>OU898282.1:105798597-106401097 GCA_918026665.1 Diabrotica balteata
TTTTTGGTAAGATTTGATCGTTCACTAAAAATTTAATAAAAGTGCGACAACATTGTCGCATATGTCGTTTTCATTGGCTATTTATGTAGTTTGAAAATCACTTATTGCATTTTAAAAAATATATATACAGGGTGTAATATTTAATACGAATCCCTAAATTAATTTTTCCAAAGCCAGTCCTGGATTTTTTTAGTTTAGCTAATACCAGTCGAATGCTTGATAGTAGTGTACTGTATCATGCAAAAATTAAAAAAATCAAATGAGCCGTATAAACACTACAGTAAAATGAAATAAATGGTCAATTACACAAATCACCCTGTTAATTAATAAAGAAGAGGAGTTGACATTTTTTAGTGGCCACATGATATGCTTCCTGAGGGACTCTACATATGGTAGAAGTATGTAAAGTTCCTCATGACTCACCCTGTATAGCACACTTATTGTATGTCCGTAAATGTTCTTTTTGAGTAAATCGATTTTGAATGTTTAAGCTATTGTAGTGTGTTGAATGTGTGTTACATTCAACATTAAACTTGCATCATTTTTTTATGATACGTCATTAAATGGACATTGAAATAGGTAATAAAAATAAATACCTTACCTCACAAAAAAATTAAAGAAGAATACTTAAAAAAAAAGCATGGACGTACAATAGTTGACAATATAATGAGTATGAACATACAATAAGTGTACATCATGATTTTAATTTAATAATTGGACGTTTTATGTAAATAAAAATAAAGAAATAGGAGAATATAAATGTATTTATTCATGTTAATACAATAAAGAACGTCACCCGTCTTCACTTTCAGAATCACTTTCTATTGGAATTCTGTCTGGCTAATTGATTTGGTCGGTAGGGAATCTATCACGCCTTTGTAGTCTTTGGGTATAACTCCAACATTGCACAAGTATAATAACTCTTTTTCTTGGCTATGGATATTGACAGTTGCTTGGAGTTTTTTTCAATGAGACTTCTTTCCAGCTAGTTGATTTTCTTGTACTCCTGCGTGTGGCTGACACATCCAAATAGTAGGAATCTTCATCATATATGTTATATTTATACTGTGTGGTGAAAGGCTTACTTTTTTTTTAAACGAAGCCACTTAAGTTTAAGCCACTTAACAGCTTTATTATTCACGTTCAACTTGGTGTTCATAATCGAGAATGGTCAATGCTTGAAAGTCAAACATGTCCTCATAGCCTAGAACATTTGTTTTGTATGGCCCTGGTTTGATTTTCGCCATTTCGATAAGAAGAGCCCATTCTCGTGTAGAATAAACTGATTTGTGTTTTCTAGCCCTATCGATTCTTCTTCTTTAAGTTCCATCTTCTATCCAAGGTTGGAAATCATCATGGCTATGCGGATTCTGTTGACCCGCTCCAAAAAGTTCTGCACTACTGCATTCAAACCATTCCCTTAAGTTCTTAAGTCAGGATATTCTTCGTCTTCCCACATTTCGCTTTCCTCGGATCTTGCTTTGCATAATTAGTTGTAATAATGCGTATTTTTGCCCTCTCATCACATGTCCTAAGTACTGAAGTTTTCGTCTTTTGATAGTTAATATTATTTCCGCCTCATTTCGTATCCTTCAAGTTACTTCCACGTTTGACATTCTTTGAATCCATGATATTCGTAGGATTCTTCTGTAACACCAAAATTCAAAGCTGGCCAACTTATTCAGATGGACTTGTTTTAGTGTCCACGCTTCCAAGCCATAAAGAAGAGTAGAGAACACCGAAGCATTCTCGGGCGTAGTTCTAACCTTATATCCCGGCAACAAAGAAACTTTTTAAGTTTAATGAATGATACGCATGCTTTTTCAATACGTGTCTTAATTTCTTTGGTTTGGTCTGCATTTGAAGTTATCCATGTTCCTAAGTATTTATAGTTATTAACACTCGCAATTACAGTATCTTCAATAGTCAATTGGATATTTGCATGTGCAGATTTAGTCATGATCATGCATTTAGTTTTCTTTCTTTAGATATACCTTCTATTGAATCTGAGAGCGCTTCTTGAAATACCGCTTCACTGCAGACATTGAAAAGTAGTGGGGACAGCACGCAACCCTGACGGACTTCTCTCTGTATTTTGATATTTTGTGTGTACTGGCTGTCAACTCTTACCTTGGCAGTTTGATTCCAATATAAATTAGATATAATTTTCATATCACGACGGTCAATATTTTTGCTTTTTAATATATCTACAAGCTTTTTATGTTAAACCTTATCAAATGCATTTTTAAAGGCTAGAAAACATAAGTAAATGTCCTGATTCATGTCTATGCATCTCTGAGCCAGCATATTCAAGCCGAACAAAGCATCTCTTGTACTTATACCATTTTTAAAGCCAAATTGTGTGTCACTAATTTCATATTTAAGAGTTCTAACAATTCTGCTGTAAATTATTTTCAAAAATGTGACTCATTAAAGCTATTGTTCTGTGATCTGAGCAAGTTGTTGCACTTGGCTTTTTGTGAATTGCTACAAAGGTCGATTGCAGCCATTGTCTGGGGATTGTCGCAGTCTGATATATTAGATTAAAGAGTTCAACCATTACATCAATAACATCTTCATCGATGAGTTTTAATAATTCGATGGGCACATCATCTGGTCCAGTAGCTTTAACTTCTTTTGTGTTTTTAATTGCATAGATGACTTCTTCTCTTAATATTGGTGGTCCGGTATCCTCGGTGATTTTTAATCACAGTTCTTCTCTTTCATCATTAAATAGTTGTTGGATGCAATTGGTCCAGTGATATAATCTCTCCTTCATATCAGTAATAATATTCCCTTTATAATTTTTAAGGATATTCGTTCTTGTACGTTTTCTAGAACCTGTAATTTCTTTGATCCCTATCGATAGTGACATGAATTGAATCTGCTTCTAAATATGAGTGGACACTTTCCATGAATTTTAAATCAATAGTATCTAGATGTTGTGTTGTATTTACCGCATGGCTGCTGCCGTATTTTTGTTGCGACCCAAAAATGTGACAATGTCCGTCGCTATTACAATAATCAAATATTGTAAAGTTGTAGACAGAAAGTTTGCTTCTGTAGTAGATTTGAGCATACCAATTGAGATCACCAGCATAGGGTACAGATAAAACTGCCTGCAAGTCAAATGAAATAGATCGAAATGTTACACCTTTGTCATCTATTGACCATTTTTTTACCTTCAGCCTTCATCTTAAGAGAATCAGTTTCTCTCTTTTATGAGCTTCATAGTCATTTTCTAAGGCGAACTTGTCTGAAGCTTTTTTATAACTATTGCAGAGAGAACACTGATCTTTTTTTGGTTTATAAAAACCCAATGGAGGTTTGTAGCTATTGAAAAGAGATCTGTATACATTTATACTTGGGTATATTATTCTTATGGTAACATTTTTCTTTAAAGTAAATCTTCTTTGAGTCTTTTCTACAATAGTGACTTTCCATACGACGAAAGGAATCGATGTGTTCCTTAGCTTTAACAATTATATTTGCATCTGTAGTATTAGGAGCCTTACAACCTTTTTTTTATCTGTACCTACATACAGCTCCTGAATCCCACATCCAGCCATTGCCAGATCTATAACTTGAAAACTTATGCTCAAAGTCTTAGAGAAAAACTTAGACATACTCTTTGATTTTCGTTATTTTCGTCCGGTAAGTAATAACACTTTGAATACTTTTACGTCCTACTATGAGTTTTTTTGACGTGGACATGCTCGTAAGATTAAATTCTTATTAAATACAACTGCATAAATAAATGATTTTTGTCTACATGGATCTTTCAGCTACCAATAATCTTGGAATATCTTTTCTCTTTGCATTTGACATATTTTTTGTGAGAATTTAAAACAGTATTTAGAGTAGTCAACATCTTCAACTTTTTTTTCAGGCATTATTTTTCCAGAGCAGTTTACATACGTCTTACCTGACACACGTTTTTCCTTTCTCACATTTCTGGTCCAAGTGGAGGGGTCTGCAATCCCCTTTCGTTTTATTGTTAAACCTGGATTAATTTCTTTAGTTGGAGAATGTTGAAGATCGGTAAATGAGCTGGATGGAATTGCATCATTATTCGAGTCTGTAGTCAAAACACTTCCACAGTTTTCATCAGGTGCCACTGTATTGTTAGACAGTTCTGGATTAAAATTCTCGTGGACAACTTCTCCTATATTACTATTTTCATCACTAGACAGTTCTGAAAATTTGGTACGTATGATTCACCAGAATCAGAAAAATCACTATGTTGGATTGAGTCATCTACCATTCCCCTGGTCGGTTTGAAGGAGTCAGGGATTTCACTTGCTTTGGCCGGAGAATGTAAATTATGCGATGAAGTAGATGGAATCACGTCGTTTTTTGATTCTGTAGTACAAATACTCTCACCTAGTCTAGCAGATGTGATGATGTCTTCATTACTGTATATTACTGGATTGAAAGTCTGGTATACAGCATTTTCCACATTTATATTTTCTTCAAGTACCAAGATCAGGATTGGGTTCGTCAGCTGAAACAAGGAAAAAATGTATTTAGAAAACGAATATTAGATATTAATTTAAAAGTTTTGGTTGATTTTTAACACTGTGTTCATTGCTGGGCATACGCCTCCCTCTTATCATCCCTGCTACCTTCCCTCCTACTCCCGGTTCATGTAATACATTATTAATAATACAAACGATAATTATTATCAAACATAATATGAAGACTTCATGAAAAGAACATGCAATGTTCACTTAACATAAATTTGAAGTAGGAATGCAGTTTTTATAGTTTAGAACTTAATATTTTACAAATAAGTGACTGTGCATGTTCTTTCCCTGACGTTTTCATATTATATTAACTAATAACTATAAATTAACAAGGACTAACTCGTCTCTAATCTAACATTACACTGACAACTGCTGCGATAAGAAGTTTGATTGAATTATAATTACGTACGTAAATTTATAAAAATAGTTACTTACAATTTTGATGGAGTTGATTAGTTGTCAATTCACTAGGTGGTTCATTTTCACTGAAATATTCGTTACTCAGTGCTAACTGCAACAGTTTATAACTTCTAGGTCGTTTTTCCATTAGCGCTGCCGATAAAACATAAACAATAAATTCACTTGACACCAAAAAAAGAAAACTTTAACAACTATAACCTCAAAAACGAACACCACACAAGCTGCCTTGTTCCAACTGACTTGTTGATATTGACATATTATTTTGTGCACAATTATTGCATGTCCTGTACATACAATATTGTGCCCTTTCTCTTTTGATTGCTAAGAGCACAGATATTGTATGTATGGACATGCAACAATTGTTCCCTTCATAATACATTTTTGAGCTTAATTCACAGTTTTGAAATGTCATTTATACCACACTAAAAGCTTTAGGACATGCAATATCTGTGCAGGATGATAGATTGTTAGGTCATTAGAGTACAGTGCATAACTCAATAATAGAAAAAATGGACATACAAGTGTGCTTTAAGCGATCGATATACTAGCTGTATTATTTATATTATATGCTAGTTGACCGTCGAACTTAAAATTAAATAATGTATTAAAGTTCAATAGGCTTCTCTTTCGAGGCTGTTAAGCAACAGAAATCTCTGGGTAATGAAATGAAACCGGTCGAGGTGTCAATAGCGACTTTACCATTTCCAATATCTAATAGCAGCTTCGACTACACTTTGATGTTATTGCAAAAACACTCGCATGATATTTGTAAATTGGAGCGTTTTCCAAATCAACTCATGTGGCATCAATGCTACAACAAATTGGATGGTATAAGGCGTGCGTTTAGTTAAATGGGGAATAATTATTAAATAAGGAGCAGTCTGAAAATATAATCATGGCTCCACCAAACATGTTTTCGATAGCTACGAATACCTTTCAAAGTTCTGTCCAGTCCCTGTAATGACCTCTTGTGGACAAATGTACACTCATGCCAAACGATTATTTTGCATTAATTACTATTTAACTGGGAATAAGCCACAATTAACGATAAAAAGACGTTTATTGACGTTTTCAATTTCCACTTCGGAAATCGTTCTCAAAATACAAACAGTAAATTAAACAAATTTTGTTTTTTGTTACATAGTGAAAGATTCTTCTAATAATTTAATTTTATCTGACTCATTTATATTGACAATTCAGACATACATTATGCATTTTTAAAGTAGACGACTTTAAAATGATATTGCCAATATTGTTGAGTTGCGCTCCTGGGACGACTTTACTTATAAGATAGTTCATTCGATTACATTGAAATCAACTTTAACTTGAGAATATCCGTCAGAAAAAAATCATAGCATGTAATTCGTCTTTAAAAAGACAAACACATGACATGATGACAGTAAAATTCTCCTGTTAGTGATTCCATAGTAAATTATGAGGGAAAAACCAGGAAAAAAACCTCATAATACTATCCCGACATTGTAAGTATTTGTTCGTGAATTTAGTTTACCTTCAACAAACATCAAAATTCTGATTTTATATGTTACGTTATTTAAAAAACATAAATGATGTATCCTCTATATGTTACTGACTTACTAATACTGGTATTTCTTATTAATAACTTCCTCTTTCAATATTGGTAACCAGATCCTACTACATTCTGCGAGGAATTTGCGACACAATTGGCCTCATTTAGCATAATTAGAGCCGCTTCTTTGAATTTTTCTTTTTTATCCTCCTTATAAAATCAGAATTTTGATGTTTGTTGAAGGTAAACTAAATTCACGAACAAATACTTACAATGTCGGGATAGTATTATGAGGTTTTTTTCCTGGTTTTTTCCCTCATAATTTACTATGGAATCATTAACAGGAGAATTTTACTGTCATCATGTCATGTGTTTGTCTTTTTAAAGACGAATTATATGCTATGATTTTTTCTGACGGATATTCTCAAGTTAAAGTTGATTTCATGTAATCGAATGAACTATCTTATAAGTAAAGTCGTCCCAGGAGCGCAACTCAACAATATTGGCAATATCATTTTAAAGTCGTCTATTTTAAAATGCATAATGTATGTCTGAATTGTCAATATAAATGAGTCAGATAAAATTAAATTATTAGAAGAATTTTTCACTATGTAACAAAAAACAAAATTTGTTTAATTTACTGTTTGTATTTTGAGAACGATTTCCGAAGTGGAAATTAAAACGTCAATAAACGTATTTTTATCTTTAATTGTGGCTTATTCCCAGTTAAATAGTAATTAATTTACAATGCCACAAGAAAATAGCTTCAGATTATTTTGCATACCTGTAAGTTCTTCGCCATTGCTCTATTTTTGACGATGTTGCAATCTGGTGTTTCATTAATTTGTATGATTAATGGTAATTTCAAGACAAAATTTGCAATTTGTCCAAAATTCCAATAAAGTTGCACACATTCCAGACTAAGTTAACGCTAGGGCTACTGCGATCTGATTCTTGCCAATAACAATAAAATTAGTAATGTTTTTCTCTCAATCCCCAGCATCAAATTCCACCACATTCATCTTCTATCAAAGTATCGTACGCAATCTTTTGTTCTTCGTTCAATAGTAGAAAATTTGTATGAACTATGTCAGCAAATGCTTCAATGTTGAACTGTTGTTCTCTTGTTGTTCTATTACATTAGTAAGAAAAATCTGTTGCTTGTTATCATCATCATCTTGGTGCTTCAGCCCTTAGAGGGCCTCGACCTTCTCAAGCTTTCTACGCCATTCTGTTCTGTCCCTTGCTTGAATTTTCCAGTTGCCGACTCCGATCTTCTCCGCATCTTGTGTTTACCACCATCCATCCACCTCAGCTTTGGTCTACCACGTCGTCTCATTCCCACAGGTTGCGCTGTTTAGAATCTTTTTTTATCATGTTCGATTCAGGGGCCCGGGCTACATTGTCCTGCCCACTGCAGGCGGTTTCGCTTAATTATAGTGGTAATATCTTTACCACCATAACGTATGCTTGTAGATATTCTGCAGTTCGAAGTTATATCTACGCCTCCATATTCCGTTCTCACAGACCGCTCCAAAATATCTTGCGTAGCACCTTTCTTTCAAAAATGGATAGAGCGGATTCATCTGTTTTCGTTAGCGTCCATGCCTCTGATCCGTATGTGAGAACGGGGACTATCAGTGTTCTATACAGCCTTATACGAGTTTTTTGAAGACAGACGTTTGTTAGCTAAGTACTTTGATAGACCATTATAACACCGTTGCAATTATTATTCGCCCTTTTTTTATTTCCTCAGATGTATTGTTATTGGGGTTAACCGATGTCCCTAGATATATGAACTCATTGACTGCTTCGAAGTTTCTGTTGCTTGTTAATAAATACTAAAAGAGAGTAAACAGAACAGCTCTCTTGCTACTATGCCATAGTTTGCGATGAAGGTTGCATACACATAGGAGCAAGGACAGGCAGGTTAAAGTAGAGTGTAGAGTGCTGTTTTGTTTCCTTTTTGGTTTTGGTAGAAGTTCTATTCTTCTGGTGCATGTAAGGGATAAGGGATTCACATGTATTCCGTTTTTAGTTATGTTTTCTATTTAAAATTATTTTTAGTATATTTTTTTAACTGCATTAGAATTAGATGTGCTATACTGATTAAAATGTGGTATCTTTTATTTCAGGAAAGAGGGTAAGACCTTATTTAATTGACCTAGAATCAGCCAATGGAACTTACATAAATGATAAAAAAATGGACCCAAAAAAATACTACGAACTTTTCGAAAAAGATGTCATAAAGTTCGGCTTTAGTTCAAGAGAATATGTTCTTCTACATGAAAACAGTAAAGATGATGCACTAGATGATGACGTAAAAATGGAAGAGGAAGATCAGGTGGAGGTGAAGGTTAAAAAAGAAGTTAAGACAGAACCTTGAAATATTTATTTGTAAGTACTGGTTAGTATATAATAAATGTTTTTAACATATATTCTTTTTATTGGAAATATCCTATCTTTGATATAAAATTAAATAACTATAAAATTTTGATTCAATTTACTTCAGTTTTCTTTGTTTTATCCATTTCCTGGATATTTTGTTAAATTAAAATCCTCACATGCCACAAAATGGATATATATATAATATATATATATATATATATATATATATATATATATATATATATTAATAATGTCGGTTTTATAACGTTCTTCGACATCTTCTGATTTCCAATCTCCATCTCATTCTATCGTTCCCTAGATCGTCCTCTAGTTCTCTTCCCTGATTTCTTTATCAACCCCTTCTCTCCAACTTCTTCTAGGCCTTCTAGCCTATTCTCCGGCATTCTCCTTACGTGTCCGTACCATCTGAGTTGTGTCGTTTTGATGTCATCAACAATATTATGTGTAACCCCCATAATTTCTCGGACTCTCTCATTAGTTATTCTGGTCGCGTCTAGAGATTCCCGCTGAGCGGCGCCAGAAATCCATTTCTGTTGCTTTAAGAATTTTCTCTGTTCTGGCTTTTAGGGGCCACAATTCGCATCCATATGTTGTGATACTTTTTATTATGGTGTTGTATATTCTTCTTTTATTTTCCTTAGAGATGTTTTTATCTCACAGTACGCTGTTCAGTAAGGCTATGCTTTCCTTCCCTGTGTATTTCCTTCTTTAATGGCTGCATCTAATTTTCCGTCCTGAGTGATCTTTACTCCTAGGTATTTGTATCGTCACATAGTTTGATCTCTTAATTTTCCTCTAAGACAAGATTATGTTGATCTCCTCCGCTACTCATGTACTCAGTTTTTTCCATATTCACTTCCAAACCCCACTCTTTAAACTCTTCTAATAGTTTTTCGCATTATGTAACTAAGGTCTTCAGAGTCCTGGTGATGACCTGGTCATCCGCAAAGCACAGAGTGTACAAGGGATTCGTTTTGGCTTCGCTTTCATTGAACAAAGTGCATAACGTGTTGATGTTCCCTTTTTTGGCATGCGATTTTAACATCGCTTAGTCTCACCGTGCTTTCAACGCTAACAGCATTATGTGAAATCGTTGATCAATACACCTTAAATGAGCACGTTGGTCAATATACTTCTAAGATATAGGTGACTCATCGGTTTCGATTTAATAGACCTAATTTTCATTAGTCTTATAAGTTATGTATGAATTTACCACTGCTGCATCAATCAAATAGTAAATAATCTTCATATACCATCTTCGGGATTTCCATGAAATTGAATAAAGAAGCATGAAGTTGATCGAATAGATCGACTCCACCCATATAGCGATTGTAATCACATACGGCTTTTGGACACTTGACACTTTCTTGTTCACTATTCACTATTCTTCGCAAAACTGAAGTAAGCTCAAGTGGATTATGCATAGTACTGCCGACTAGAACGCCTTTGCGCCCCAATATTTCTATTTAACAACAGACATCATTGGACATGAAATAATCGTGTTCTTCCATTTTCATTGTTTTTCCTTTCTTTACGATTTATTCTAAAGGTTCCACAGCAGAACAAATCATAGGTTAACATTTTCTTAAGAAAAGGAAAACTCGAGAAAAAATAAATAAGATTTGCCTTCATATATGCTAAATTTGCAGATCATAATATGGGAATTAATATAAATGGGGAAGATCTGAACCACCTAAGATTTGCTGATGACATCGTTTTAATATCTGATAGAGTTGATAAAGCTACAAAAATGCTGCACACGCTCTATAAAGTGTCAAAAACAATTGGTCTTAAAATTAACACCTCAAAGACAAAATTTATGACCAACCTTGTAGTCAGCGTTAAAATTCTGATTGAGAGCCATAGCATCGACCAAGTAATAGCTTACAAATACCTAGGCCACGAGATTCGCTTAGGCCGAGATAATCAGACAAGCATTTTGTCAAGGGCTATTTTGATTTCTTTCCATATTTTCGTTATTTTTTAGATGGAATAACGAAGTATTTATGAAACTTCTGGCACGTTCATCTCTGTTGACATATATCATATCTGTTGACCAATAATGTCTGAAACTAGGTAGTTTGTGCGATCCCATGATTATAAGAACCCCTAGAAATACTTTCAGGTCTTCCTCGGTTAAGTCGAGATTATTATGATTTTGTTGAGCATAAAGGTTTGACTGTGCAATTATATTAACTATACTATATTTACTTAATAACAAAGAAAACACGTCGAATGGTGAATTTATATTGACCGATTTTGCTAAAATTAATGCAAATACTGAAAAAAAAAATCGGAATAGATGACAAGGATATTCGTGTCATTAAAAATTTGTACTGGAATCAAACTGCTATCGTAAAATTGGAGATAACTACACCGATGAAATCCCCATACAACGAGGAGTCAGACAAGGTTGCATTTTGTCGCCAACATTGTTCAATGTTTACCTCGGACCAGTTATTTAAAAAGGCACTTGAGAGACAACCATATGGAATAAAAATCAACGGGGAACTACTTAATGTGATTAGATAAGCAGACGATACAGTAATTCTATCAGATAATATTGAAGGTCTTCAAATTCTGCTTGATCGTATTTACGAGGTAAGAGAGGAAATGGGCATTAAAATAAACTCAAACAAAACTAAGTTTTTGGTGTTTAGTCGTGACCCACATCCCGATGCAAAGCTTCAATTGAACGGAGTTCAAGTTGAGAGAGTTCACAAAATGACATATTTGGGAACTGTGATAACGGACCAACTAGATCCAGACATAGAAATAAGACGTAGAATTGCAATAACTAAAACTACTTTTATGAAAATGAAGTCATTTCTTTGCAATAACCATCTCAGTTTAGAACCAAGGCAAAGAATGGTTAAGTGCTATGTTTGGTCTGTACTTTTGTATAGTGCAGAAGTGTGGACGCTAAAAGTATCGATCATGAAACAAAATTGAAGCATTGGAAATGTGGGTTCATAGACGAATGCTGAAAATACCTTGGACAGCAAGAAAAACTAATGAAGAAGTACTAAGGAGCGTCAACAAAGATAGAGAACTGCTAAAGACTGTTAAACATCGAAAAATGTCTTTTCTTGGACATATATAAGGGGAAGTCGATATAAAATTTTACAACTGATCCTTAAAGGCAAAATAGAGTGCCGTAGAGGTGTAGGAAGAAAACAAGTTTCTTGGTTAAAAAACATTCGTGAATGGACTCAGATACCAAATGCAGGACAATTATTCCATATTGCAGAAGATTGAGAAGCCTTCGCAATGGTGATCGCCAACATCGGATAAATCTGATATAGCACGCGAAGAAGAAGAAGATTGTGCATTTTGGGTACAGTTAATTTAAAAATACTGAATTTGCACTTCAGCAAATGTTCATGTCAATTACTAGCTCATAAGTATTATTGAGTGCAGTGGTCGAAATATCGACCACAGACCTATAAAGGGTTAAAGTGTTCTGCCTCAAAGACTTGATCCTTTATTGTTTCATAGCTCATGGTTCTAATAGTATTTTTATTATTTGTGATTTGTTTAAGTAATTCATGAATGTGTTATACTACACATACATTATATATGGTTATCGGTGGAAGCTTAGATACATTTTTGTAATTGTTTTGTTGATCATTACCTTCTTTGCTTTTTTCATTTTCTTCATGTGGGCACGATTGTTTTATTCTTTACGATTGTTTATTCATGTATTGGGATGCTTGTGGGTGTACTAGGTTTGGATGAAATGGCGAAGGTTTTGGTTGTTATAAATATTGTGGTATAATTGGGTGCATTGGTGTGGATAAACTTGACATCTGTTGAGTCATGACCTGTTGGTTTTGATCTTGGTAGCCCATTTGGGACTGTGCCATCGGCAGTGGAAATAATATTGTTGATAAAGTACATATTATTTACCTAATATCCAGCTTAAGAAGATGGCACACTTCTAAGTCGGTGTTAAGTAAAAAATAACACTTGTTTTATTTTGATTTCTTTGGATAACTGATTAATTAATAACACTAATTATACTTTAACGATATTCTTTTGAATAAAAAACAGTTTATCAAATATTTTTCTAATAATTAATAATTAATGCTACTGTCTCCGGCAGATGTGTGATTGAGAATGAAAGACAGAATTTGTTAAACTCTTTGGTAAACTAAGGAATGAGCAATACCCCTCTGTATATAAAAGCATCGGTCTTTAATTAGCGTGTACTATCGGTTCTAACATACAACTCTCAAACATAAACGTTTGTCATCAACAAACTACAGAGACAATACAGCGAAAACACACTGATCTAAGGAAAGACAAATACCAAATATCAAACTATTAGCCATAAAAAGAAATCGCATAATTTCCGTTAAATATAGTAGATACCATAGAAAGTTCACAAGAAAATAATTTCAGAACTATAATAAGAAATATCTGGGATTCGTAATAAAACAAAAGTAAAAGATGTTTTACCTCAAGTAGCAAAACTTCAATGGAGAGTTTCTGGACATACTCTAACATAGAGAGACAAGAGATGTAAATATAATTATGTGTTGAAGACTATGAAATAATAAACGACACGGAGGAAGATCACAACTTAAATGATCAGATTGACACAAAACAGCATGCTGGATCGAGATGGGTGCAAATAGTCTAGGAAAGAGAACTATGGAGACGTAGATAGTTATGGCCGTTACCTTAGTGTTTGATTTATTGTGGGTAAGTACATGTTTCTAAGCTAATAACTATAAAATTCTAACCTCTAATTATTGACGTTTTATTACGTGATTTGGTTATAAATATACTCAATGGAGTCACATGAAAACATATTTTGCTGTCACAAATCTAGAAATATTAGAAATGGAGGACATTTAAAACCTTTTTTTATATCAGACTTTCAATAAGTAACATAAATCTATGCTCGTTTATTAATGTACATACTTAACTTTCAACAATTCTTTATTTAAGAGAATAGTTGCTGCATTGAAAATATCATTAAGGACAGTTATTATCATTTTTTTTGCCTTTATCCCTATGTGGGATGGATTCCCCAATTATATTTTTTCATAAGTTTCTATCTTGGGTCATATCAATATTAATACCCTTTACCGACATGTCCTGCCTAAGCGTCTCACTCAGGTCTTATTTGGTCTTCCTCTCCTACTACTTCCAGGAACGCGCAGATCAGCAATTCTTCGTATTGGGTGATAAATGTCTCTACATTGAACATGACCAAACCATCTTAACCTATGTTTTCTCATCTTGGCAATAATTGGTGCCACCCCTAGACTTACCCTAATCTACTCATTCCCAATTTTATCGTTTTTGTCACTCTCATCTATCTAAACATTCTTATTTCCGCCACATCCATTCGTTGTTCCTCTTTCTTTTTAACTGCCCAATAGGGATGTGTAGTTCACCATCGAAATAGTTCAAAAATGAACGATTCTTTCAACTGAACTAATTGAACTAGTTCATTAATTTTTATAGAACTAGTTCACTGCGAACGATTTGCATTATAAATTGTGTCTCAACTTCTAAAGAAGAAAATAATGAATGAATGAATGCGAACATATATTTATTATTTTGTGAATGGTGGACTAACTAGTTTTAAAAAAATGCCGATTAGCCTCAGATAACAGATTCATAATTCTTATGATTGTCACAATAACATAAAGTATTATCTTAATGTCATAATGATTCGGATCTTATGTCCATGTATTGGCTTGGATGTTGCCATGCTGTGTTGTTTCTTGTTGCCATGCTGTGTTGTTTCTAATTTTGAAATAAAAATTTTAGTTGTGGTTAAAATGATTGAGGCATTTACCATAAAATATAATTTTATGTAAAAGTGAGAATGAAAAAGGTTATTTTAGAAATAACCTAATTATAAATACCTATGAGTTTAAATATACGTAAATATAAAAAATAAATCATACGTGAACCATATTTATATTTTAAAACGGTTAATAAAAAACAAATCTTAATAATTTTTTTTGCAAATAAAAACTAACTATCATATAATAATTTAAACCTAAATATACGATCGAAAGAAATAGTTCCGAACTACTTGTACGGTAGTGAACTAGTGGAAGACTGACTGAAAACCGAAGAAAAACGGGCGACCGCGCGGCGCCGAGCTTGTGTGATGATTGAGACGAGACATCTTCTTCTTCATTAAGTTTTCATCTTCTATCGAAGGTTGGAAATCATCATGGCTATGCGGAACTCTAATGTCTGCCGCTCTAAAAAGTTCTGCACGACTGCATTCAAACCATTCCTTTAAGTTCTTAAGCCAGGATATTCTTCGTCTTCCCACATTTTCGCTTTCCTCGGATTTTGCCCTGCATAATAAGTTGTAATAATGCGTATTTTTGCCCTCTTATCACATGTCCCAAGTACTCAAGTTTTCGTCTTTTAATAGTTAATAGTATTTCCGCCTCATTTCCTATCTTTCTGGTTACTTCCATGTTTGACATTCTTTGAATCCATGATATTCGTAGGATTCTTCTGTAACACCAAAATTCAAAGGCGGCCAACTTATTCAGATGAACTTGTTTTAGTGGCCAAGCTTCCAAAGCATAAAGAAGAGTAGAGAACACGTAACATCGAAGCATTCTCAGGCGTAGTTCTAACCTTATATCCCGACAACAAAGAAACTTTAAGTTTAATAAATGATGTACGTGCTATTTCAATACGTGTCTTAATTTCTTTGGTTTGGTCTACATCTGATGTTATCCATGTTCCTAAGTATTTATAGTTATTAACACTCTCAATTGCAGTACCTTCAATAGTCAATTGGATATTTGCATGTGCAGACTTAGTCATGATCATGCATTTAGTTTTCTTTAAATTTATCTTCAGTCCCGTACTCATGACAGCGTTCATTAAGGCGTTGCATTACGTTCTGTAAATCATTGTTGTTATCCGTAATTATTACTGTATCGTCTGCAAAACGTAAGTTATTCAAAACTTCTCCATTGATAGATATACCTTCTATTGAGTCTGAGAGCGCTTCTTGAAATACCGCTTCACTGTGGACATTGAAAAGTAGTGGGGACAGCACGCAACCCTGGCGGAACTCCTCTCTGTATTTTGATATTTTCGATGTACTGGCTGTCAACTCTTACCTTGGCAGTTTGACTCCAATATGAATTAGATATAATTTTCAGATCACGACTGTCAATATTTTTGCTTTTTAATATATCTACAAGCTTTTTATGTTGAACTTTATCAAATGCCTTTTCAAAGTCTACAAAACATAAGTACATATCCTGATTCATGTCCATGCATCTCTGAGCCAGCATATTCAAGCCGAACAAAGCATCTCTTGTACTCATACCATTTCTAAAGCCAAATTGTGTGTCACTAATCTCATATTCAAGAGTTTTAACAATTCTGCTGTGAATTATTTTCAAAAATGTTTTAAGTGTGTGACTCATTAAAGCTATTGTTCTGTGGTCTGAGCAAGTTGTTGAACTTGGTTTTTTGGGAATTGCTACAAAGGTTGATTGCAGCCATTGCCTGGGGATTGTGGCAGTCTGATATATTAGATTAAAGAGTTCAACCATTACATCAATAACATCTTCATCGATGAGTTTTAATAATTCGATGGGCACCTCATCTGGTCCAGTAGCTTTACCCTCTTTTGTGTTTTTGATGGCATAGATGACTTCTTCTCTTAATATCGGTGGTCCGGTATCCTCGGTGATTTCTAATGACAGTTCATCTCTTTCATCATTAAATAGTTGTTGAATGTAATTGGTCCAGTGACATAATCTCTCCTTCATATCAGTAATAATATTCCCTTTATCATTTTTAAGGATATTCGTTTTTGTACGCTTTCTAGAACCTGTCATTTCTTTGATTTTTTTGTGTAAATTAAAGCTATCGTACTTTTTATCCAGATCTTCTATTTCCTTGCACCTGTCGGAGAGCCACTTCTCTTTTGCCTCTCGAATTTTCTTTCTGATGTTTCTCTGAATTTCTTTGTATTTATTCAGGTCTTTTGCTGCTATTTTTAGCTTTTGCTTTTAGCTTTAGCTACGAGACATCTGGCAACCAGTTATGTTAGGGTTGGATTTCGAATTCGGTCCTACAAATAGTTCTTTCGAGAACTAGTTCACTGAACTAGTTCATTTTTGTGAAATAGTTCTCTTGAACTAGTTCGTCTAAAAGAACTAATAAGCACACCTCTACTGCCCAACATTCAGTTCCGTACATCATAGCTGGTCTTATGGCTGTTTTATTGAATTTTCCCTTCAGTTTTATTGGAATTTTTTTGTCACATAACACACCCACACGCTTCCTTCTACTTCATACATCCAACCGTAATTCTACTGCATGCATCTTCATCTATTTCACCATTACTCTGTAACACCGATCCTGGGTATATAAAACTATTACTTTCCATAATCATTTCGCCATATAAATATATCGTTATATTTGTATTTACTACATCTTTAAATGAACATTCCAAACACTTTGTTTTTGTCCTAAGCATCACGTAGTTTCGCTGTTTTTTGATCCAGAAATAATGAGAGTAAATAAAGACTAAGCACCGAGTCTTTCTTATCGCAAGCCTACTTTCACACGAAATTTATCAGTCTTTCTCACACCTCTCCTAACACTAGTTGTTACTTCCTCATACACCTATCTCACAATCTTTACACATTTACCGGCAACTCCTTTCTTATTGAGTGCCCACCACAGAATCTCCCGTGGAACCCTATTATACGCCTTCTCAAAATCAATGTGAGCATTTGTGTCTTTATTCCTGTATTTTTCTATCAACTACCTTATAATGAAAATTGTATCTGTTGTTGATCTGCTCTTGCATAAAATCAGACTGATTCTACACGTATCCGTTAAACAGGTAATAATATACTGCTTATCCATTCGTCTGGTATTTGTCCAACTTCCAGAATTCTATTAGCCTGTTAACTAATTTGTCCCTGTACCTCCTAATGCTTTCCACACTTCCCCAGGAATATCATCGGGTCCAACTGCTTTTCTTTTCTTTATTTTTTGAATTGCTTGAGCCACTTCTTCGTTTGTTATTTTCGTCACCGTTGCTGTTACTGTCTCCGTTAACTCAACTGGTTGTTCAAATTCTTCATTTAATAACCTGTCACAGTACTTTTTCCATCTCTTTGATATCCATTTCGTGAATTAGGATTTTACTATTTTCATCTCGAATACATCTAATCTGATCAAAATCTTTTGTTTTCTCTGCTCTATGTTAGGCTATTTTATAAATCTTGGCTTTTTTCCTGGTATCAAGTTGATCGTATAGATTATTATAAGCTTCTGCTTCAGCTTTAGCTACTGCCACTTTTGCTTCCTTTTTAAAGACCGTATATTTTTGAAGATCTGTGTCCGACCTATTTTCTTGTCACTCTTTATATCATCCTCTCGTCTCTCTTATTTTTTCTTAAACTTCGTTAGACCACCACCAGGGACTCTTCTCAAACTTATTTCGTGACGTTTTTCCAATTATTTTAATAGCAGTATCTCGAATGATACTGGCCATCTTCCTCCAAATTGTATTAGGACTTCCTTTTATGTTCTAACACATTGTTTCCACTATTTTTTGCCCTGAATAGACATTCTTTCTCATCTTTTAACATCCACCATTTAATTTTTTGTGGTCCTCATATATATTTTGGTTTGGTTTCGTTTTTTACTTCGATGTCCAGTACAAGCAACTTATGTTGTTGGCTTACTGTCTCACTAACTATATTGTACTAACCTCACTAACCTTGCAGTCCTTACATTCATGTATATCTTATTTTCTTGTCATGAAATAATCTATTTGGGATTTATTTTGCCCACATTTGTAAGTAATAGGTTTAATTTTTTTCTCTTTTAAATAATGTTTTAATAATGGCCATATCTAAAGCTGTTGCTAATTCAAGCATGTCATAAGCATGTCTAAAGCTGTTGCTAATTCAAGCATGTGTTAATTTTTAGTTCCATATCCTGTCTTTAGTTCCATATCCTGGCTCCGAAACATAAGGCAATGGACAGGGATTAACGACATACAATCTCTGATACATATTGCAAGAAATAGAGAGTTAATGGAAAATGTGATCGCTAACATCCATTAGTGGATTTGCATCTGAAGAAGAAGAATCCTGTCTTTGATTGGACATCCATATCCTCTGAAGGAATATCACTCAATATGTATCCTAATTCATCATAGAGAGAGTTTCTTTCATTCTCACCCAGCCCTGTTTGAGGACACAACTTCCCTCAAAAAATCAAGCGATTGTCTTCAACGCTTAAGAAAATATGTAGCTGAAAGATTACTTAATTCCTTTAGGCAACCTTATTCATTTACACCCTTACATATCTAGTAGTCAATTTTCTGAATTTTTACCTCGTTTAAACGCACGTTTTACGTCAAAGTGACTTTATTTACCAGTGACAGACCCATTCAAATTAAAACATCAAGATAAAATAAATCTATTTTAAAAAATGTAACAAAACGGAAATTATAGACAGAAGTTTTTTTTAATAAAATCTATTATAGGTAAAAAGAAATAAGAATAAGACTTACTCACAATCAATTTATTCTACCACGGTCCATTATAAACTAAATGCTGAAAATATAATAACTCGCATTAGGGTACTGTCTGATATAGAATATACAGCAATTATGTCAGTAGTATATGTGTGTGATTATCAAACATGAATTAAAACTGATGTTTTGATTGAAAACAGAGAAAACAGAGAAAAGTTGTTATGGTGACAGTTAATAGATGATCATAGGTTTTACTGCAACTATTTAACGAATAAAGAGATAGTTCTTGAGGGGAAAAGATATTAACAACTAGACTAGAAATGTAGGTATTCCTAATAACACATATAATATTGGCATAATTGCTGTAGATTCTGTACCAGACAGCACCCTAACACGTGTTACACTTGGTAGAATAAATTGATTGTAAGTTATTATAAGTTATTCTTATTTCTTATATGAAGTGGTCTCACACAGGTAACATATTCAAGATTTGAAAAATGTACTCTGTTCTTAATAACGAAAATAAGAAATCTGGGTTACAAATATCTATTTTATTTTAAATCTATTTTATAATAAATAATGATAAACAGTAACATATTTAATATTTGGTGGAAGCCACATTATTGTCATTACAACTTTACAATCTTCTGTTCATAGATAGCATCAATCTCCTCCTGTTATATTCAAGCTCCTTTCATTCCTGCTTAATTTCTTCCCATAGTTTAACTCTATTTTGTGGCCTAAGGTTTCTTTAATTTAATTTCTTTGTCAACTCTGCCCACACGTTTCGATGAGGTTAAGGTCTGGACTCCGGGAAGGCCACGGAAGAACATTAACATGAGTTTCTTTCCAACCATTTTCGAACAATTCTACTCGTATGCACCGTGCAATTGTCATGTTGGAAGATGAAGTGTTATTGGGGAATCTCTGGATCACCGATGGCAACATTATGTTCTCAAAAGTATGTTTGTAATATAGTCTTGTTAATGTTTCTTCTATATAAGAAAAAAGATTTTTTGTGACTGATCGTACACCACTTATAAGTCCGTCTCTGAAAAATTATTTCAAAAATTGACCAAATTCACAATATTGAGCCACACTTTTTAGTTTTGACATAAAACTTTTAATATCCTCCTGCGGCTCTTGATCTGTGTTGCAAAATTTATACCTTTCAGCGATAACTAACCGCTTTGGACTATAATGTTCAGTCAGAACTCTTTTTAACTCCTCAAATGTTTTTGAACTTAATAGTTCTGGTGCTAATAAGTCTTTTAAGATACTGTAAACTTTTCCACCAATTAGAGTAATCAATAATGGAACTTCCTTGTATTCTTTCACTACATTACATAAAAACAACTGCTTAAGTCTCTCTAGATAAGACTTGATGACATCACTTTTAGCAGGATCGAATTGTTCAATGGCCCTAATTAACGACATTTTTCGACTTTTACGTGAATTCTTTCTGTGACTGGTCGAAAAATATTTTGTGTATTTAATGAGGCACAGACTAACAAAACGTAACTATTTATTTACTTATAAAATATTACATATAATTAATTCAATTAATCATAGCAGCGTGGACATTCGGAGCTGCCGATCGACATACATATAACCTTACCCAAGCCTGTCTAATTTTTCCGAAGTGTCTACTGTTCCGATGCAGAATTAATATATAACAAAAATAACAGTCAACATGTTTCTTCTTCCTCCTCTGAAATCATGTCTCAACCTGCAGCTACATTCTTATCAAACGAATAAATGTCTATCTGGAACTGGAATCAGTATATTACAAGCATAGTCAATATTGTAAGAGGCGGAAGGCCAGCAGAAAGGAGCCTACCAGGAATAGTCACAATTTTTCACTTCCGCTGATACATCATTAAAGAATGCTTATTAAGTAGCGTACCATGTTGATATTTTCTTTATAATTAATTAAAATTGTATTTAAGATGTACGTAAATTAAAAGTAAAATTAAGGAATTGTCTTTATTAAATCAACTAATTACATTACAATTACTTACAATCCTTAAATATTAAAATCACATATTTTTGTTATTTACAAAATATATACATGAACATGTTTAAAATTTGATCCCAATTAAAAATACTGAAAAAAGGCACTTAACAAAACTACTCTGCAACAAGCATATAGGTATAAAATAGTTTAATTTTTTTTACATCAAACAGTTCGCTATTTAATTTTTTTTAGATAACTGATTTAAAATAATAAATATTTACAATTCATTTAGAAACACGAAGTTGCAGAGTATTTTTAAATCTCATTAATTACTAACCTATCTAATGCTATATTGTTTCTAAAACAATATTACACATTATCTTTGTACATTGTCATGATATGCTTTTCTTGGCAAAAAAGAAAAAAATAATATATAGCTTTGCTACATAAATAAATTATAAAAGATTCAAACAAACATCTAAAATAGTAAAAACTATGATGTATTGTATAACCATAAACTTATTTTACATTAAAACAAAATATATAACTATTTAAGATGTGCTTTATGTATTTTACATTCATAAATATTGTATTCCTTCTATAATTAAGTTTTGATAGACTTTCTTTCATATTGCCTTAACAGACAGAAAGAAGAATGTAGGAAGAGGTATTAAGTTAAAAACGATTGTACAATAACCAGGTCTCGATACCGTATATTAAATTGGCAATCCCTACATTACTAGCCATTTTTACACGTATCTTCATTTAGTAGTCGCATTTACTGTTTGAGATAGCCACAATATTTAAATTTTTTAACTATGTCTATGGATTGGTTATTAATTTTTAACTGTTCTTGCATATGAAACGACCTACTGATTATCATCAATTTTGCATTTGCAGTAGTAAAGTTGTAGTATTAGTGGAACACTTATTCCAGAAGGTTAAGATATACAAAAAAAAAGAAGATTCCACGCATTAGAAACAATGCAGACTGAAAAGTTCTGGACTTAAGAGGTTTCCTATCGAAATACCAAAAATTATAGATGAGAAGCACTTTGATGTATTAGTGACACTATTTACCTTGATGATCTTTATTTGTCTCCCCAAAATGAAATCGCAAGAGAATGCGGCGATTACCGCACCTTTAGCTTGATGTCCACGTTCTACAGTTACTACTAAAAGTCATCCATAACCGAATATATCATAAACTGAGCATAAGCATTAATGAAAGTATGCCTCAATGAACAGCTCTCAGAGGAAATTGAAATTAATAGGGTGAGGCAGGGTTGCGTATTATCGCTAATCCTTTTTAATGCTTACTCGGGATCTGAAAAAAGCTCTTGAGGGTGAAAGAGCTGGAATAAAGGTAAACGAATTTCCCATTAACAACATTAGATATGCCGATGATACTGTCATCTAGCTGAATATAGATCTTCAGAGACATAGTAGCGGAGTATGGACAAGAAGACGGTCTAAAATGAACGTCAAAATGACGAAATTTATCAGAATATCAAAAACTCAAAGATAAACCTCAAACATAAAATATGCAGGAAATTAAAGTCGGGATAGAAAAGGTTCACTCAAACTTCAACACAATGAGAAGAGTGCTCTGCATAAGAGATTTAAAGTTGGAACCAACAGTTGGGTTGGCGACTTTATTTTAATAGTTTTCTCAATTTTGTTTTATGGAATGGAACGTTTGGAAATTTTGACGTTTCAATATCCATTTCGACTTCCATTTTGACTTATAAAATACCTTGTGAATGCGATTATTTTTATTTACGTGAAACATTAAGACAGTTAAATATTATAAGTGAACATCAATCTTATATTAAAAATAGAAAATTTGATAGATCTCAAATATGTAAACACGTATGGAAAAATGAACATAGGGTTCAATGGAACGATTTAAGTATAATCCTAAAAGAAAGAAATGGAAGAAAGAGAAAAATAAAATAAGCGGCTCTAATTATGGTAAAAGAGACGTATTGCTTCGCAAATTCCTCGGCAGAATACAGCAGGATCTGATAACCCATATTAAAAGACGGAGTCAATAAAAACAAAATACCACTATTATCAGAAACATATCGAGGCTACATCATTCATTTTTAAATAACATAGGTACATATAAAATTAAAGGTTGGTATTTATTGTCTGAATTGTCAATATGAATGAGTCAGATAAAATTAAATTACTTGGAGATTTTTTCACCAAGTAACAAAAAACAAAATTTGTTTAATTTATTATTGTTTTGTAAACTTTGTAAACAAAAATAAACTTATTTTAAACTTAAATTATGGCTTATTCCCAATAAAAATAGTTATTACAAACAAAGAAGTTCTGAGAAGGATGAATAAAGAAATGTAAATTTTAACTACAATAAAAACTCGAAAATCGGATTACCTTGGACACATTACACTTGGAGAGCGATACACCTTGCTGATTATGCAGGGAAAAATTTAAGGAGCATAGGGAAATATATTATATCATGGCTGCGCAACCTGATAGAGTAGTACGGATGCACATCAAATTAACTTTTGACAGTAGGCCATCTTTAAAGTCCGAATAGCTATATGATTCATGGACGTACGTCCATGTGATGATTGATGACCTCCGTCACGGAGATGGCAGTTATAGAAAAGTATTAATGTTACGACCGTGCTTTCCTCCAATTTTATTAATAGTATGCATATCTTTTGCAGTCATTATAAAAGTGTATTAATACAATCCTAAATTAGCTAATTTTTCGACCTACAAGGATCAGTGTCTTTACTTTTGATGTTATATAGCAGTATATGACAGAAAAATAAATATTTTTCTAAGATAACACTTGTTTTAGAAACTTTAAACGTAGGCGCCGAAGCAAACACTGACTTATTAAGAAAAGGAAAATATGAAAATACGCTACCACCTATTGCATAGTATGGAAGATCGAATAATACAAAAAAATGTTAAAATGAAGAAGTGGATTCCATTAAAACAAGAAACAACTTTCTTATATTAAATTCTAATCAATTCTCTTTCATTTTTAACTTAACTAAAGTAAGATTGTAGATGGCCTGAAGTAAATATAATACAACTAAAGATTCCAGATTACTATAGACTGCGCCAGTTAGAACGAACTAGCGCATATTCTTATTTTCGTACCGCTCAAACGGTGTTGGTGTTGATACTTATCAGGACCACACTTTTTTTAGAACTTCCTATCAACCACTTTTCAATATTCGGAAATTTAAAAGATGCAAAATGTCGATTCTTCCTAGTTGGCGATCACTATATTATTAATTATGTTCCTCATTCATTTATCAGAATAGTACTCAGTTCAGATTTATGAGTAGTTTGGGTACGAGAGAAGCCTTGTTCAGTATCCAAGTACTGCAGGTAATATCCAAATACAGATATGCAGAGATATAAATCAAAATGATACATCTGCGCTATTGATTTTTAAAAGGATTTTGACAAGCCTTTTGAAAAATTCTGAATTTGATGATAAAGATTTACGAATAATTACAAATCAATCTTTTCATCAAGTGACAAGATTAAAAGTTCAATTCAGGAAAAAGTTAATTAATATTTAAATGGGAATAAGCCACAATTAAAGGTTAAAGTTAGTTTATTGATGTTTCAATTTCCACTTCGGAAATCCTATTAAGAAGTTTTAGTTAAATTCCATAATACACAAGTACCTCATCCCAGGTCATACACAGAACGAAGGTGTAGTCCACAGCATCATCGAAAAAGCTATGAAAAGAGCTAAAAAGTCAGGACCGATATACGTTCTCGATCAAATTGTGTCGATTATTAGAAACGCAAAGAAAAAAGTAAACCCTCTTATAGTAAAAGAATTACGTTACAATAACTTCATCGATTTGAAAACACTTGCTAACGACATCGGTTCAACTGTCAGAAAAATATACACGACGAACAAATAAAATTGTCACACATTAAAATGATTCGATTTGAGAAGGAAAGTAGTAGGTTCTTTTACAAAAGTAGCTACAAACAGGTGGATTGGAATCAGGCCTATGCTATAACCGTAAAAAGTAGACGAGTGGCAGGAACAAGAAATGTAGAAGGATGTTCTGCATACATTTCAAAAATTCCGATTTCTGAAAATAAGAAAAGGGACTTTAAAAATGTAATATCAAGTAATATAATTCCCAAATATTACTAACGTTTTTTTTAATGTCTTGTTTTGAATTGTGAATGTTTTTGTAAACTTTTTTAAAGGTGTTCAAAAAACAAATGTTACTTTTTAGTATGCTGTGTGTTTTTGTTATTGTTTATCATTTTGAGTAGTTTGTATTATTTACTGACAATAAAATTATATACCTAAACCTTTTTTTAATTTTTCTATTGTAGACCAACTCAAACCGATTCAGAAACTATTTTAAAAATATTGGAAGAACATGCAATGACGCAACTGGGAGGCTGCAAAGTTCTGAGACCTGTGTAGACTCAAAAAGTTTATATTATCCAAAACACTAAGAGTGTCGTATAAAAGTACACTAAATTTACCATTAAAAAAAGTTATTTCAGTTTCAAAAATATTCACTTAAACTTTCACTTGCTTACTTTCGTGTAAAAATATTTTTAAAAGTCAATTTTCCAGCATTTTAGTAATGTGTACTTGGGTCGATGTTGCTCCGGAGAAGCGATATTAGTGTACCTATATTACTGTGAACCGCTCGGTACACAGTGAAATACTCTATATTTCACGCTAAATATTATTTCGGGTCTGTACAAAAACATCATACCGAGCGATAAGAAGTATTCATTTCAAAAACTGAGTACAAATTACATGTAAAATTGTATACTTAAAGCACATTTATAATTAGACAATGACTTAAAACAGTCAAAACTTAAAATTGGATCAGTTAATATTTTAGGTACAAACACATTATATAGTAGTATGTACCTACAGTACACTTTATTTATTATAAACTGGTGCTGACGTCACAATCATAAAATAAATAGAGATTATTGATTGATTTCAACCCAATGAACTGACAAATTCCCCGATGTAAAGGAAGCCCACATCATACATCATAATGTCAAAAAATTTAAGATAGTATGGCCATAGAATAATAAACAATCAGAATGCCCACTCTGCTTGTCAAAATAAGTACGCGCATCTCGTTCGCGCAGACGGAATCAGCCATGTTTTAGTCGGAACCAGTGCTGTTCAGTGACATTTTATCTGGTGTGCATAGCAAAATTAACCAGGTTTAATTTATTTACGGCAACTATATACAAAATATGCACTATTTTATTCGTACTTTTAGTTGAAGAATAGATTAAATTATTTCAAATTTACTATTAATCTTTACTTTATTCATTAATCTGTAAAAATTTAAATTACATTTCTGTCGTAGCTTGTCACAAATTTCTTAATCCGAGTCTATGTTTTCCGTTTAAAATATGGCGATCGCGTGCTGACACACCAAAGGCGGCATCTGAGAGTGGGCATTCTGATTGTTATTTATTCTGTGGTATGGCTAGTCATCAAACTAACTGCTGCGATTGTGAAAGTACCAAATTGTATTGATTTTTCAGTGTCAATTAACAATCTTTTTTCTTTTCATTTACGCCCTCGTCTAAAATCAACCAAATAACATAAGTTCCAGAATAAATCTAACTCATTAAAATTTATACGTCATTGCCATTTTATACTAAATAACTTATAACAATTCCAAGACCGAATTAAAATCTTCAGTGCTAAATATAAACTTTAAACAAACCGTAATAAAATTTTCCACATATTGATTACCACATCTGAGTATTTTACATAATTTGTTAATATTGAAAGCTAATTTTGTAGAGTTAAATATAGCCACGTCTCAATTTATTTTGACATTTTGTTGGTATATCTTACAAGCAAGAAAATTTTGATGAATTTTGTAACCAGACTCAACGTTCATTGTAAGATATATTTAAAACAAAAGAATAATTAGTCATATTTTCGACAAGGACCTTCAAAAATTCAGATGGGACATAATAGTTATTCTCGTATTAACACCAGGTACGGACGAAGTAATGGTAACGACCTAGAGGATACTGCTGCTACAATAACACGGAAACTGTTCGTGGTTTCGACCATATCAAAGTAGTGAACAAAGTAGAAAACGAAATATATCTAAAAAGCATGTAGGTACTTGTAAGATCTCTAAGTGTGCTCGTACACCAAGGTGATATCCAATACGCAACATGAAACACGCAACATCCAATAAATTCCGCCACTTAATATCTATTTCTTGAGCTGCATTTAAAACTACTAGGATTCCTGGAACTATCGTTCACTGAAGCAACGGAGATAAAGCTCGTCCAACCAATATCATATGAGACATTCGGTGAATATCTTCCCGCAATGTCTGTTGTTCGATTCTTGAGATATTTCTTCGAAAATTGTAAATTTTCTTTGTAAAATACAAGCAGCCTTCACAATTTTCTTTACAGTTGTTGTTTCCTCACAAAAAATTGACCCTTCGAATATACGAAATTTAGATACTAAGATACCAAATACACTTGTAGTGTTCAAAATTCTTTGAGCATATGGCCTAAAAAGATATGGTAATAACAGAAAAGCTTCATCTCCACATATATAAAAAGGAAAAGGCTCCCTAGTAGAATTTTCTGGTAAATGTGAGGGTTCAAAAATGTCGAATTTCTGTTTTTGTAATATTTTCCGATATTAGATGATTTAAATACTGCTCCATTAGTTCTGCTAAAATCGCAGAACTTCCTGGAGGCCAAGAAACGAACAAATCAGATTACCTAAGAACGCATTCTCTCAATTTATCAATTTATCGTCATGTTATGTGACAGAGGCATTTACGGAACCATATACTACAATATTTCCTTACATTTCCAGGACGGAGGTTCAACATTGTGGATAGTTCTTGTGAAACAGTTACTGCACTATGCAATATGATAAATTGAAGTGCCAGCGTAAGTTTCTCTTTTTCTATTTATAAAGTGCCAAGCTACAGTTACAACTTCTTCACTTGAACACATATCAGATACTGAAGTTGCAGAATTGCTACGCTCATGTATTCTCTTTATCAAATATGAGACATTATCTCATGTTGCGTTGTACATATGTACGCTATTATGAAATATGCAACATTTATCGCGTGGTAGATGTTGTATGTTGCGTGTTGGATATCGCCTTGGTGTACAAGCCGCCTAAGGATTGACATACTCAAAAATCTTAAGCAACCACAAGCTGCGCCTACTAATGAAAAAGACTGAGACATTTTTTATCGAGAAAGCACATGATAATCCCTAGTTGGAAGAAAAGGCATTCTGCTTTTATGAAAAAACGGCGAAACCTATATCCACCTACTTTCAAATTGGCTCTGTTTAGAAATGGTACTAGAAAACTTGATAGGCAACTGAGTACTAGTAGTCGGAGCAAAATTATCAGGAAAGTAGCAAGAACAAAGATAATACAATAGATTTTAGACTCTTTTTGCAAAGTACCTCTGCATTTGTTATTTTATCAGTCCTGGGTATTTAAATATTCTTCTATAAGTCTTCTATTTTATTGCAGCTTTACTGTATGTCTTCACGCCATATAGAAAGATGTAATAAATATAACATTTTACTAGGCTGGTTAGTATTCTTTTCATATTCATAAATGCGCTTCTTATTGTGATTTCCTCCGTGTAATCGTTCTTTTCATTTACATATGTTCCCAGATAGTTATATTTCTCAACTCTTTCAATCTGCTCATTGTTAATTTGGAGGTTGATATTAATGTTTTTCTTTGATACAACCACAAATTTATTTTTGGCCATATTCTTCGCTTATTTCTACGATTTTTGTTACTAACTTTTGTCAGTCGTTGAGATTTTCTGCAATTATTCTAGTATCATCTACGTATCTAATATTGTTAATCGGAACACATTCACTTCTGTACCAGTATTTTCGTTTTTAAGTACCTTCTTAATTATGTGTTTTGAATATAGGTTAAATAGAGTTGGTGATAGAATACAACCTTGCCTTTTTTGGGGTTATAGTAAAGTTTGGTGATTATTCGTTTGTCTTTGGAATATATGGTTTTATCTTTAAGAAGATGTATAAGTTGCTCATGTCTAACTTTGTCGAATGCTTTGTTGCAATCAATAATAATACATAGGCATCTTGGTTTACATCTAGGCATCATTGTGTCAATATATTGCATACAAATAGTGTCTTTCTCTTGTTATCAGACCTTTTCTGAATTCAAATTGGGCGTCTCCGATGTCTTCTTTGAGTTTAGCATGGTGTATGATTTTCAGAAACAGTTTTAACATATGGCTCATTAAACTTGGTATTTTTACGGTTGGTGCGATATTAATTGCAGTGTTTGGCGTTTGTTTTCTTTAGGATGGTTGTAAATGCTGATGTGAGCCATTCTTGTGGTATTATGCCAGTCTATAAATGCTATTGAACAAGTCTTTCAGTGTGTCTATATATTTATCGTCCACTTTTATAACGTCTATTGGGGGTAATCAGGTCCGGACACTCTTCCGTTTTTCATATTTTTTAAAACATATCGAAAATCGGATTTTGTTATAGCTAGTCCTGTTTCGTTTTCTTGGAATATTTTATTCTCAGTTGTCTTCAAAAAGGACTTCAGTATAGTTCTTCCACAGTTTATAATCTTTTCTTCGATAGTTTTTCCTATTCACTCCCCTATATAAATTAAAAGTATCTTTGTTTACTTGTTTACAGAAAAACTACAAAAGTTTTTTTGTAGTTTTTCTGTTTGTACTGTTGTTTCTGTTATAATTGGAAAAAACTAAATTAATATAAAAGTTGTGGCATATTATCATGCACGTTGCGTTTTCCAGCCCGTAGCGTTTAGTTTCGGAAAAATATAATTTAAACGGTTGATGAAATGAAACGAAAGTATGAACAATTCACACTGTCCGGAACGTATATTCGAGTACAATATTTTACAGATGCCGACGGCTACGGAACGATTCGAAACCTGTTGGTACGGATAATGTGAATTAGGGGTCCGTCGTTTTCTCCTCGTTGTTTATTTAGGTATTTGTTTGATTTTGAGACAGAATATTTTAAAAAAATAATTTTCGATACTATTTTGTCATTTATGCAAGTGTTTTCATTGGCTTGTAACAATTAATGACGGAAGTAATAAACAATTACAATATACAATTCTTTGTATAAAGTCCAGTATTCACCTTCCTTTTTTGCTTTCTCTTAGCATTGGAACATAAAACCTTCTTTTTACTAGTTTTTTCTTTCTTCACAGACTGAAACGTTCTATGTATGAAAATGTAAACGTGCAGTCCGATTTCTGGACTGGAAACGCTACGTGCCGGAAACTATACGTGTATGATAATATGCTGCGACCTTAAGGATAGAATAAATATGTAAATCGTAAACAGAATTCTCATTTGTATAACCATCATACAACCACTGTCCAAAGAAACCAATTATATAGAATACATATATAATAGTACCTATATATTTATAAATGTCAGGAATTTTTATATAAATTTTAATGAGAACTTCTCCAAATAAAATAAAAGGTTTTAATGGTTATACACATAGTCAATGACTGCTCAAGAAAATATGCAAAGGATATAAGGAAATAAAACCAAATATTTTTAAATATTGAATTCATAAATATCGATACTGATCTACCTGCTGTTTCATTTATTACTAGAAGTATTTCGTGAGTGTAAAAAACGGGGACTAAGGGAAATGATCAATTTTCTACACTGATATAATGTTCAAGTTTATACAATTATATTAGTACTGTACCAAAGAGACTGCAACAAAAAATGTAATAAGATAAAACCGATGAAATTAATTTTACAAGATAGTCTCCATAAATGGAAGAAATGATAAACAATGCAAGATGTGTAGATAATAGTAATCTCCTAGAACTAGGAAAGCTGTGAACTGAAACGCTTGTTAGTTTTACATTGTTCTAGTTGTTAAGTTCTGTACTTATAGTCTGATAATGTAGTGAATATTGTAGACCACGAGACCGATAGGTTGAACTTCTTAAGTTAATTAAGATTAATGGTTCATCATGTATGAAAATGGAACAAGAGTCAATAGGGATCACAGAACTAAAGAGTACCTCCTAACAATGAATAGTATTGTTTCAACAAGATGCAAGTATGCATGGGTTATCTTAGTAAATAACTCGGAATAAAGTTAAGAAATTAAGAAACAGATTGAGGGGACAAGGAGTTATGCATAAATTATTCAAAGTAAAAGACTTTTTAGGGCGGCAAAATTGAGAGAGTGAGTAGTGGTTCACCCATGGCCGTTTATGGCAGCGAAACCTGGGTTGTGAACAAAAAAAGGTGATTGGAAAATGATTGGAGAAGGCGAACAGATGCGGAAATTGAAGAGCTGTACGGAAAACCTGAAATTAGATCATCAGATCAAGAAGATTGAGTTAGTTGGTCGAATGGTAGACAGAAGATGGACTAAAGACTCGTTTATGAGGTGTGCATAGCTGTGTTGTTCCCTAACATTTGATAATATATGGTTTGATCATCAAACAAGAATAACCAATATTTTCTTCTATTTGAATAATTACTGTACATTGTTAATTATTAAATAGCTGAATATAAAACTTGCATTAAGTAAATCTTTAAATTAAGATGATTTAGTGTAGATTAAATTAGGTTATATTTAAAATATTATGTTCCCTTTGAAAACATTATTGATCTTAATTTCAGTAATAATTTTTGAATAAAAAAAAGTTTTAACAAAATGTCATTACAATAATTTTGACTAAATTTAACGTGGCATCATACTTTCAAATATTTCAGGCTTATCAGGAACTTAATACCTACATTTACTTATCATTGTCATGCACGGTCTTCACTTTTCCCAGCAAGTTCTGTAGGCTCGGCGTTTCCATCGAGTTTCTGTATCATTTGGTTCGGAATCTCATAGCCATCATTTTCTAATATATCGTCTGGTCCCAAAATGACTTCGAGATATTTCGGAATCTCTTTAGGTCCCGAAATTGGTTCTTTGTCCAGGAACGGCGTAATTTCTCGTGCTGATTCATCTTCAGTGTCGCTCTTCCAAGAGTTTCCTGGAGAGAGAATGAACCTCGTTCAGTTTTAATGTTGTTATGAAATCCATGAAATAATTATGCAGCAGAAAAATTAATTTGGACTTTTATTCGCATTTACCTGAGCTGTTATGATTTTCGTCACGAAAATAAGCTTCATTCGATATCCCAGCAAACACTGCAAAGCATTCAATGAAAAACATGAGTATTAGTAAACATGCTACTGATTTACATGCTAAATGTATATGATTGGTTAAGTATTATGATTAATGTATGAGTGTCAATATACTTCTTTGGCAAAGAAAAAAATATTTACAAACAAGGCGGTCTAATGAGTTCTCGACCTCTTCCAGAGATCGCAGTATTCGTGAGATTTATCCTCTCACGTTTTTAAAAGTGTTAGCAGACTCCATGTATTTCTAAGCACCATTTGACTGCACAGCCACACAGGAAATCATCAACAAAATGCATAACGTTTTAGACGATTGGCGTATACCTAAAGTTTCCTGAAACTGCTAACGAATTGATGGAGAATGTGTTGGAAACACCTTTCACCAGGAATTTAAATTTAAAAAGCTTTGCGCAAGTGGATAGCGAGGAAATGGCAACGGTTGTTTCGGATGGAAAAAAATTGTTGATTAATAACACTGAAAACGTTAAAATCATAACTGAAATACTACTATAAACTTTTAATGAATTCATATGCAAGTTATCGTAAAAAGAAACTCCTAAGAAACTAAACTAAAAGATTAACGAAAAAATCTCCTGCATATCAAAAATCTACACTAACAACTGCTCGAATATCCATCACATTTCCCCGATTTGTTTCCTTCTGACTTCTAATTTTTCTCAAGCTGTAGTTTAGTACTTTTCAGCAATTGCAGAGCAACACTGCAGAGCGAAAATACGGATACTGGAACACCTATGGGGGAAATGTAGGGATATTCGAGGAGGTTTTATTGAAAATAAAACTTCTTTGACACCATAAATCATTATCCGGCTCAGAACTTTTTTCAGACCATTTAAGTATATGCACAGGAGAATAAATGATAATAGAAATAGAAATATAAAAAAATTGTGCACAAAGAGATCAATAAGGAATACAAAACTTGATCAAAAATGGCTGAAATAGAAAATCACATACCAGTTGATTAGTGTTTATTCATTTCAAGAATTATAGCTTATTCTATTCTATTCTGGAATTCATAATGAATCCACGGATTTGATAATAGTATTTCTTTTTCTTTTGGAATATATTTCGGTGATTTTTGACATCTTGTTATATCCTATTTTTCATTTTATCGATCTAAAGTTGTCTTCTGAGATTAGTTCTCGACGTTTTGTCAACACTAGGGATTGATATCTTCTGAAGATATATATCTGGAGGCCATATTGTTCGTGACACTGCATCTTTTTTCGGGTTTTACAGGAAGGGTGTCGGTGGATTTTAATATTGGTGTCCATGTTTTGTTATTTTTAGTTCTTCTTCTATCCGATTAAAATTATTTGGATGCTTATATATTTCCACCGCTTCCCGATATAATCGTGGGTAGTACCGTGATGTTTTCATCCAGCCTCTGAATTTCTTCAAAGAGTATCCGATGTTCTCTGCTTCCCAAAGTGTGTTTGACAACGGCAGATTTGTCGATATGTCCTAAACGACAATGGCTTTTATGTTTGTTTATCCTTGTGTTTGTGTGTCTTTTCGTAGTTCCCATCTATACCATTCCACATGTGCATGGTATTCGGTATACTCCGGCCGTTGCTAATGGGTCGCGTTTGTAATTCACCGATCTTAAACAGTACTTGATTATCTTTGTAGGCTTGAAAATGGTCGTTATATTGACTTTTTTAAGTATTCGCCAATTCTGTGTGTTACCCCCGATCTATAGGACAAGAACAATTTGCCTATACATGCTGTTTCTTCGTGCTTTCTTCTAGAAACGTTGTTAATCGCTTTATGTACTTCTCTTCTGGTATAACCATTAGAGGTGAGCGCTTTTTCAATATGAAGAAGTTCACTTTGTAGATGCCGTGGTTCACAAATTCTCTTCGCCCTCTCCACCAGAGTTTTGACACCTTGTTTTTGGCCTGGATGATGATTTGAGTTCCTATTTAGGTATCTGTCCGTGTGTGTGGGTTTTCGATACACTTTATGTCCTAAGTAACCTTCCTTTCGATTTACTAATACATCTAAGAACGCTAGTTGTTGATCTTTCTCTGTGTCCATCGTAAATTGAAAATATTTGGATGTAATGTGTTTATATAAGACAGAAAACCGTTAAGTTTTTCTACTCCATGACCCCAAATCACAAAAGTACCATCGACGTATCTAAACCATACCCTTGGCTTGTATATTGACTCCATTACCCTCTTCTCTAGATGCTCCATGAAAAGGTTGGCTACGACCGGGCTTAGTGGGCTTCCCATTGCTACTCGATCTACCTGTTCATAAAGTTGGTCTTCCTATGAAAAGTAGGTGGTAGTGAGGCAAATACGGTATAATTCCACCATATCCTTGAAAACTAGTCCCTCAATTAAATTCAGAACGTCTTCTAGAGGCACTCTTGTAAATAGGGAAACAACATCAAAGCTAACAAGAATGTCAGGTTCCTGTAAAGTTATTCATTTGATCTTCTCGATGAAATAGGTGAAGTCTTTTACAAAGGAGTTACGCCACTGGATTCCACAGAATCTGCACATTGTAGGACAATAGAAACTACGCAATACTATATTATAAATAGAGGGACATTTCAATTACGATAACTTCTGTTTTAAACTTCTGTTCAACTTTTGCTTCATAGTTTTTGTTCATAACTTTTGTTTAACTTTTGTTTAAGAACTTTTGTCTACATAATTTGTAAATTTGTATTTTCGAAATAAAATAATTTTTTAAAAAACTCGTTTTCGGAACTCAAAGTTTATAATTGGCGCAGTCAGTAGGATACGTGCGGATCGGAAAAGAACATTTTACACATCAAGTGATAGAACTTTTTCGGTTTTTGGTGTTTCAACATCGTAGTGCGTATCCAAATCGAACCTCTACCCTACAGTGGTATTAACGAGAAGAAGCAGAGTTCCAGAGGAAGCAGAAGTTCGGAGAAGAGAAGCAGGTGCTCCAGATAAACTGTAAGTGCCTTTCCTTTTCGCCTTTCCTTTCATATATTTGTGAGGTTAGATAGATTAATTTTTGAATTTTTTTGAATAAGAATACTGATACTTTTTAATTTTTTTGAATAAGAATACTTTGTAACTGAATAAGAATTTTTATCCATTTTTTTTTTAATACATATTTATGCTATTGAAAATATTTATTTTTATTGAATAATTTATTTTAAATCTTTGAAAAACATTTATATTGCATTTATATTGCTATATATATATTTTTATAAAACATATTTCTATATAATTTTGTGAGATATTTTGACAAATAATTTTATTTGAAAATATGGCTACTGCAACTCAAACTCAAACTCAAACACAAACTCAACTCCCCTTAACTGGGATTTTCTCAAGTCAAAACTAAAAAATATTAAACCCTATGACGGAGATTCCAATACTCTCAACAAATTTATTTTAAGATGCAACGAACTAATACAAACATATTCTGTATATAACGATGCAGATTTAAATAAACATATTTTGGAGTGCATACAAGACAAACTAGTTGGAAAAGCAGAAGCACTAGTAGGAAACCGCATGGAACTAACGACTTGGAATAGTATAAAGAGAGCATTAGAACAATGTTTCGCAGATAGACGTGATTTAGACTGCTTAATGCAAGAACTAACACGAACAAAACCATTTAAAATGAAACACTCCATAATTTTGGAACAAGAATTCAACTATTAAGAAGCAATGTAGCCCAAAGAATAAGTAATGATACTAGTATAGAGCATGCAGATAAATTATGCCAAATTAACCATTGTGATAAAATCGCACTGAACATTTTATTGCAGGATGTACAGGTGTTCTTAAAAATAATATGCACCTTAAGAAACCCAGTTTCTTGAAGATGCCATTGCATATGTCGACGAGTTTCAAAATTTTGAAAATTTATATGGACATTCTAGTAATATTTTCCAAAAAATAATCATAATTTTAAGTCATACAATTCCTTTAATCCATCTAACAGGCCAACTCAGCCTTAGCAACAATTATCGTCCCCAAAATTTTAATCCCACACATCAATATCAAACAAATCCTAATTTTACATATCGAAATCAAAACCTTCCCTTTCAATCGTCAAGGTTTTCACATATCGAAAATCTAGCTTATCACCAACATTCTCAGCAAGCATTCTACATAGCTTACACTCAAAATCGTTCCACAAACTTCCGACCAGAAAGTAATGTATTCAGGCCCAACCGAATTCCTAATGATCGGTTACCCAGGCCACAACCTATGTCAATAACATCTAGAAACACATTTAATTCAAACGCTAGATCAAATTCCAATAAATACAATAATTATCGGAGAAATGATTTCCCTAGACGAATTCCTGATATTATAGCCGAAGAGCTATACACAAATAATTATCAAAACGAAAACAATAATCCAAGAGAACCACAACATGAACAAGTCAATAGCTATTTTAGAAATTCTGAGTATGATTTACCACAAAACGGTCAAGGAGACCAAAATTTTCAGATAGAAGCCTCGGAAGGAAACAGTCAATATAGAAATAAATTCAAATAATCCCCTACCTTATATTGAAGTAGGAAATTCAAAAATAAAATTACTGAATTGATACCGGTAGTGCCAGGTCTTTGCTACGACCAAGTATCGCCGAAAAATATTTTCCTAATTGCATATACCAGTCAAATGTAGATATTATAACTGCTCTTTATACTAAGACTATTAAATATCAAGCCGAAATACCAGCATTTCCAGAATTTGGAAGTGACTTTTATATTCATTATATCTTATATGATTTTCACGAATATTTCGATGGAATTTTAGGATTAGAAGATATGATAAGAATGAACCTAGTTATAGATTTTACTAATAAACAACTGTATAATAACAATGTAACGATACCGATTAAATTTAGGGACCAAAAAGCTAGATTACAAAGAGAACAACAACTATTGTTGAATAATGTGAATCTAAGACTACAGGCATCAGAAACAGAATGTGCAAATTTAAAGAAAGAGATTAACAGACATAAAGACGAAATTAATAAATATAAGAATGAAAGACAGAGTCTAATAGATCAGGTCTTGTATCTCACAAGTGAAGTGACTAGTGTAAAAGAAGAAATGAAAATGATGAAAACCAAGAAAATAGATTACAACTCGAAGAATTTGATTATAAGAATAAATACCAAAAGGAACTCTTAATAAAGTTGCGGATTGTCTTTCACGAATAGACACCGATAATGAAATAAATGTACTAGAATCTGAATCTTTATGTGTAAATCTTGATGACATAAATGAAGTAATACAAAAAGAAATAGAAAACTTATCAGATCCAAATCAAGAAATTACAGATCAATTGTTTGATCCAAATGACTTTTTATCTTCCTGAATTAAGCAATGAAGAAATTTCTGACACATTAGATGACAAGAATGAACAAGAAAAAAGAATAAACATAATATCAGATATACAGATTAGACCCCCAAATGTTAATACAAGTGGAAATGAAGATACTGATGGAAACACAGTACATACTTCAGCTGAAAAATCCAATTCTTAGTATACCAATCACAGATAGAGCCTTGAATTTGTATAAAAATCAAATATTATTAACTTATGGAGAAATTAATGAAATAAAAACTAAAACACAAAAGATATTTGACAACACAAGACTTTTTGTTATCTTACCTCAAAGAGATCTGCAAAAAGGAATAATAAATTTTGTTAAAGATTATATAGACCCAAGAAAAATTATATGCCTTGTATTTTAGACCACCACTATCACCTGAAACATTTGTAGTTGCATTGCAAAATTATTTCAAAAATTCTGCATTCAAATTTGTGCCATTGTACAAAAATATTAGATGATATTGAGACTACCGACGAACAAAAAGAAAAACTTAACTATTACCATATTTACAAAAAAGGACATCGTGGTATAAATGAGCTAAAAATGTCAATGAGTTCACAATACTACTGGCCCAATATGTCAGAAGATATAGAACAGTATGTCAACAATTGTGAAGTTTGTTTAAAAAATAAATATGATAGAGACCCACCAGTCATTAAATTTAATCTTACACCAACAGCTTCTAAGCCATTTGATCATATCCACATGGATGCATTTAGAATATCCAATACACCATTTCTTACAATAATTGATGCATTTTCTCGATACGGACAAGCATATCAAATTCCTAGTATTAGTGGAATTTCAATAGTCGATGGTTTGCTAAACTATATCACACATCATGGATTACCCTATAAAATAACAACTGACTCCGGTACTGAATTCAAAAACTATGACCTAGAAGATTTTTGTAAATTACATAAAATAGAATTACATTTTACTACTCCTAAGAATAGCAATTCGAATTCTCCGGTAGAACGTTTCCATTCTTCCTTAATAGAACATTTTAGATGCCTAAGGGAAAAAAATAAATATATGTCAGTAGAACAATTAATGAAGCATTGCATATTATCATATAATAATTCAATTCATTCTGTTACTAAATTTACGCCATTTGAAATTATTAAAGGGCATATAAATAATCCAGACCCATTCGACAATAATGATCATTTGATTTTATCACAATACGTGCAGAACCATAAAGAATCTTGCAAAATATTATACGGAAAAATACGAGAACGAAATGCCAACGTAAAACATAAACAAATCGAAAAACGCAATTTAACAAGGTCAGATCCACACGACTATACAAATGAGAACAAAGCTTATATTAAAAGTGGAAATCGCAATAAAGCACTTCCTAAGTTTAAAACAAACAACTATTATCAACGATTGTGGGTTGTTGTTGGAAACAGATAAGGGATTGTATCATAAAAGCACAGTTCGCAAACCCAGATCTAATAAAAGAAATTCTTTGCAAGTTCAACAAAATGAAGACAATAATCTTCTTGACCCTGATCCAGATGATAATATACCAGACGTCCCAGATTAGAGGTGACACCGATATTAATATAACACCTCTTGAAAACCTTTTACTCCCGATTAAATTAGGCACATGTAGATTAATTTATAGTAAACATACATTTATCCATTATATAAACTTAAAAGAAATAGTTAGACAAGTAGAATCTCTTAAAGCTAATTTTCAAACAATAAAAACTAGTGTAGTGAAAGTTAATGCCTCAAATCCTATTTCATATCATGGATTGGCAGAAAACATGTTAGAAAGAACAGAAATTTTAATTAATACATTAGAGAAAAAATTAGAAAACATATATCCCCATATTCGGTCAAAAAGAGGCCTAATTGATGGCCTAGGTAAAGTAAATAAATACTTATTTGGAAATTTAGATTCAGAAGACGGAGATAGATATGATAAAGCAATAGAAGTACTAGAAAATAATCAGAAACAAATTATTCATGAGACGAACTTACAAATATCTTTATATAAAAAACTAATTGATCATTATAACAAATCTCTAGAAATACTTTGGCAAAACCAAGAAAAACTACAACATAACTTACAAAAGTTTCAATTAGAAATTCAAAGCACTATAAAACAGTTTGGGAAATTATATTACTTTTCAAGGTACCATAAGTCAGATAAATTTAGATTGTCAAAATATGATAGATTTTATTGAAAATATAGCAAATGGAATTATGTTTTCAAAATTAAACACATTGCATAGTTCAATTATTTCGAGTCAAGAAATTCAAGATAATATGATCAAATATTTGCATAGTATTTACCAACCTTCTCAAATTCCAAAATTTATAAATATTTTAACATATTACATGCTATTAGGGACACAAGTAACTTTTTCGAATTCAAAATTGATCTTTGCTACTCACATTCCTATCCTAAAACCAAATGTCCTTGATTTTTATCATATTTACCCAATAATTCAAAAGAACAAGATGTTCACTCCCACATACCCTTATTTGGCACGAATCTCTGACGAGACGCACCTACAAAAAGAAGAATGTCCCATTTTAGAAGAAACATATTATTGTAAAGAAGATACCATACTACAAGACAATTGCACCTTACGTTTCCTCAATGGTCAAAGTTCATCCCAATGTTTTACCACAGAAGTCACTCTTCAAGAATCCATTATCGAACAAGTAACTAATAATGAAGTATTGATAATGCCATCGACATCAGAACGAGTCCAATCAAAGTGCAAGAGAGACCAAATTTTTGAAGTACACAGTCCATCTCTCATCAGTATACCAGAAAATTGTTAAAAGTTATAATCAACCAATTGAAATTCAATAACAATATCAAAATTCATAGAGGAAAAGCTCTGATTTTACCAAAAATAAAATATTTTTCTACAGAAAACATACAAAAATTCCAGAGCCATAACATTACCAAAATTGACTTTGAAAATCTTTATGCAATTAATAATATGGCCAAACAGTTAGTACCAATTAGAGACACAAATATTCCTTTACATACCACTCCATTGGTGACTACCTCAGTCATAGCAGTTATTCTAATTTTGATCATTCTATATATTATTAAACAAAGAAAATCAAAACAACGGAACGAGCATGAAATAGAATTACAAGAAGATTCCGGCATCGAAGAAGATTCCACAAACCAGCATCCCAAAAATAATTCCATTATTTTTCGGACTCAGTGAGGGAGGAGTTACGCCACTGGATTCCACAGAATCTGCACATTGTAGGACAATAGAAACTACGCAATACTATATTATAAATAGAGGGACATTTCAATTACGATAACTTCTGTTTTAACTTCTGTTCAACTTTTGCTTCATAGTTTTTGTTCATAACTTTTGTTTAACTTTTGTTTAAGAACTTTTGTCTACATAATTTGTAAATTTGTATTTTCGAAATAAAATAATTTTTAAAAACTCGTTTTCGGAACTCAAAGTTATAATTAAGGTATCGTTTTTTCCTATGTGTGGTTGTAAATTATCGACCAGATATTTAACAAGGCTGTAAGACGGATACCCTATGGAGCTCACAATAGGTCGTAGAGGTACATCGTCTTTGTGTATTTTCGGTAAGCCATACAAGTGTGGCGGGACTGCTTCGCTGTTGCATATTCTTGGCTTTGCATCCTCTGGTATGGACGAAGCCAACATATCTAGAAGATGCCAACTCCTAGTGTTGGCGAAACGTCGAGAACTAATCTCAGAAGTGAGTTAAAAGATGGCCGTGAAAGGCTAACGTATTTTATCAAATTTTATTTTCTCTTCTCGATACATTTTCCCATACTCGTATAACCATCTGATCCTTCTCCTCATTCCTTGAGCCCTTGTCAGGGCGTGGTGACACTATCAATATTATTAGTTAGCTGTCTCCATTGACTCGATGCTGTACCATATGGACGGCTTCCTGTAGGGATTTTGCAGAATTGACAGGTTGGTTCTATGTCCTGTCCAGGTCACGCTGGAGTAGATTAGACATGTGCAGTAGATTATAATTCGTCTATAGATCCACATTTCGAAGGCTTCGATCTTACTCCTATCAATTTCTTTAAGAGTCCATGTTTTAACTGCGTATTTAGCAAGGGAAAAAATAAGGGCATTGACCAACCTGTATTTTTTTTATTGTTCGTTCTTTCAATATTTTAATCAATTTCGCTATTGCGGTATGGGTCATTGCTAGTCTACGCTTGACTTTTGAGGATCAATCGCCATTTATCAGGGAGCCGAAGTATACAAATCTGTCTACCACTAAGAAATTCGCCACTTGGTGTATGTGCAGTAGAATATTAGGGGCTCTGTCTACGATGATTATTTTTGTTTTTCTCGTATTGATATGAACTCCAAATCTCTTCATTTTTTAGGTTTGCCGTTCGGTGATGGTAATAATTTCGACTTTATTCGTTGCTAGTATAAGTGTGTCCTTTGCATATCGCATTTTACTGATGTTTCTGCCTCCTATAGTGATTTCTTCATCATTATCGTACAGATTTCTTATTAGATTAACTAGGTGGTGAGATACTCCCATATTTTTCATGAAACTCTAGAGGGGATCCCATCAAGCTGAACGCTCGACCCACATACCTATTAAATTAGTAACACCAAAGTGAGTCCACCAGCCTACTGCTCCATTTATTCATTTGTTTAACGAAATGTTTTCCAATAACCTGTCGTTAGGCAAATATCATGATCTTAGACAAACAGAGTGAAATAAGAACGTGGAAAGAATATCTAGAAAAACTAGTTGAAGACCAAAGAGATAACACCTTTGAGCTGGAAGAAGAGGTAAATGATGGACCAAGAATATTACAGGAAGTTTATTCCGCAACAACACAATTAAAGGAAGGCAAAGCGGCAGGTCCTGATAATATACAAGCAGAACTACTCAAACTAATTGATAACGATTCAATAGCAATAATCGCAAAGATATTCAACAACATATACAACTCTGGAGAAATACCAACAGAATGGCTGAAATCTGACTTTATTACACTAGCAAAAAAACAGGAGCCAAAAAATGCGAACATTACCGTACTATAAGCCTCATGAGTCATCTCCTAAAATTGTTCCTAAAGATAATTCATAAGAGAATCTACAAGGTGTGCGAAAGTCAAATTTCTCAAAACCAGTTCGGGTTCACAAATGCTGTTAGTTCTAGAGAGGCTTTATCAGTATAAATCTTATTCCAGAGATGCAGAGACTCAACTGCGATGTATACGCATGTCTGGTTGATTAGGAGAAAGCGTTTGATCGAGTACAGAACACCAAGATGATGCAAATATTAAAAGAAACAGGAATTAACAACCAAGATCTGAAAATAATTTGAAATCTTTACTGGAATCAGACAGCAAATCTCAGAGTTGAAGGTGAACACACTGACTTTGTGAAAATCATGCGTGGAGTGAGGCAAGCTTATGATAATAAGCAAGAAAAGGATAACAGAAGTTTCTACTCTACGTCAACCAATCCCCTGTACTACAACTACCTTGGAACCATAATAAATGAAGAATGGACCAACAATCAGGGGATTAGAGCACGCATCGGAAAAGCTAGATCCACCTTTAATCGGATAGGGGCCTTCTTCAAGAGTCAGAACCTGTCTATTGATACAAAAGTAAGAATGCTGCGATGCTACGTCTTCTCTGTGTTTTTTTATGGTGCTGAATCGTGGACCTTGAACGAAGATATATGCAGAAAACTGGAAGCATTTGAAATGTGGCTATATCGGAGAATACTTAAAATCTCGTGGATTGACTGAGTCACAAACGAGGAGGCCCTCAGAACAATGAATAAGAACCGAGAGGTACTGACCACCATCAAATCTCGAAAATTACAATTCTTCGTACATATTATTCGAAATGAATCCAGATATGCTCTCCTTCAAGCCATCCTGCAAGAAAAATATTTGGAAAACGAGGTCCAGGAAGAAGAAGAACATCTTGGTTAAAGAACCTCAGAATCTGGTTCAATAAAACATCTGTGCAGCTTTTCCGGGCTGCTGCAGATAAGATAAAGATTGCCATGATGATAACATTCGTAACGGATAGGCACATCAAGAAGAAGAAGAAAGCAAATATAAAATTGTAATGTTCAGCTCGTTACCTATGTTTTGTCCTACTGTGTATATATCTCCTCACTACGTGGCTTAACATTTGTGTTTGTACTATTTTATTAATGTCCTTATAAGTCTCTGGACGATAAGAATTTGTCTGTTTTTTTCCTTTGTTGTTAAGTTTATTAGATGATGCTAGTGATATTTACATATTGTTTGTGAATTTTGTTACTTTTGATATGATTCCACATGCATAAGATTAACCAAAAGTTATTATTTTAAAGATTCAGATCAAGCAAGCAAACGATTACAATTTCTCATTTCACAAATTATACAACTCTAAAGTCAGTTTATATTGGGGCAATGCTGTAATACATTCACAGCCAAGAAAAAGAGCGCCAAATGCACGATCATATTTCTATTTCCGAGGTGCAAATCGAAAAAATAGGTGCAGAAGCCTATTCATTGGCCGAAGAACCGTCAAACAGAGGTAAAGAGAGTAGGAGGCGACTCCTAGAGACAGGCTCATGTTTCTGCGAATCTGTTTACGTGTAATTGTTAATGGGCGATTTTCTTGGCTGTAAATAAACTATAAGCAACTATTCTTGCTTCATAACGGCATTAGAGTATGCCTTTAAGATGGTCAATTGGGACCACAGAGGAGTAATAATAGACGGTGAAAAGTTTAACCATCTCCGTTTCGCAGATGATATTGTCATTATCACCGATAATTTAGAAGCCACAGATATGTTAAATGAATTGGACTTTGCATGTTCGAAGGTGGGCCACAGAATGAACTTCCAAATGAATGAACTGTCCAAAACTAAGTTTATGACAAAAATGGTCGCCAATAACCATTTAACTATTTGAGACAAAGTGATAGAACTGGTGAAGAAATATACGTTTTTTGTCACGAAATAAGAATCAGCAGGGATAAGCAAACATGTGAAATCCTAAGAAGAATTACTTTAGCGTGGACAGCCTTTAGAAAACTGCGAGACACACTTAGGGCCAACATACCAATTAGCGTCAAAAGAAAAGTATTTGACCAATACGTATTACCGGTCATGACCTATGGGGCGAAAACTATGGGCTTAACTATAACCAAGACTACGGAAACTATAACCAAGACGACGGCTTCGAAATTGAGAGGGGCACAGAGACGAATGGAACGATCTATGCTGGGAGTGACGTTACGGGACCGAATAAGAAACGAAGATCTGCGAAGAAGGACGAGTATTGCTGATGTTGTGGAACGCATACCAGAACTAAAATGGAATTGGGCAGGCCATGTAGCGAGAATGCATGACTCACGATGGACGAGTAAAATTACACATTGGAGGCTAAGAGCAGGAAAAGAGTTTAGGAAAAATGAGAAAAATGAAGACAACATTCCTCTCATAAAGTTAAATGAATGGGAAGAGTATTATACGAAACTGCTGAAACAGGATAGAGTAGAGTACAGATGGGACAAGATAAGGGAATTAATAGATAACAGAGACGAAAGACGGGAAATCCCTATAATAACATTATCTGAATTGACGGAAACCTTAAAAGAGGTTAAGAGAGGAAAGACGGAGGAAAAGCCGCATGTCGAGTATCGAGCATGGAAAGAATCAGGAATGAGGAAATACGAAACCGTACAGGAATTAGAAAGACTCTTTCAGATAGAATACAAGGAAGGCAATTACAATGGTATGGTCACGTGATGAGAATGGAGGAGGAGCGGTGGCCAAAGAAAGCCTTAATGTATGTTCCGCCAGAAAGAAAGGAAAGGGGAAGACCACCAAATTCCTGGAGAAAAGAAATTACAAAAACAATGCAATCTAGAGGCTTAGAAGAGGGAGATTGGAGAGATAGGAAAAGATGGAGGCTAAAATGCGGGAAGCGGCAATCGCCGTAGGACTACTTCGTTATATGATGATGATGGCTAAGAGCAGACAAAGGTAGTAGAGGAATACCAGCTACACGTTGGGCTGACGACATCAGGCGTATCACGAAAAATTGGCAACACAGCGCACAAAATCGCAAAGTATGGAGAAGTTTAAGGGAGGCCTATGTCCAGCAGTGGACGTGATAAATGAAGGCTGGATAATGATGATAATGATGATTCTTGCACAATACTTCTAAAAGATATTATAACTTATCTTTATATATTCAATTAAAGTGATAGTAACAGTTGACTAAAATTATCAGAAAATTTATTCTAACGCACGGGTAAACCAAAAGCAGACATGATCATCAACTCTCAAAAGTATTAGAAGCAACTTTAAAAGTAATGTAATGCAAGACATTTCGGACATTGCTTTAATCTAAATTGACTTTTATGCATATTAAATAAGCACAATAAAAAAATGGACAAAATATACTTACGATCGGGCACTGTGCTAATATATTGTCCTTCGTGCACAGCTGTAGTAGGATTGCACACTGTTCTACTGTGCAGACCTTCTAGTATCTCAAAACAATATTTAAAGGTCGGCCTTTTTTCGGCATCGAACTCCCAACATTGGAGCATCAGACTATGCCTAAAATTATGTTTAAATATTAATGAATGAACAACTAAAATAAATAATTGAACATGTTAGAAATAACTATATCAATACGACAACATCTGTTAAATAACTAGTAATCTGAGTACGAATTCGAAAACAAATAACCGAAGCAAAAGAGAAATGGCTGGAAACAAAATGCGTTGAAGTAGAAGAACTGCAACAAAGGCACGATTTTTTTAATTTACATAAAAAGGTAAAAGAGTTTACATCGACTACCAAGAGAACAACTTTTCACACCATGCTGAACACGGATGGCAAACTGCTAGAATCAACGGAAGATAAACTGAAAGAATGGGAAAACTAGAATTAAAATTCTTTTTCACGAGATACGAGAAGAACCAAGATTGGAAAATAACAACGAAGGGCCAACAATTCTGAAATCTGAAATCATAAATGCAATTAATCATCTCAATACAAATAAAAGCCCAGGTCCAGACGGAATATACCTAGAAACGTTAAAATTAATCAGCGAAGAAAATATCGAAATATTTGTCCTTTTATTCAATCGCATTTATGATACAGGTAAAATACCCCAAGATTGGCTGGAGTCAATATTCATCCCACTACCAAAAAAGCCAAACCCACAACACTGCAATGAGTTCCGTCTGATAAGCCTTATGAGTCATGCAGTACAAGTCCTACTAAAAATCGTACATAATCGTATCTATAGAAAGTGCGAAACAAACATCGGAGACGATCAGTTTGGATTCAGAGCCGGCATGGGAACGAGAGAACCCCTGTTCAGTTTACTAGTTCTCGCCCAAAAATGCTACGACCAACAGAAGAAGAAGACACGACCTACTATTAGAACGTTTGCAAGAAGTCGGTTTAAATGGAAAAGACATCAAATTCTTAAAAAACTTGTACTGGAACCAAAACGCCAGAGTTAGGATCGAAGGTTCCACATCCGCAGAAGTAGAGATTAGGAGGGGAGTTAGACAAGAATGTGTTCTGTCGCCTCTGCTGTTTAATCTTTACTCCGAGTTTCTATTTAAAGAAGCATTGGAGGATTCCAAGGATGGCGGCAATGTGAATGGCGTAAATATCAACAGTATCAGATACGCCGATGATACAGTGTTAAATGCGGATTCCGACTTAGGTCTACAACGACTCATCGACAAGACCAACTTGACCTGTGAGCAATTTGGTATGAAAATAAACATTAAAAAAACCAAAGTGATGTTAGTCCGAAAAAAACCAAAACGTACCTCAACCTTGCACAATAAATGGGCACATTTTAGAACAGGTCAATGTATTTAAGTACCTGGGATGTTGGATCGATAGCAGCCTAAATCCTGATCTAGAAATAAGATCAGGCCAGAAAATCTTTCGAAAAAATAAAAAAAACTGCTTTGTGATTCTCGAATAAAACTCAAAATTCGACTACGTTTATCAAAATGCTACGTCTGGTCGACTCTTCTATATGCAGTTGAAACGTGGACTCTTAAAACATCAACCGTAAATAAATTGGAGACCTTTGAAATGTGGATCTACCGGAGAATACTCAAAATTTCATGGACATCGCATACCTCAAACGAAGAAGTGCTGCATAGAATAGGCAAGGAAAGAGAACTTTTTAACACAGTAAAAGTTAGAAAAACATCATACCTAGGCCACATACTGAGAAATAATAAGTACCAATATGCCCAACTTATAGTGAAAGGAAAAATCGAGGGAAAGAGAGGCCTAGGAAGGAAAAGACTATCGTGGCTCAGAAACATCCGACAATGGACAGAGCTAAATTTTGAACAGCTAACAAGAGCAGCTGAAGATAGAGAAGAGTTTAAAATTGTAGTAGCCAACCTCCATTGAGGAGAGGGCACTTTAAAAAGAAGAATCTGAGTACAGGTAACTGAAGGTAGAGAATATACCTGCACCTTTCCCCACCTAGGACCAATAATAAATGACAGCAACAACGTTAGTCAAGAAATGCAAGCACGGATTCTTAGTGGTACTAAGTGCTACTATGCATACAAAAACTTAATAATGAAAAGTGAGTTACTGAATCATGAGTCTAAGCTTAGAATCTACAAAACAGTAATTAGACCAGTGCTTACATATGGATGTGTAACGTGGACCCTTTAAACCATTTATGAAAATGAATTGAGAATATTTCAGCGCAAAATATTGAGAAAGATATTTGGGACAACACATTGCCACAAAGACTAAACTGGCTTGGCCACTTAGAAAGGAGACTAGATAATTGAGCTGTAAAAGCAATCCAGAGATGGAAATCCCAAGCAAATAGGACAAGAGGAAGGCCCTGTAAAAGGTGGACATACGATGTAGAGGAAGATCTTAAAACTATGAATATCAGGCAGTGGCTAAGGAAAGTATCCAATAGCACAGATTCGGAAAAACGTTGTTTAGTAGGCCAAGACCCACAAATGGTCCCCCTCTTAATATAATCAAACAAATTTAATATAACAATAAAAAACAAACAAATAAAGAATATACCCTATCCCAAATACACTGATAGATATTTTTAATATTCCATTGCGGTACTGGTCACATTGATGGGCATATTAAGAACAAGTCGAAAGAAAATGCAAAAAAGTATTTTTGAAGTGTGTATATTTTAGGCAATTCCTAGCTGAGCGCTTTCGGCTTTACAAAGCCATCATCAGAGCTATGCTACAATAAAATGTTCTAATAAGTACTAATTGGTAAAGATTGTAATTTTTAACTTACGTCAATTTTTTAAATACCACTACAAAGGAGAGATCTCATTTCCTTAAGTTTCACAATTATGATTTTGTAGGAGTTGGAATTTTTAAAACATATAAAAAAACATATAAAAGGTCGACACTGGACGTCACAAAACACGTTAAAAAATTGAAAAATTTTTTGTCATGGTACGGGTTTAAGACCCGACCATCTATTGATGTGAGGACGTAGACTGAATAGAACTAGTGAAATCAAATGTCGGTCCTTTTAAACGATTTTTCAAAAGTGACAGGTGACAAATGTCATATATAGGAAATAGAGATTGTTTTTTAAATTCTTACAAAATTATTTAGTAGTTTGGAATTACTACTAGTCATCAAAGACTTTCTAAAAATTAAGTTTTTAAAATTAAATTTTATGTGTTCATCACATCATACAGAATGACATTAATTTGTAAATTCACTCAAGTCATTGCTCAAGGTCAATGTATGTTCAATCTGACAGCTATCCTTAAGGAACAAGGGCTCAAATTGTTCAACAACACTATAAAGAAGAAACCTGGTATTAATGTTATGTTATCTGATAATTAAGTGTATTAAGAATTGTGTGTCTTGATGGAAAATTGTAAGAACTTTGCATAAAAAATTTTTTTTTTTTTTTTTAAGAATGTATTTTCATGTTTCAATTAAGAACAACTGTCAAATGAATTACAAAATGTTGTAAATTTTAATAAAGTTTAAAATTTGTTTAAAAAATAAAAGTATGAAAAATATATAACAAGATTGCATGAGGTCACCTTTCTTCCTCTAAAGTCTCCCATAATAATTTAAAAAGAGGTTTATAGTTGCAATTGAGGTTGATTTGTGTGTTTAAGCAACAATCAGGGTTTATTTTCATTTCTTTGGATATCTCTAGATCTTCCAAGAGATTCATGAGTCTAAAGTCTCTTGGAAGATCTAGAGATATCCAAAGAAATGAAAATAAACCCTGATTGTTGCTTAAACACACAAATCAACCTCAATTGCAACTATAAACCTCTTTTTAAATTATTATGGGAGACTTTAGAGGAAGAAAGGTGACCTCATGCAATCTTGTTATATATTTTTCATACTTTTATTTTTTAAACAAATTTTAAACTTTATTAAAATTTACAACATTTTGTAATTCATTTGACAGTTGTTCTTAATTGAAACATGAAAATACATTCTTAAAAAAAAAAAAAAAAATTTTTATGCAAAGTTCTTACAATTTTCCATCAAGACACACAATTCTTAATACACTTAATTATCAGATAACATAACATTAATACCAGGTTTCTTCTTTATAGTGTTGTTGAACAATTTGAGCCCTTCTTCCTTAAGGATAGCTGTCAGATTGAACATACATTGACCTTGAGCAATGACTTGAGTGAATTTACAAATTAATGTCATTCTGTATGATGTGATGAACACATAAAATTTAATTTTAAAAACTTAATTTTTAGAAAGTCTTTGATGACTAGTAGTAATTCCAAACTACTAAATAATTTTGTAAGAATTTAAAAAACAATCTCTATTTCCTATATATGACATTTGTCACCTGTCACTTTTGAAAAATCGTTTAAAAGGACCGACATTTGATTTCACTAGTTCTATTCAGTCTACGTCCTCACATCAATAGATGGTCGGGTCTTAAACCCGTACCATGACAAAAAATTTTTCAATTTTTTAACGTGTTTGTGACGTCCAGTGTCGACCTTTTATATGTTTTTTTTATATGTTTTAAAAATTCCAACTCCTACAAAATCATAATTGTGAAACTTAAGGAAATGAGATCTCTCCTTTGTAGTGGTATTTAAAAAATTGACGTAAGTTAAAAATTACAATCTTTACCAATTAGTACTTATTAGAACATTTTATTGTAGCATAGCTCTGATGATGGCTTTGTAAAGCCGAAAGCGCTCAGCTAGGAATTGCCTAAAATATACACACTTCAAAAATACTTTTTTGCATTTTCTTTCGACTTGTCATAAGTGTGTACAAAAAATATCAGTCTTTTGAATATTAAGAACATTTCAGCTTGATTGAATTTGCTTCAGCAGAAAAACAAAAAGGACAAAAAAGATTTACAGTGAATTTTGCTTGATTCACCATACTTTTTAATTGTAGTTTAATACGGAATCATGTAATGACGAATAATGGAATGACCTGCTTCTAGTGATTCTAGAATAAAGCTGCCATAGGAAACCATTGAACTTAGGTACACTGTTAGCTCTGCCCCTGCAAGGTGACAGCTAGACATGTTTCACCATTTAGATAACAAAAGATAATCCAGAAATTAAGAAAACAATAATACAGTTCCCTCAAAAATAAAAACCCAAACACTTCTCTATCCCATCCCTTTTATTTCTGAAGGACGACCTGACTTTGGCGTTGATCTCTAAAACGTAATTGAAGAAAAATGTTCTCTCGTTGCGATGCGAATTCCCTTAACATTGGATATTTTGGTGGGGAACCTGACGTCTATTTATCTGAGACGTAATAGTGCTCGACATTGGATCTTTATTTTCATTTTTGCTGGTTTTTTCAAAGCAGTTGGCAAGAAGAACAAAAAATGAACACTGGTAACAGTTTACTAAAAGGATGGAAAGCGACTTCTACGTTACACAAAAACAAATATGGAAATTCATCAGAAACCAACGGAAAGAAATAATAGAATTGAAGGAATACAATAACATACTAGCAAACGAATGGGAAAACCTGACGGAACTGTTTAAAGCAAAGGAGAATAATAATCAACACAATAACGTACCTGAATTAAGACACGAAATAGAAATCAGTTTTCAGTAAGTAGAAATAGCCATAAATTCACTCAAAAATAGAAAGTCGCCAGGACCAGACGGAATAACCAATGAGCTACTAAAACACGAAGGAAAAAGTATTACCCTAGAGATGACAAAACTTATACAAAAGCTAAAATTGCACTGCAATATACCAGACATATGGAGAAACAGCATAATGATACCAATGTTCAAGAAAGGAGATAAAGAAGACCCCAACAATTATAGAGGCATAAATCTACTGAACACCGCACTTAAGCTTACCACAAAAGTTCTAACCAACAAAATCATTATAACAACTTTATCAGATGAACGACAAGGATTTAGATCCGGAAGATTCTGCGTAGACGCCGTATTTGTACTAAGACAAATCACAGAAAAGACCATCGAGTACAATAAACCAGCATATCTATGTTTTATAGACCTGACAAAGGCTTTCGATCGCATCGAAGTCAGAGACGTTTTAGTGAGAGCGCCCACCAAAGTGGCGTGGCACGTAGCAAGTAGCACGCGTCTAACATGTTACTTAAAATGTAACCAATGAAAACGAATGATTCAGCGCACACCAAAATAACAGTGACGTCATTCGATCTAATAATTCGTTTGCATTGGTTATATTTTATGTAACATGCTAGACGCGTGCTACTTGCTACGTGCCACGCCACTTTGGTGGGCGCTCTCCCTTACACCTACTGTATAAAAGAAACATACCAATCAATACTATACAAACCATCAAAAACATCTAACTCCAAACTCGAATACAGGCAAAGATAAATGGAAAACTAACCACAGGGTATACCAGTACAAAGCGGAGTCAGACAGGGTGACTCGTTAAGCCCACTTCTCTTTAATATGATAGTGGACGAAATAATACAAGCAATACGTAAAGGTCATGGCTACAGAATGGGAAACAAAGAAATACAATATGATATCAGCAGAAAAAACCAAATGTATGACTGTTTGAGAAAATATGCGCGCATTCATTTCATATTTTTACAGTTAATATTTTTTCTGTTACGGTACTGTAATATGACCTAATTTGAGTGCTGTATTTCAATCTTTTAAAATATATTATTTCCTGTGATTTCGTAAAACTCAAACTGGCTCTCATTTATCATGTTAACGTACGCAGAATTTGGCTTTTTCTTTGTATTCTATGTCAAAAAAGATTGAAACAAGTGGTTGATTTATGGCACTTGCATCTGTTGACCACCCAACGATCAGAGGGAGGTTTTGCCCTGGTAGCGATCTCAAGACGCACACTTTTGCCACTTCTTCCTCACGAGTGAAGGAAAACACATTGACCGGTCTTGTGCTGTCTCGGCGGCGCGGCGTCCCTCGTCCCGGGCGTCGGTACCACTGACCAACTCTACAGCTTTGGTACGAATTCATCAATCGAATCAGAGGTGAGTCTATTCTTGTATAAAACATTGATAATGAGTAAAGCAGTTTATTTCTAATTTATTTCTACTTTTACAATTTATAATTGCTATTTTCACCAATTTTATGTATCAACAATATCACAGTTTTTCGTTATAATTATTTATTCAATACAATTTAAACCAGCGACTTCTCAAGTTTAATTACTAAACAATGACAACATCTAAATACCCACTACGGTGTAAAATCGAAATTAATGGGAAAATAATAAAGCAGGAAGCAAGGTATCTGGGAATATATATAACTAGTTACGGAGATGTCGAAGAAGAAGTACGACAACAAAGCTTAAAAGCATGTAAATCGGCGGGATCTCTTAATGACACAATCTGGAAGAACAAACACCTAAGACAAGACACAAAAACAAGAATCTATAAAGCAGCAATTAGACCTATGTTAACATGGCGGAGACAAGGCCTGAGACATCTAAAACGAGACGACTACTAGAAACAACAGAGATGAAAATACTCCGGAGAATATCAAGGAAAAGTCTGTTGGATAGGGAGAGAAACGAAAATATAAGAGCATGCAATATAGAAGACATAAATGGATGGATGACAAAACGAAAACAGGAGTGGAACGAACACTCAGTAGACTGGCAGAGGATAGAATAGTACGAATAGCATGAGATAAGTCACCAAATGGACGAAGAAGTATTAGCAGACCAAGAAAAAGATGGTGCGACCATTTAAACAATTTGGGAGGCTAATATCGAAGAAGAAACAGACTTTAAAACCTACATACAAGAAGGAACAAGAAGAAGAAGCTGTTTTTTAATTCAGATATTATTTTAAATTAATGTTAGAGGAAAAAAGAAGCGTGAAATAACATAAGGATAGCGACATAATCTCGTTAGCGGCATTTGCCAATGTGAATTAACCATTGGATTTTGCTTATTCTCCTTCTAAAATCTGAGACACGATTGCAAAGTGTTAAATAAAAACTTTATGAAATTTTTACGTAGTAAATCGTGAATAAAAATTCTACAAATGTATAAATGCATCAAATTATCTACAAACACATATTAAGTCACAGTTAAATAGTTAAGTATTGATACTACAAAGGTTACTTTTAGAATATAAAAAAAACTAAAAATTATACGAAGGTTAACTTGGTAAGTTTGGATGCTTACATAATTATAAAGAGATAAACCACTGACAGACTGTTTTTAATGGGCACCAGTCTAAAATAATAAATTATTTTTTTGCAAATATTGTTTTTTTTAATTTTAGCTGATCATGTTTTATTTCACCATAATATTAATACAAACCGTTCAAAAATTAATAAAGAGTCTACTTACAACTCGTCTGGACAATGTGTGGGTTTGCCTAATCTACCACCTCTTCTGACATAATGTAACACTTCTAGATTTGCTCTGGCTGGATATGGTTGCTGTCCTAAAGTCATGATCTCCCAGAGTAATACACCGAATGCCCACACGTCAGATTGACTGGTAAAGACGCCATCTGTTAACGATTCTGGTGCCATCCACCTAACGGGAAGAAGAGCTTCTCCTTCCTAAAATTAAACAGTTTTATAACTACTAGCGGTGTATTGTTTCGCAAATAACTATTCTATAGATCTGTGATACGCTCAGTCTGCGATGTTAGAGGTTGTAGAACATATTCTATCTAATCAGCCTTAAACGCCCACTCTTGGGCATAGGCCTCCCCTGTTAATCTCTTTTCATTCTATCCATCTCTAATCATTGGTCTCTATTTTGGGCGATCTGCATCCAGTCCTTTCCTGCCGTTCTTTCGTCAGTCGATCTCATCTGTGGTCTTCCTCTTTTTCTTTTCTTTTCCCATGGTCTCCAGTGTAGAATTCGCTTATTCCATATTTCATCTTTTTGCCGGAGAGTGTGACCGGCGAAGTTCCATTTAAGTTTTGCTTTTTTTGTTTTTTCTCTGATCCATGAGCTTCTTTTCCTGTCTTTAAGACCGATACTCAGCATCTGTCTTTGTGTTTTGGATATCCTGTCGATGTTCTCCTTTGTGAAAGTCCATGTTTGTGAGCCATATGTGATAACTGGTAAAATGCACTGATTAAATACTTTCGTTCGCATATATTGAGGGAACTTTTTATTTTTTAGAATATATGATAGTTTACCAAATGAGGCCCATGCTAGTCTAGTTCTTCTTTTTATTTCTTCCGTTTGATTATCCCTGTTCAGCTTTATTATCTGTCCTAGGTATATGTATTCTGCCACCTGCTCTAATTTATTCTGTTTGACTACTATTTCTAATTGGTCTTCTTGGTTTGTCATATATGTCATGTTTTACTATAGTTCATCTCTAGACCTACCTCTGTCGCTTTTCTATCTAGTTCCTCAACCATCTTCTGTAACTCTTCCTTCTTATCTGTTATCAGAACTATATCGTCTGCATATCTCAAGTGGTTCAAGAGCTCTCCATTTATTCTTATTCCGTATGTATCCCATTCTAATTTTTTAAATATGTCTTCCATAGCCTGATTGAACAATTTTGGCGATATTGTGTCTCCCTGCCTGATTCCTCTTTCGAATTTTATTGGTTCTGTAGCGTGTTCGTTCGTCAATTTTATTGTGGTACTCGCATTTTTCTATATGTTTGTTATTAGGTCCGTGTACCTGTAATCAATTCTGCCGTTCTGTAGTGAGTTTTTGATGGCCCAATGTTCTGTGCTGTCAAACGCTTTTCGGAAGTCTATGAATGCTATGTATAATGGGATTTGATACTCGTTCGACTTTTCAATCAGTATTTTTACCGTTAGAAGATGGTCGCTAGTACTAAAACCCTTTCTGAATCCCGCTTGTTTTGTGTTTAATTGTTTAAGAATTTCTTGCTGTGGTTTGTGTCTTATTCTGTATAGGTGCGTATAGTATTCTTGTGTCCACTTTATTATTTGTTTCATATCATTAATGGTTGTTCCTTCGCTGTTTGTCATTTCATTTATCTGAGTTTTACCGAGTCGTTGTTTTAAGCATTTCATATTTTTGTTCTGCTGGATTACTCTTTCAATCTTTGCTTCCTGCGTTTTTCTCTTGGTTTCTTTTATGTTTTTTCTAATTGTCTTTGTTTTTTCTAATAGCTAATTGTATAATATATTGCATTCACTATAAGTACATGTCTTCTTCTTCTTTTTTTATACAGACAAGACTCTGTCTGTTTTTCAATGTGCCCCCAGTAAGTTGTCATTCCATCGTTTTCGTGGTCTTCCTACTGATCGTCTTGCTATTGGGCAACCGTATCTTGCCGTCTTTACTACTCTATTTGTTGTCCTTCGGCTTACATGATCGTTCCATTCTACTCTTCAATTTCTTACCTAGTTTTTGATGTTCTCCACCTTGCATCTATGTCGTATATCTGTACTTCTAGCTGTCCCATAGTGTTACCATGAATTTTTCTGTGTTTTCATCTCTGCTGTTTCTAACATCATTTTTGTCCTCTATGTGTCAGGTTTTGTTTCTGCCGCGTATGTCATTATTAGCCTGATGGCTGTTTTGTAAATTCTGCCTTTCGTTTCTTTCCCGATATTTTTATTTCTCCATATTGTTTCATTTAGGCAGCCTGCGGCTCTGTTTGCTCTATTCATTTGATATTCCACTTCGGTTTCAAGCTTTCTATAGCTAGATAATGTGATGCCTAGATATTTAAACTCCATCACTTCTTCTATTACCTGACCTTCCAGCTCCAATTTACATCTTAGTAAATTTGCTGTTGTAACCATGCATTTTGTCTTTGTTGGGGAAATTAACATGTTAAATTTTCTGACGGTTATATTAAATTGGTGCAGCATACGTTGTAAATCATTTTCACTTTGAGAGCCTACTTAGAGAACCTACCAATCGTAAAAACAAATATTGCTTAAAGAAACAATGTAAAGTACATATGGTCATAGATATTAATAGGGCATGGTTTAATATCTAAAAATAACTTGAATAAGGAGAACCAGGGTTTTGAGGGATTTAGAAATTCTGACGTCATGACATCTATTTGATTTCTAGTGATAGTCTCCAAGTGCGCAAACAAATCTACATATATTTGACCTCCTAATTTTAATTTTCTGTATATTGTATTTATTTCTTCAATGGTTACATATTGCTTCATAAACCGTACTAATCCTAATCCACATTTTTCGTATACCTACAGCTACATGATAAATCATTATCACTGTGGACAAATATATATATATATATATATATATATATATATATAATATATATATATATATATATATATATATATATATATTGGATGAGACTGGCGTAACAACAGTTCAAGAACCCGCAACTATTTTAGCAAAGAAAGGACAAAAAAGAATAGGTTCAGCTCACTAGTTACGCAGATATAAACATCCCCACTCATAACACTCATATTACAATAACTGGTGGCTCCCAATACTCACATGGTGGGATAATGGAAGTCAAATCCTTTTTTATTCTTTTTTATTAAATTCTATTATAATTTGTTTTGTTTAATAAATGCTACAATTTTTAAATTTGTTTAATAGCTAATAGTATGGTTAAAAAAATATTTCCTTTGGTGGCTCTCATTCCTCCCGTCACCCCTATTCTTTGTTCTGCCTACCTAATTAAAAAAGTACGTCTCTACGATCTTACCTTTCTGTAATAGTCATTTTTGTATATATCTCTTGCCAATCCAAAATCGCCAATTTTTACGATTCTGAAATCGGACTCGTACGAAGAGACTAAACAATTTCGACATGCCAAGTCTCTGTGAACGAAGTGCATCTCTTCCAAATATCTACAACCCTTTGATACATCGACACACATCTTCAAAAGCTCGATGAGGGTAAGGAAAGGTGTGGATGTCTGAAAAATAAATAAAAGTTTTGTTGGTAATTTTTTTCACTTATTATATTAATGATATATATTTACCTATATAAATAGGTGGTAAGAATTAATTACTAATTAATTATTAAGTATTAAGAGAATATTATTATTGTAAATTATTATTTTACTTACCGATGGATTTCGAGAATCCCGTAAATAAGTAAGCAAGTCTCCACCTTCCATCAGTTCCATGATAATAAAATGTGGATCATTATCTAAACATACTCCAAGAAGTTCGAGAATATGCTCATGTTTAAAGTGACTCATCAGTTGCGCTTCTTGCAGAAACTCGCACTTTTCCTGTTCTGATGCTCCTTTCTTTAAAGTCTATAAGTAAATTATATACATAAAAAATGTGAGAAAGAATATTTAAAATGATCTGGAGACTACTACTATTAAATATTATAATTTTATAAAAAGAATACAACAAAATTTGCAATATCCTACAAAAAAAACAATTAAAATGCGAAAAATAAGATTAGTTTTTAGCATAATAGATAAAATAACCTGAATAATAGAAAATATATTCAAAGATACATTAGGTGGCCAATATATTAATAGTGGAGAAGTACTAATATAATTGGTAATTGTTCAATCAAAAATTAATCCCTTAATTTGTAATCTCACATTATTCTTAACTTCTTAACCTTTTATAGTTTCAGCGTAATATTTTAATAATTCGAGTCCATTTAACCTGCAAACCTGCAAAGTTAATAAATTGCCAAATAATATATTTTCTAACTGAACTTCCTAAGTGTTGCAATAACGGAATATATTGAATTGTATTGAAAGCTCATAGTTTAAAGTTTGTTATTATAATAGAAGCATTAACCTTCGTGCTGAGGTATACATTATTTGTGAAATTATAAATTGGAAATTTATAAACCAACAACTAGAGTGTAATTATCAGTAGCTGTCAATAACACTATAATTTTTACTCCACACTTCACCCATTTTTTTACCATCGTCGATCGAGAAGTATTGAACAAAGGGGGGCATTAGAAAACAATTCGATCCTGATATTTACATCGAATTGTCCATTAATTCTTCTTATATGAGAAGAATTTATCAGAAATTATAGAGAAAAGAAAACGAGGACAAGACAAAGGTAAATTTGGTTTAATAGAAACAAAAAACAAATAGAACACCCATATGGGAGAAAGTGCAAAAATTTAAAATAGTCATGTCACAAGTCAATATAATATCTGAAATCAAAAAACTAAAAGATAACAATACTGAAAGTAAATGAAGGAGTTACGAACAGAAAATCAGATGCCCAAATGTCAGAATAATGAAAATAAGTAAAAAACTAAAACCCTTAGTGGAATAAATAAAAAATGACAAAAACAATAAATTGTAATGATATCTTCTATATTTATAAATATAGTGAATAACAGAGGAAATAGGCATAAATACAGAAAACGTACAAACAGAAAGGGAGAATTCTTAAATAAAAATCGACAAATTAAAATAAATTTACAAAATACAAGCAAATTTTAAAATAAAAGTTGCCTAATCGAACTGAAAAACATAACAGGCAAGGAAGAAATAGTGACTTCAAGAGAAAACCGACAATATTCAGTATAATTGGGCATTTTAAAAATATTGTTTCCTATAGATTTATCCTAGTTTTTTATCTACTCGAAAAACATTAGTTTAATGAATATATTCATTAATTTAACATTATTAATACCCAATTAAAAGATCTAAAAAACTTATGAGGAGGGTAATAGGAGAAGCAAGAAATTTTGATCTATTAATAAGTCGAGCTTGTACATACCCTGGAGCAGATGTCCCTTCTGACCACGTACTATTAGTGGCCGTCATAAAGATCGCTCTTTCATGCAAGAACAAGCCTGAAACTCAACAACAGATAGCACTGGATAAACTGAAATACCCAATGATACAAGCAGAAATAAGCAATGAAATAAACGCACAAATTCAAATATTGACGACAAACATTACCGAAGATCTAACACCAACATGGAATACGATTACAAGTGCTGTAATAGACAACATGAAAAACAACTTAGGGTACAAACGAAATAACAAGAGGCAAAAATAGATGACAGAAGAAATACTATTTACCTTATTCCATATGCAGGGCATATAAACAACGATAAATTTAACAGATAATTGTTAAAGGTGTTCCAAATGAGTCTACTCGTTCCGATAAGTAACAGTATAATTATGACACTTTATTATTTTTTTTTCTTTTCTCAAATATTCGTGTTTATTGCATAGTAAATAAATTAATGTTTTCACTGAATACATAGTAAGTGAAAAAATAATCCGATTTATAAAATTAATGAATATTTTATGCATAAATGCAAGTAACAGTTCTTCAAAAATATTTAAAAACTAACTCGAAATGTCCATCTTTATTTCGTCTGGCGACGTTATCGGCGGGTCATACCGGTTCGGACACGATTTAATGTTTACATTTTCCTGCATCGCTTATTGAATTTTACAATGGAAGAACGACGAAGACACAAGAATGACCAAGATGGCAGCAATATTTATGAAAACATTAACAGGCAAATAAAAGCAAAAATAAGAATAGCAAAAAATGAATGGACTTAAGCAACAATGTATCGATCTAGAACATTTACAACGACAGCACGACGACCGTAATTTACATAAAAAGCTTAAGGAGACTGCTGGAATATACAGAAAACGAAGACCAACTACCATAGTTAATCAGGATAACCAGATAGTGCTGGGTGAAAAGCAGAAAATTGAAATATGGGAAAATTATATCCAGGAGCTCTTCCATGACGAAAGACCCATGAGTGAAGTTTATACAGACGACCAGCTGACTGGCCCTTCAATCACCAAAGAGGAGATAGAAATGGCAATATTAAATTCAAAAAACAATAAGGCACCTGGACCAGATGAAATCCCGTCAGAAATACTCAAATTACTAGATGAAAGGGGAATTTCAGCACTACACAAAATATTTAATTTAATTTATGAAACTGGCTGCTATCCCCAACAGTGGTTACGCTCTACCTTTATTCCCCTGCCCAAGAAAGTCAATGCAAAAAGATGCGAGGATCACAGACTCATTAGCCTGATGAGTCACACTTTAAGATATTTTTAAAAATACTACATCAAAGATTATACGAAAAATGTGAATGGGACATCAGTGATTTCCAGTTCGGGTTTAGGCAAGGTTTAGGAACACGAGAAGCAATAGTAGCAACACAGGTGCTGGTCCAAAAATGTTACGATCAGAGGAAGGATGTGTTACTATGCTTTTTAGATTATCAAAAAGCGTTTGTTCGTGTCCAACACCACAAGTTAATGCAGATTCTCAAGAAAGTTGATATAGACCAAAAAGACATAAGATGCATTGAAAACTTGTACTGGCATCAAACGGCACAGTTAAAAAATAGACAATTCTATATCCAAACCCATACATATAAGAAGAGGCGTTCGACAGGGATGTGTGCTTTCCCCTCTTTTATTTAACATTTATTCGGAAGCCATATTTCAAGAGTCTTTGGAGGATGCAGAGATGGGAATCAAGGTGAATGGAGTATTGATCAACAACATACGATATGCTGATGATGGTGTCTTAATTTGTGACAACATAGTCGATCTTCAACAACTTGTCACTATAATCGGAGAATACAGTAAGCGAATGGGATTAGAGATTAATACCAAAAAGACCAAATTTATGATCATCTCCAGAAACTTAGATGCACTTGAAAACTCCACCATAACACTGAATACTAAGTCCATTGAAAGAGTGAGTAAATTTAAATACCTGGATCGTGGCTTTTTGAAGACTGGGCATCGGACAGGGAAGTAAAATGTCGCATTGAGCAAGCTCGACAAGCTTTCGTAAAATTCAAGAAAGTACTGACTTGTTCAGAGTTTGATCTTCAACTGAGACTAAGGTTTACTAAGTGCTACGTATGGTCAGTGCTGCTATATGGCGTAGAGGGCTGGACACTCAAAACAAGGGATATAAACAGATTAGAAGCTTTCGAAATGTGGCTTTATCGCCGTATCCTAAAAATACCAAGGACAGCGAAAATCACAAATATAGATGTCCTTAAAAGAATAAACCAAGAACGCCAACTTTTCGAAACCATCAAGAAAAGGAACACGGCGTATCTAAGTCACATCATGCGAAATGAAAAATACCAGTTCCTCCAACTTATAATCGAGGGTAAAATTGAAGGCAAGAGAGGAATGGGACGCAAGAAAATGTCCTGGCTCCGAAACATAAGGCAATGGACAGGGATTAACGACATACAATCTCTGATACATATTGCAAGAAATAGAGAATTAATGGAAAATGTGATCGCTAACATCCATTAGTGGATTTGCATCTGAAGAAGAAGAAATCGAAATCGAAAGTCGAGAAAAAATCCAGAATAACATCATGGGCGAAACAAAGTGGAAAAGGAAAACAAATATAAATTACACATGGAAGATATACTTAATAGTTTTTTTAGGTACTTAAGAGTGAAAATTCAAGACTATGAACATTAAGAATATGAAATAAAACCAAGCACAGGGACAGGAATCTGAATATATAGAGCTCTACGAACACTAATTATATTTAAGTATGTTTCAAGTTTAAAATCAAGAAAAACGGTGATGACTTATAGAGGAAAGAAAGAGGAATTGTATATCGAGCCAAAAAATAAATACAATAATTTATTAAAGCTAGCCAGAAACAAATTACCCGAAATAGATTATCTTCCAGCATATTACCGCAGAGATAAACCACAGAATTTGCACGGCCAACAGATGCTATTTTGGGCTCAATTTCCTCCTTAAATCCACAATTATATCGAGAAATACAAAAATAAAACACTACAAAACAATAATACGCCCAGTCCTAACATATGGTTCAGAGACCTGGACTTTAACAAAAAATAATGACAACATGTTGGGATGTTTCGAAAGAAAAGTACTGATTGCGAATTTATGGAGCAGTGAATGACAATGGAGCGTGGAGAAGACAATACAACTTCGAACTTTATAGAATATATATACCAGAAACCTGATATAAATCGTAAAATATATATTAAGATATGACATCTGAGGTGGAGGGGCATGTAATGCGGATGGAATAAAATAACTCAACTAGAAAAACATTCCTTGATAGACCCATTGGTCAGAAGAGGAAGACCTAGAACAAGGTTCCTTGATAACATCGATGAAGACATGAGAAATATGGGAATACGAGCTTGGCGGAGAAAGGCGATGGATAGGGACAACTGGAGAGAAATTCTTGAGGAGGCTAGGACCCACGTAGGGTTGTAAAGCCAAAATGATGATGATGAATTTATTAAAAGACAAAGACATTTCGGATATATACAGAAGAAAGAAAACAACGACAAAAATACAGCGAAAAAAGATGGTTAGATAATAGGTTTGTTCTAGCATCAGTTTCAAATGGTTTGAAACCATCAGCGAATAGTGGACCAGTGCGAGTAGAGGGGATATAGCACTGGTGACTGTATTATTTTCTCTCGCTGACCAACTGTTTGCTGACGGTTTCTGACTAGTTTGTATATTTGCTAGAACAAACCTAATGTAAACTAACGTCTATCTAGAACATAGCAACACATAATGAAGCAGGATCTTAAGGAAAGCTAAAAGCATCCGTTGATTTCATTCACCTAACCGCTGCATACCATACCGTCTGGAGAAAAGGACTAATCTGCAAACTACTTGCCATTTCCTGTCAAAAAATAACGAAACTTATTGATAGTATGCTCACCGATAGACCCTTTTCTGTTACAATGAGCAAGTTAAAACGTTACCAAATGAAGCTTAACAATGGACTGCCGCAGAGATCTGTGCTGGAACCGTTACTGTTTAATTTATACATCGCGAACCTGCCTAGGTCAACTTCGCAACAATTTGGCCACGCTGACGACTAGGTCATTGCAGCATTACATAATAATATAGATGTTACAGTAGCATTACTAACAGATGCTCTTTGCCATTTTGGAAGAATACTTTTGTTGATTTGATCTAAATAATGCCCGCCAACAATAAGCTTTGTATTTACTTTGACAACAAACTACGGACTGTCAACTCAACATCAATATATCTTAGAGTATCTGTTGACAGAACTTTGCGCTTTCAAGAACACTTACAAAGAACGGCAGCAAAACGAAAAACGCGAAATAATATAATACAAAAATAAAGTGGCACCACATGGGATTCCTCAAGCTCCGTACTCAGATCATCCGCTCTCGGACTTATTATATTCGGCAACTGAATATCCTTCCTCGGTATGGCTCAATAGCAAACACATGAAGATTGTTGACACCCAATTAAACCAGATAATGTGAATGATCTCAGGTAGAATTAGATCAACAACTACTGGCTTCCCATTCTGACTCACATCCCACCGCCGAAACTAAGAAGAAGTCATTCTGTTCTCACAGAATATACTACCAACTACCAACTAACCCTCCAACATGACAAGCTTAATATCGAAATTGATAAACTACGCTCCGGAAATCCTCCATTGTTAAAAGGCCTTCTTACATTTAGGAAATTTTCAGTCTAACCAACACCAGGAAATGAGACTGATAGAGCAACTCACTAAAGGAAATGCACCAAATGGCCTGTATTGATCAGAAACCGCCAGGTTTTGAACTGCCTCATAATACATGAGTAAACGCTGAACAGAATAATAATGAACAGGTTGCTGTGCTGACAGCTTACAAAGATGGGGAAAAGTCCTTACTATTGTGTGACTGTAGTATGTAACGACAGACTGTTCGCCACATTATTGAAGAATTCCTCTGAAGGCGTTCCGTGGAGTTTTTGATAATTTTCTAAATGTGACTGAAAATGTTTTACATTACATTGATAAATTAGTTCAATTATATGTTCTTATTTGTATGCCATTTGCTAAATAAAATAAAGAACAATATCAAAATAAAAAAGTCATAAAACTCGAAGCAATACAACAGGCAATGAAAAAAAAATATGCTAGTAGAATCTAAAAAAAGCACATTCGTATAGTTAAGAATCGAACAAAATGTATGACTCTTTTTCTTACCTTTACAGCAACTCTGGTTTCTGTAGCAGAATTATTTATTCCTTTAGCTCTGCCTTCGAATACTTCGCCAAAAGCACCACTACCCAAAAATGTAGTCAAAGTAATCTGCTCCCTGGAATAAAATTAATAAAATGATTTTACATATTTTAATATAATTGCTTAAATATAGTTATTTAAATTTAATTATTATTTTCTTTAAACATTTTCTATATAGATAGGTAAAAATCTAAACAATGATATGAGTGATAATTCAAAGTTAGTAAAAACATCTATCAATGTTAATCATGGAATCTGATAATGTATAGTGAAAAAGTCTAATCAAGTTAATAAAAATGTAATCAAAACTATTTTACCTCCTTATTTGTGGTAAATGTCCGAGCTCTTCTGGAGTGGGTTGAGCAGAAAAATATAAAATATTTGTATTATGTACACCCCTTTTCGGTAGCTCTCTCAATGTAGCTAGTTCCACATCTGGGATTCTAGGAGCGGAAGTCACAACTTGTTGAAGCTTCTTTTGTTTATTTCTTCTCCCGGAGCAAATCACTACAAAATAATACATATATAATAATTTATATTAAAAAAAAAAACGTAGAAGTAACAACTTCTTGTGTACAATGGTATAATATTTATTAAAAAATAATTTAAAAGATTTATCCAAAAGTAGTTAAAACTAGCTACGCAAAAAGATGTAGAAACGCTTATCTTACATAAAAATCATGGTTAATTTTAATATTTTTATGAAACTAGAACGATGATATAAGATTTAACATAAGGGGAACATACATCATCCCTCCTCGAAAGGGGGCACAACTTTGTCCAACTAATAGAATCAGAACTGGTTCTATATATAGACTACTATATTGTTTGTTTTTTTATTGTAGACTACTAACTTTTTTTTTATTTTCCTGTTTTTGCGAGACATACCATTACATTTTACTTTTACTATTCACTCGCATTAACTTTTTCTATTTGTTTTAAACGTTTCAACGTTTGGCATTCCTTTCCTCAGGTAGCTGTAGCTTCCTCCATGGATGTGTTAGCTGTTGCTCTGGAAACCTCAGAGTCTTTTAACATTATTGCCACAAATTGGTCACATTGCTTCTGTAGTGATCCTTTCTCAAGTTAAGACGCTCCTTTTTTTAACTTAGCTGCCCCGTACTATAGACGACCAATAGTCATAAATACGTATATACGGTTGTCTTCCATCGATCTACCTATTTTGTTTTTTGTTTTTTTGGCATGGTATTTTTATATGGTAATCATATAATAATAATGACAAGTTAATAATAAACTTATCCTTAATACGTAATAAATATTAATTTCGAAATTTTGATTTCAGGTGATCCTCTTTGGGCAAATTTAAATCAATATTTTCGAAGCAGGAAGAGGAATCTTTGACGACACGTATCAAAATTTAAGACAGCAAGGAATAAGCCATAATTTTACTTTAAAATTAGTTTATTTTGACATTCTCAAAATTAAAAGTAGTAAATTGTATTAACATTCCACAAAAATAGCTTCAGAAGAACACAAAGAAACAACTAACTAATAGCTGTCTTGTTCCAATGTGTTAAACATAATAAGATTTCTTACCAATTTAACAAAAATAACGAGATAATAGGTGATAAATGGGTAAGAAATTTTTGAAATTCTTCAAAAGAAATTCCCTAAGTTTACGGCAGACAGAAAAAAACTTGTTAAGAAGGGCTATTGGCTTTAACTGGGTAAAATTAAATAAGTTTTATAATAATAATAGTTTTACCTTTTTACTGCAAGTGCAGCTTTAGGATTATAGCAGGGTACTCTACTAGCAGTTTGTCTAAGATATACAAAGTAGGTAACAGGGCTTTGTTTGAACCACCTATTATTACCCTTGGTTTTAACCAAGTCACCCACTTGTTTTATTCAGCCTATGTCGACCTGAACCTACAGACATTAAAGAATATCTAGATATTTTCTCCGGCGCTAGGGATCGATTTTGTTCTTCTGCGTGAAAGTACTCTACCGCCTGAGATATCCGGCCCTCTTGATAGGTTTCATGAAAACCTTAAGTATATTAGATGAGAATCTCGCACTTTCTGCCAGTGGCATCTTTAATATGTATGAAACAAATGTATCGAATATTCCCAACCAAACTTCCAAAAGGGAAACGACTGGTATCGAAGGTTGTCTCCCAAGAGCAAGGACAATTAGCGCTGTGTTAATGTGGTGAGTTACTAAGTTCCACCTGGTCTCACATTTCCACCTCAAAGATACAAACCTAAATTTTATAACAGAGCACTTTGGGAATGATATCTTAGTCAGGTTTAATAAATTCGGATCTGTTAAAAGCACTAAAGGCTGATTTATAAACTTTAGGTTGGCGTTGGCGCTGGCGCTGACGTTCGCGTTACAACATGGTCAAATGAAAAACTCGTATGTCTATTTATAAACATCGTTCGCCGTTGGCGTCGGCATTCGGTTCCGTTCAAGATGAACCAACTTTATCTGTTGCCGTTGGCCGTTGTAGCACAGAATACACAAACCTTCTGTGGTTGTAGTCACGATCTCAGAACATAAAATAAAACTGTATCTTTGCCATCGCAGCCAATAGCAATATCGAAAAAGTGAACTTGATAAACATATCACATTTTACTTTGTTAGCAATTAAATACTGCCAAGCACAAGGCACGATGTTGTTTTTCATGAAGGCATGGATCCACAAACTAAAACCCTTTGATGTCAATTTTTAGGAGTATCTTAAAAAAAGTTCCTTTCACAAGAATCTGATCCCTGAATCATATGTAAAACATCTAGGTCGATCTATTATCGACAAGTGAGTGAGATAGCTTGCTGCTTTTACTCCAGAATTGCTTCTATAGACAGCTTTTAAGTAATTCAACTCGGTTTGTGGGAAAAAACACTTTATGCCTAAAGCAGTTACTGAGAGGTATTTAGTAAGTTCAATGATCTCATACGAATTTGATCTGGGGAAAACGCTGAGCTAATATTTGAGAAGAAGAATAATCAGAATAAAAGCTCACCTAAAACTACAATATATCAGCAAATGTTATTCTTCCTCTCCAAAAGGTTTCGACTAAAGAAAAAGTGCAGATAGTAATGACTTCCACACATTTTAAAAAGTCCTCGAAGACCATAGCATCTTAAGAAGTTGCAATTTATGGGTCCACGCGGAATGTACCAGGAAAATGTATAAATGCGAATTTAGTAACACTGTTTGGTTTCAATATTAAATCATTTTGATCACTTTTTGTCAGTGCATACTCGAATGCTTACTAGTGCATACTCTTAAGAAGTTATTTGCCTAAGAGTACGCATTTGCACATGTCAAGTAAAATCAGTCTATTATTTAAACATGTGTATTGTTAAGGTTAATGTTTTAATATTGTTTTCCTAACATTATAGGAATGCACAACTCTAAATAAACCAGGAGAGCAGACGATTCTTTTAAACGAGCTGAAGGGATATACAATCGGAATCACTGCAGTGCAGGAAACAATGGCTGGGAAAAGTATCACAGGTGCAAAACACATACTGTTCTATATAGTGGTAAATATGAAGGAAATAATAAAGCGGGCATTCATAGACCTCGTACGTATTGATACCAACTGCGTACGAGCTTCAAAACAAATTCCCTCCACAACATTTTAGAGCCACCACCAAAAGGTACTTTATTAGAGATATTGCAGCTAGCAAACCTTTCTCCTCGCCTTGGCCAGACACAATCACGACCATTTGGAGCTTTTAGGCTTACTCTAGTTCCATCGGAGAAAAGAACTGGTTTCCAATAATCGATGGTCCAATTTTGATGCAATCTTGCAAAATTCAATCTCTGAACTCTGTATTCTCTGGTAAGCAACGGTTTTTTGGCCGGTTTCGTGTTGCTCAATTCTGCTTCATGTAAACGTCTTTTAACTGTTTGAGACGATATCGCGTTCATTTTTTAACTTGACCTATCTTCTGAGAGATAGGCCAAAAACGTAGGTTGTCTCAAAACATCGATCATCAATTTGATTGTCCTTGCCTTTTTTCCCTTACCCTGGTCTTCTATGTTACGACCCTATTTCATTATATCGTCTCACCTTGCGAATTATGCTGGAATGATGTCTTCCTAACACTCATTTATCATTTATCTACTAGAGTTAATGCTCGCACTGCCTCCTCCATTGACAAATTTCTTTGGTGCTTTATTTTTATTTGATTTTTATGCAAATGAATTTCCAAACATGCATGTGATGAAAAATATCACAATAAGTTTAATACAAATTATTGTTCAAACAAGACTATTATTAGCTTACATAACAACTATCCCTGTCAAACAAGGTCCATAGGCAACTTGTCGTACAGTAAATTATCAATAAATAAAGATTATTAAGACAAATGTGAGTGGTGCGTTATGAAAAAATATGAGTGGTGCGTTAATTTTGTCCAGTTTATTTACATAAGTAAAATTATTGAAAAAAATTCCTTTATCGCGTTTCCCATTAGCTGATGATATATATAACAAGTCGATATTTTTATGTGAAGAAAGTAAAGATTATTATTAAATTCTATGTGAATAATTGTTTTTAATTTTAGATTTTATGTATCGTATTGATATTTTAAAAATTAATTTTATATTCGTTTTTGTTTTAATTTTATAAAAATAAAATAAAAAATATACATTAAAAAAGTTCTACTACTCTGTGTATTCGAACCCCTCATTTTTATGTTCTACTATTAATGTTACATAAATAAATAATATCGACAGACACAGAGTAGCAAAGTGCAAAACTAGTTGATAGACACAGAGTAACATCATAGTATTCTGTGAATTTCAAATAGAGGTTATGTTTGCACGTCCGTACAAGTTCATCATTACAAAATTTTTTAATTAATTGTAATTCTCGTTCAGCGTTCAATAATAACAAATAATTGAACACTTATTAAACCATAAAAACAATAAAGAATATGACAAGTCGACCAGATGATATTAAGGGATTATTGGAAAACCTTTTAACCAAAATTAATGATCGTAAATTGATGGAACACAATAATATGGATCAGCACATCAAATCTGAAGCCTTTAATATTGATGATCCTAAACTTCCGATTCCTCACAGAATATTATTTCTGAAGAGAAGAAAGTTGAATATCAGAAAGCAGATGCAATTATAAAACTTCAATCCTTAACATCTTTAATTACTTGTCACCTTCTAAGGCACAAAAATCAAAAGGATACCTAATTTATTTAATTTAGATATTTATATTGCTAAACTCTTAAAAGTTCTAAACAAATATCTTTTTTAAAATATGAAGGATGAACTCTTTGGAATTCTAAATCTGTATTATTCGGTTCATAATTATTTAGGTAATTAGTTCATAAGTAAGTTGTAATGTTATAAAAGTAAAATGGCGAATAAAAGTTTTGTCTAAATAGTGTTTAATTTTTAATAGTTTTCGTTCATAATTATGTAGGTAATTAGTTCATGAGTTATATTGAAATGTTATAAAAGTAAAGAGGCGAATAAAAGTTTTGTCTAAATGGTGTTAATATACTTTTTTTTAAATAATATTTTAGAAATATACTCACAGTATACAAAAAATAAAACGAAAAGAAGGCATATTGATCCAGGAACGAGTGTGGCAATAAGAATTAAGTTCATAGGGCTTTGCTTTTCTGCCATTCGTGCTGCTTCTGTCAAATCAAATTCATTACTTTCCTCACTAACGTTACTCCAACCATATACGTTCAGTGAAGAAACTCTGAATGCATATTTATTCTTTTCATTAAGTCCGCTTATGATCCAAGATGTATCTAAAAAGAAAAAAAAATATTACTGATGCTTACTTCTAACAACTATCCGAAAATGCAGAGGGTTAAAAGTAGAAAAGGACGAATAAGCCAATATTATAAAAACATTGCTACATGTAGAGAAATGAATTATAATTACATGTGTTTTTTGTTGTGTGTATGCTACAAATGATATGAATTCATTTAAATTTAGAATATTATATATTATAGTATTAGATTTAATTGACAATTTGTTTCGTTATTAAATTCATGGAAGGAGCCGTTTATCTGCTTTCTTCGTAGTTAACAGGAAAGCCATGACGGTGCCTATTGTTTTTCACATGGGGTTTTTAAAAACCTCTGGGGAATTTGGTAAAAAGCTAATAATAGAGGTCCATTGTTATTTGTTATTTGTATGAAAGTACAGGCAATTTTGAGAAATTGGAAAATTTGGTTTGTTTTTAACTTACGAAAGTTGATTGGTTAAAAAGAGAGTGAAGAGTGGAAGTCTACCCGAGTGGAGACTATTTTGGATGTTGTATGGATTTTGGAAGGAGGAGAAGGTAGTTATCGATTGATATCCTTAGAAAGAAGAACATCGACTTATGTGAAGTGATTGAGTGCTGGTATTTGTGAACGTTTGTACGCGTAATTAGTGAATAAGAGTTAAAAAGTGGTAGCAGATCTGGTCTATGACTTCTGATTGGGAGAACTTGCAGTTTAAGTTTATGCAGTAGTTATTCTAAGTACAAACCAGTTATTATTCGTCGGGAGAATAAAAGACAAGGAGGTTTCTGGTGGCCAAAAGAGATCGAAAGGATCGTTAGGACGTTTGAGCTAGATTCCTAGTTGCTTGTAAGTAGATCAAAGGAAGGATTAGCTACTAAATTTTTTGTATTTGAAAGTAAACCGTGTAATTTGAGAACAATTATGCAGAGGCATAACGTTTGAAACGAAATAAATAATAAAATTAATTTGTAAGGTTTTTTTTGTTAATTTTCGAGAAAGTAGTATCTGTTAATTATTAAAATTACTGTTAATTAAAAGATTATTGTTTATCAATATCATAATTCATACATTCCTTATATTGATAGTATCGCTAACAATGTGCAAAATTTTACTCTCTCATAATGACTCTCAGAATCTTTACAGTTACCGAAACCTTGTGGCAGAAGACCTCAGTCCAATGATAGCTACCTAGAAACTTCACCCTTTATCTTACCAGAATTCTTTAGTTTTTCCGATCCAAATACTTTAGCCCCTCTGAAGCCATTACATCACAAATTATTAAAAAACTGTCCAAACAGAAATCTAAAAAATCCAAATCATAAGTACTTGAAAATCAAATAATAAGCAGCGCAACTCGCTCTATAATTCATAATATATATGTTGAAGCTGACACCTCATTATCCCTTTAAGAAACTCAACTAATTGCTTTTCTTGAGAACACTTTGGGCAATTCTAACCCTTTAGTGGAATCGTACAAGTTTACTACAGATATTTCCTCTCTTCTAAATGATTTAAATAAACTCTATAACGCTTCTAATGAAAGTTCCTTAAAAAATCGTTTAACTCGTCTTTAGAACAAAGTTAAATGCAAACTGGACACCGACTCTTACACATTTTCTGGAGATCTTGCTACTCTACTGACTCCTCCTTAATATATCATTAACTCCACTACACCATTTAATTTTTTCTTATAAATAAAGCGTTCAACATTCTCCAAAGAAACTGCGATGGATTCTGTCCTCGCATAGAAAAAATACAAACACTTATTTCAATCTACAATTCTGACTTAACATGTTCTCAAGACTAATTTTAAAATAAACCATTGTGGTCGTAAACCTAAAAATTTTTGAAGAGTATCGCATGCGTACTAACCGTACTAGATCAATATTTGCTTCAAGCGATATATTATACTCCTCTCTTATTCCTCTTACCAGTAACCTTGAAGCTGTAGCAGTTACTGCATAATGTCCAACCAAACTTACTATATGTAGTCTATATATTTATCTAGACCTTAAATTAAAAGCAGAAGAATTGGTTAATCTAATTTTTCAGCTTCCCCAACCATTCATACGTACGGACGACTTTAATTTTCATATTAGTATGTGGAAATCTAGCCGTACAGTTGGAAGAGGTAAAATTGTTGAAAACGTTTTAAACACACAAACACTTTAACTTATCATCCAATACCTTCTTCTCTATAGATCTTAGTATCTGCGACTCTAAATCAGCACCCTTTCTTTCTTGGAACACTTGCGATGGTATGCACGATAGTAATCATTTTCCCATTAAAATCTGTTCATACTGTAATCAGAAGTATCCCATCCACAAATACTGGAATCTAAAATTTGCTGGCTGGCCAAGATATACAATTAAAACCGAAAACATCATCCCCACTCAAACTTTTGATACAGATGAAAATATTGCACTTAAACAAGTAAACCACTGTATTACTTAAAAGGCTGACGAAAAAAACATCATCCCTCACCCGCAAAACAGTCCCTTGGTGGAATTCGGCATGCGAATAAGCTCTCAGTAAATCCAAATCCGCTCGCAACAAATTGAGCCGCAATAATACTCCTGTCAATCTAATACATTTCAACAGTGCAATTGTGACATACCATAAAACATATATAAACGAACTGCCAACAGTACACCAGCTAAGTATGTCTGGAAAAATAACCTAAAGACATCGCTTGCAGATATTCTAAACTACCTAAGTGAATTATAGTTTATTCGTCTTCCGGTTTGGACCGTGTCATTTGTGAGTGACCCAAAAGTGGGTTCATCTCGACGTTTCGCTACAATTGTGTGTAGCTTCTTCAGGAGAACAAAGAAAAAGAAAACAAAAGACAGGAAGATGGGTAGTTAGCAACGGTAACTCAGTTACTCAACGCAACCAGAGGCGAATACTAACTACCAAGATGGGCATTTGGTCACAGTAACTCAACTACTCAACGCAGCCAGAGGTGAAAACCAAATGCCAGGACCGGGATTCACGTCCAAAAGCTCAGAACACTAACGCGTCGAGATGCGAGGACTGAATCCGACGATTACTCCGCTACCGCTCTATTTATAGTCGCGGTGACCTGTCGTGTCGGGACGTATCGGCACACTTCGTGGCGCGAACGTCAAGAAGCGCGCGCTGGCCAATCATGTGGCTGCATCGTGGTAGCGGGACCGGACGGCGGCTCTAGACTGAGATTCCAGATGAGAGACAAGTATCCTTCCTCTCGATTGATATTATGGGGATTTTTTTCGGATCTCTAGAGATTCGCGGATTTTCCTGGAATAAAAGAAGGGGTTCTTAGAAATAATATGGGTTTTTTCGAACAATATGGAATCACCGGTTTCTTGGCAGTGTTCTGCAACTGCAGAATGGGAGAAAAGACCTGATCGAATGCATCTTTGATGCTCTTGAATCCGAGTTTTGACGGAACGACCAGTTTCGCCAATATACACATGTCCACATGAGTATATATACCTAAGTGAATACACCAAAGTGCTACAGTTCCTCAAAAGCACTAATATTTTTGATAAAATTTAATACCTATTTTGTAATTTCCTAGAATAAATAAACTGTACCGTACCAATCACCTTAGTTGTCGAGGTATTTAAGCTAAATAAAAAAAAGTGTGGAATAATTCTTAATGAAATATCCGTTATAAAATGATCTGTTTGGGACTCAATAACAGTTATTAGAGTAACAGGTTTCAAAAAAATTGGTAGTTGCAAGTAAGCGTTAGACACAAAGATAATCTATTTAAAATTATGATATAAAACTTACTTGTTCCGTTATAATAAGTAGTCCATTGGTCAGGATCTTCGATTTCAATAGAAGGAGAAGTATTGAAGAAAGGAACAGTTCTGTTTGTACTTCTTTTAGTTCTGTAATACCTTAAAACTTTGCCTTCTAATTTATAAATTTCAATTGGAGCACCGTTATCTTTAGAAGCTTCCCATAGCACTTTATAAATATTTGGTTTTACGTACTGGATTATTGGTATTCCCGGTGGACTTGGTCTATCTCCTATAAAAATAAAATCATTAAATAACGCCTAAATATTTCACTCAACATTCATTATCACTCAAAGGAATGAATATAACATTAACAAATATTATAGAATTCAGGTTTGCAGCACGTTGGAACCAAACAGCAGACATTTTGATTAGCGCTAAAATTAAAATTTCCAGAATAGATAAGGTTCGGGATTGTCTCAGTTTTTCTCTTGAACCTTTATTAGGAAGCCATTTTACAAGCCTTGGAATATTTTATCAAAATCAAAGGTCTTCAGGTCCATTGAAACTGACTTTTTTTTGGTGTTAAATACTGTTTTCTACTTCAATGTCTTTGGTTTGTATTTATATTCGCTGTTTTGAGAGCTGCAGAATAATATTACAAAATACTGTTTTCTACTTCAATGTTTTTGGTTTGTATTTGTACTAGCTGTTTTGAGAGCTGCAGAATAATATTACAAAATTTGTGTTACCTTTGTTAGACATTAGTAGGGGAAGGGCGGGTAAAATGGCATAGACGGGCAAAACGGTTTTTTGTTCTCGTAGTCAAGCTAACGGTTCTACGTCACCGCAATTCTGGATACTTATTATAAACAGTGGCAACATTGTCCACATTAAGTCTCGTGCACCTAATTTAACGGCCGGCCCGATATTGGTGTATTTGTGAATAAGTGCTGGTCGAGTTCGATGCGTCAATGTAAGTTTTATTCAATAATTTATTAAATTAAGGTTATAGAGCTTTTTGAATTCACTTTTTGGTAATTATGTTTTATACGCTGCATGTGATCTTAAATAAAAATTGTGTTTATTTCCATTACTAATTTTTTTCAACTATCAGTAGTCGGCAAATACAAAACGGGCAAAATGGCATAGCATTATGGCGGGCAAAATAACATACTATGCCATTTTGCCCGTCTGTTTTTCAGGTACATATTCAGTTTTTTTTTGCAGATGGTTTATTCATATAAAAGGAAGTCTAACAGAAATAGTTGGAGTGAGGAAGACATGCAAAGAGCTTTGGAGGCAGTCCGAAATTCCGAAATGGGTTGGCTTAAAGCAAGCAATACATTTCATGTACCGTTCTCAACACTACGACGTCGAGCAGGTAATAAAAATAAAATTGCCATTGAAGCAAAAAAAACATTTGGGCTCCCTGGCAACAGTTTTAAACGAAGATATGGAGACTGCAATAGTTGCCCACATTCTGTATCTTGAATCCCGGTTTTTTGGCGTGACAAGAGCAGACTTATGCAAGCTAGCCTATAGCATTGCAGAGAAAATGAAGATTAATCATCCGTTCAATAAAGTGACCAAGATGGCTGGCAAAGGATGGTTGCATGGTTTTCGCCAACGAAATCCGCAATTATCATTACGTCTTCCAGAAGCTACGTCTCTTGCACGGGCCGAGGCATTCAATAAGCCTCAGGTAAATAAATTTTTTGATAGGTTAGAAGAAGTTGTTGAAGAACACAAAATTCAAAATACCATGATATTCAACATGGACGAATCAGCCTTGACCACCGTCCAAGTTCCGCCAAAAGTCTTTGCTCAGAAAGGAAAAAAACAAGTGGGCTCTATCACGAGCGCAGAAAGGGGTGTACACACAACAGTTGTAGTGTGCATGAGTTCTGGAGGAACTTACGTGCCACCATCAATAATTTTCCCCCGAAAAAGATTTAACCCACTTTTATATGACGGCGCACCTGTAGGAATATTAAAATTGCATAATGAATCAGGATACATGACCGGAGATTTGTTCATAAGGTGGATGCAACATTTCATTGACCATGTCAGGCCGAATCCTGCGCAGAAAGCATTATTAATTTTAGACGGACACTCCAGCCATAAAAGCTACGAAGCTTTAGAATTAGCTAAACAGAATTCAGTGGTATTACTTTGCCTGCCGGCACACTGCACGCACCGCCTTCAGCCATTGGATGTTGCCTTTTTCGGACCACTCCATAAATATTATAATCAAGCTGTTACTCATTGGCTCAGAGAAAATCCTGGTCGTGCAATAACCATATATCAAGTGTCCAGTCTCTTTCAGAAAGCATATGAGAAAACAACAAATATTGAGATCGCAATAAATGGTTTTCGGGCCACAGGAATATCACCTATAAATCGTGACATTTTTCCGGAGCATGCATTTTTGCCTAGTGCAACTACAGATGTGCCTGGTTCTACTAATAAACCTGACATTGCTTCTACATCTTTACCTGCTGATGTTAATGTTCCTCACGCTGCAACTCACGATCATCATGATGTCCAAGAACCATCGGCATCTGGTTCTAAAGATGAATCTATTGAAGGAATCCTGATGAAATTGGCACCGGTACCTCAGAGTAATGTAAGAAAATCTACCAAACGTAAATCTGGTCAATACCAAGATGTATTAACCGAGAGCCCCTTCCTGAAATATCTCCGCGAAAAAGAAAATGAAAAAAAAGCACAAGAAATAAAAAGCAGAAAAGGGGACGCCGTGAAAAGAAAAATAGTCAATGATTTAAGTAATGGAAGACGCATTGTGAACAAACATAGACATCAGTCGGAGAGAAAAGGCAAGAGAAATATTGTGACCAGATCAATACTGAACAATATATCAAGTGATGAAGAAGAACCCTTTAGTATTGATGATGATGAACAAGAGGACTGCGCTTGCATTTACTGCAATGATACGTTTAGTAGGTCCAAATCTAATGAAGGATGGTTAAGATGCCAAATTTGCCAAAACTGGTCACATTCAGAATGTGCTGGACTTCCCAAAAAAGCAAAACAATTTATTTGCGAACTTTGTATGAACTAAAATGTTTAATTTCAATTTTTTTTCTTCGTAAAAACAAAAATTTATAATTATTTTTGTATTTAACACTATTGTTTATGTGTATGCCATTTTGCCCGCACTGTGCGGGCAAAATGGTTTTTTGTTACATTTTGATTTTGATTTTTTTTAAATAAATCTCTTTGTATGAGTGATTTTTTGTTACTTAGAATAGTAGAAAAATGACCTGGCTATCATTATACATCAAAAGGAATGATTTATCTCTATTTATGTCTCAGATATATGGAAAATAAACTAAGTATGCCATCTTGCCCGCCCTTCCCCTAATACCTCAGTCAATGAAGAAAAAAAAACCGAAAAAATCTACAGATTTTTGAAATTTCTAAAAAATATATGAGGGGTAACTGATGAAAAATCCGTGAAGACGTACAGCTGATTTTGTTTTGTTTTCTTTAAATAATCTTAAAAAGTGAAAAACATAGTATTTTACCTATAAAAAGTTTATTATGCTGTTGTAAAAATTTGTAGATCATAAAAAGTTGTTTATTTTGACAGTTTCCAAAATAAAATATATAAACACTTGACCGAGATAATTATAAACAAATATTTTTGTAGTAATTTATAAATACTGTTAACAAAAAACATAAAGAAGCAGGAGGTAAAAATAATTATGGGCGACTTTCATGCTAAAGTCGGCCGAGGAAAAACTAGAAATATTGTAGGAAATGTTGGGTTAGGTAAAAGAAATGAAAGAGGTGATAGACTAGTCCAGTACTGCCGATATTACGACCTACCCTCACGAAGTTTATACATGTGGACTTCTTCAAAAGAAACACTAACAATATAATTAGAAACCAAATAGATTTTATAACGATTAATTAATTGTTTCGTAATGGAGTACAAAGTGCAAAAACCTATCCAAGCGCAGATGCAGATACGGACCATAATCTATTACTAGCAAACGTCGACATTAAACCCAGAAAATCGGAGAAAAAAGTTAAAACCACCAAAATAAACATCAAAAACCTAAAAGACGACAACTGCCAACAGCAACTAAACGCAGAGATAAATAAATTAACTGAAGGAAGCGTGGAATGGGCAGACATGAAAAAAGCCATACTAAAAGCGGGAAAAGAGGTCCTAGTCGAAGAAGAGAAAACCACTAAAAAATACTGGATGAAAAAAGAAAATACAAAAATTAAGATAAAAATAAATATAAAACCATCAAGAATAAAATCAAATATGAAATCCGAAAGGTTAAGGAGGAATGGATGAACAAGGAATGGCATTAACTGGACGAACTCAGCAACAAACATGGCACTTCAAATTTACATAAAAAAATGAAAGAACTTACAGGCAACACTAGACAAAGAAGAACACTCATAACAAGAGATAATAATGGAGGAATACTTACTGAAGAGAGCAAAATAAAGGAAGTATGGGAAAAATATATAATCCATCTGTTCCATGACGAGATGGAAAATGAACAAAATATAGGTGAAGAACAATACCTAAAAATTTTACCCTCAGAAGTAAAGCATGCCCTACAGAATGCAAAACAAGGAAAAGCACCGGGTTCTGATCAAATTCCAGTTGAACTGTTACAAGCCTTAGATGACGGTAATATAAAGAGACTCACCCGAATTCTCAACCACATATATGTAGAGGACAACATCCCGGAGGAATGGCTTAAATCGATATTTTTACCTTTACCAAAAAACCATCAAATCCCAAATCATGTAATGACTATAGATTGATAAGCCTTAAAGATTCTCTTGAAAATTGTTCAAAACCGAATTTATAAGAAAGGTTAGGAGCAGATAGATCAAACGCAGTTTGGCTTCAGAGGAGGCATGGGTACAAGAGAGGCATTATTTGCGTTGACGGTACTCTTCCACAAATGTCGGGAATACTTGAAAAGCTGAAGAACAGAAAAGCAGCAAATAAAGACCTATATACCTAATAAACATAAATTTAGACATGAAAAGATATTGAGTTTATTAAGGCTATATACTGGAACCAGAAAGCAGTAGGAAAGGTGAACGATATAGAAACAAATAATATACCTATTGCGAGGGGGGTCAGGCAAGGATGCGTCTATTTTCCGACGCTATTCAACGTGTACTCACAGGTCACATTCAGAAAAGCCTTATGGGAAAGAAAAGAGGGCGTAAGAATTGGTGGAGAAATCGTAAACACCATGAGATTTGCAGATGACACGGTAATTATGGCTAGAGGTATGGAAGAACTACAAACTTTACTAGATGCAATTAAGAGTGAATGCATTCAAATCGGACTTGACATCAACACAGATAAGACCAAATTTATGATAGTATCAAGGAGTCAAATAAATAATGAACAACTAATCCTTGGTGGACAGCAAATAGAGAGAGTCACAAACTATAAATATCTGGAAGCTTACAGCAACACAGAATTAGATACAGACCAAGAGATCCGGGTACGAATAGAAATGGCTAGGATAGCGTTCTTAAAATTCAAGCAATTATTCTGTGACAAAATCTGAATACTGCGCTGAGACTGAGGTTTGTTGAATGTTACGTCTGGTCTCAACTATTGTACGGGGTAGAAAAATGGACGGTAAAAGCGCAAATAGTTAAGAAGTCTTTGAACTTTGGATATATCGGAGAATATTGAGAATTCCATGGACTGTCAGGGTCACCAATGAGGAAGTTCTAAGAAGGATGGGTCGAGTCAAAAAATTGTCGAGAACAATAAAAGTATGCAAGACTGCATACCTTGGACACATACTGATGAATGATAAATATAGTCTTCTTCAGGTCATCACGCAGCGTAGAGTCGATGGCAAAAATGGAATAGGTAGAAAGAGGAAGTCATGGCTGTGAAATATTCAAGATTGGACAAACATGACGGTAGACGAATTATTCCACGTTGCAAAAGACAGAGAAACTTTTAGAAATGTGGTCGCCAACCTCCGTTAATAGGGACGGCATAGAATTTATAAATGTTAAATATCTATGTTTTTGCATAAACACCCGGAGAGTGATTGTTTAAACAACTGTGCTTATCCAAAAAGTAACTCTAGAGGTATTTTATAAGGCGCAATAGATTCTCTAAAGCCTCCTTTATGAGATTTATTAAAAAAAAAACTTAACCTTTTATTAAATTTGTTATTAAAAAACAGTTTGAAAAAGGGCTAACTTATTGCTAACTTATTAAAGCAAACTTTCCAAAAACAAACCAAAATCTTCTATGACTAATAAGAAGAAATAAGCTCGGATAGTTCTCCCCTCGACTTTTCAGTGGCGGTATTTTACGAGTACCATAATTTTAACGGGTTATAACTTTTTACTTCTTTAGTGTGTATGCCATCTATCAGATGGATAATATAATTTAGATCGTCTTAAAAAGTGAGTTTTTTTACCAACTTTTCATTGAGCCGACATACAAGTATATGACAAAAAAAATGTCAAAGTTATTATAAATTTGTGACTTTTTGGGCTAGTACAGTCGTTTAAATAATCGCTCTTCGGAATAAACAAATTAAATAACTTATAAGTTATTTGGTCGATCCGTTTAAAATTTAGTACAATTTAATAACTCATTAACTGACACAATTTTCAATAGTTACATTGTGATTATGCAAAAAACGAAATAAAGACCATTTATAAATTACTGCAAAAATAGGGGTTTTTTGAAATTACCTTTTAATTTTAAACCTCTAAATATTAGAGACCTTTTTATGATCTATAACTTTTATTTGAACTATTTTTCTCTAAAATGTATATGTACGTTTTTTACGTAAAAACTATTTTTGTTTCCACTTTTTACGATTGTTTATTAAAAAACTTCCTCAAGTCTTCACATAACTGTTATCAGCTACCTCTCGTATACCTTTTAAAACATTTAGAATAAGATTTTTTGGTTTTTTTTCTGGACAGGGCTAGACCAGTCTAATTTAAAAAGCTGTGAAAAAATCAGGTAAAAATCTTATACAGATAAATCATGAATGTGTTGCTTATGTGAGTCCATTTTAAAAAGGTAAAAAAGAAATAATTAGACTTACTCAAAATCAATTTAATTTTACTACCTCAGACGACCGGTTTCGCTTTCTAAAATTTGCAAAGCATCATCAGGTCGGTGGTACAAACTCAACTTATTTACCACAAAATTTTCTAATTTAGTCCACCTGACTTTTAATATTTATAATATATACTCATTATATTAGAACTTGATCAAATTTAACACGTGGTTTTTTTTTAATTCTAAGACATCACTGGAGAATCGTTCAGACATATTTTTTCAAATTAAATCAACTATTTTTAATCTTAAATTACATTTGTAATTTGTAATTGGTAAGTATTGTACATACTTACCAATACCGATGTGGACGTTGCCTCTTGCTCTGGTACATTTAAATCTTAAAATAAGACTAAAATTTACTGTTACACACCGTTTAAATAGCCAATTAGTTAACTTCATTATTAATTAATTAATAAATTTTGGAATATGTTGCTATAAACAATTTTATCTACTTCTCTGCTTTACCCATTAAAATAATAAAACTAACACGAATAAGTTTAAATTATACCATTGCAGAGTGCTCGTCCACATCGACAATCATTGTTTTCAAAAAATTTTCAAAAAAATTGTATTTTTATTACACATTTAGATTATTAGCGATTATCAAATGATAATTTTTACATTTATTTTGTAATTCTGGTTCTTTAAAATTTTCAAAATTTGTTATATTAAAATTATTTCAATTAATTTGATTGTCATACTTAAATTTTTTTTTAATTTTAAAGTTAAATTTAATTCAGTACGTGATTGTTAAAAGTATGCCAATATTATACACATTGGCTTACATTTCCAATTTCTTTTAATTGTTCAACTACTAAAGTCTGTTAACTTCAACAACTTGGTTAACTTTAGAAATAGAAGAAGAGCTGTCACACTTTAACCTACATTATCTTGTCAAATTTACCTCTTAAAAATGGTAGTAGACAACAAAAAAGTCCAATTAATCTCCTAGCAAGTAATGTAGTGCCTATAAATCCCTATTTTAAAATTTTATGTTTGTTTTGTCCTGTTAATTGTGTCCTGTTTGTCCATAAGTTTGTTTTAATTTATTATTTTTTTTAACATTTGACATCACAATTCTCTTCCTAGCAGAAATTAAATGCTTTTCAATCAAAAGTTTATAATTACAAGTCAAAGAAATTGCACACCCACAAAATATTACAAGTACTTTCATTCATCGTCATATAACTGTCCTCTTTCTTTATTAAAAAATTTCAATAATTTAACACATATTTCAAAATATATCTCTTCAATAAATATAAATAACTATAATATTTTAAATAATATAAAACATCACATTTTCTTTCAACAAACAATAACATATACCCTACTCCTACATCATCTGTTAACACTCATCCCCTCAAGAAACTTCCTCCTAAGTTGTTAGACAGTTACAACTTTGACCGAAGATCACTTTTAGTAATAAAAGAAAGTTTGAACTATGAATCACCAATCACTATATAGTAATTCTTGTACCGGAATGTAAGTAGTATTTTGTTTATTTCTAATGTATCACAATTCAACAGACTTTTTATCTTAACAAGTTGTGGGTTGTTACTCTGTCTGCAAACGCAATTTATGCATATTAATTACCACAGGCATGTAATATTGGCATAATTACTAAAACTTTTTTGATCTATACTTTTTATCTATACCTGACAGCCCCCTAATATGAGCTTTTTATAATTTCAGCATTTAATTTACTTTGTACCACCGACCTGATGATGCTTTGCAAATTTTAGAAAGCGAAACCGGTCGTCTGAGGTAGTAAAATTAAATTGATTATGATTAAGTCTAATTATTTTTTTTTACCTTCTTATACAGATACTTGAAGGCTCTAACAGCTATATAAAGGGTAATATAAAGGGAATATGATGTTTTAAGATGATGTAGAAGATACTGTATGATGTAGTAATATGATATAAAATGATATTGAAAGATGATGTAGAAAATGTTGTAAGATGATGTATGATGTATGGTGATATTGTAAAACAAACAATTCGAAGGAACGTGCATTCATTTTATTTTCAAAATAAGATGCCTTGTTTACACAATCTTTTAGCAGACATTAATAGTGGCGAAACTGTTCGAAACATAATAAGAAACATATTGTGTAAAGTTTTGCATAAATAAGAGTGCGTATGGAAGAAGCACGATTGTGCTTATAGAGAAAGAAGAAATAATTTGTTGGAGAAGGCGACATTAACATAAATTCAAAAACAGAAGAAAAAGCACTAATATTGTTTATCTCGATAAAACATGGATTAATGAAGGACATGTTTAAGAAAAAATTGGGGAAATAAACAGGTTATAAAGCTAGTCAGAGGTTTATTGAAAGTTTGCCTTACTGGATTCAAATTTACAACTGGTATACAAACGAATTCTGATTCGTTTCCACAATTTGTCTCTTATTATGTTCGGTAAAGTTTCGTGTCTATTAATGTCTGCTAAAAGGTTGACAGGATGCAATAATATATAATAGCTGTGAAACCTACGAACATGGATGGAAATATCCTAAACAGGTTTATTCAGAGCAGATCACGGATGACCCATAGAGGATAAGCATTTTAAGGACACCAATAAATGTTGTCGTTTAATTACCACTCATATTGGGGAAGACAAAGGATTTGTTTATCAAGGTTTGTTAGAATTTGTTTCAAACTCTACGAAAGCAGATACGTAGCAAATTAAGATGCTACATTTTCTAATTATAAATTCTGTTGCAGTTTTAGAACCATTTCCTAACAGTAACTTAAAAAAAGTTCTTATATTGGCTAATAACCAAAAAATAAAGGTAAAAAGAAGGAATACTACAAAAATAATTAAAAAAAAAACTAGAAGAAATAATAGAGCCAATTATAATTTTTTTGAGAAGAGGTGAATGTAGTGATGATGATGATGATTTGATCTAATTCGACACATTTATCTAGGTAGGTAATAAATGTATGTGTTTAATCACATGTCCATATTTCTCTATAGAAAAGTATAGGTACTCATGTTTTCCGACTCTGAGGCATACAGGTCAGATTGCATTTTATATTTTATAGTATTCGAAGTTTGTTGGGGTAGTCATATTATTTTTATAAATACTTGTACAGAACTAAATAAGGCAAAAACGTATTGATATTGATACATAAAACTGTATTTCCAAATCGGGAATAGCTAAATTGATTCATACAGACAATCAACTCTGTTGAATGCAGATAATTCAACGAATGCTCTTGCATTATTTGCTTCAGCATGCCAGGCAAAGAAACAAATGTTGCATTTTCTCAATTGTTTTACAGCCGCTTTCACATATACCTATTAATAAATTAAATTTCGTAATAATGTTTACCTAATGTCTCAAAAGTGAACCTGGAATCCTTTGGCCAAATGTACTCCTCATCGTTCCCTTCGTACATAAGCCTTAATCTAAATTTGTAATGGGTTTTTGGTTTAAGATTAAATACGTCAATAGAGACACTGTCATTCTTTTTATTAAACGTATCGATTTGTTGCCACTCGCTTGTTGTCAACAAGGAATATTCAATATGGTATAGCTCAATATGTTCGGTAGGTTTCCATAATAGCTGAAATCAACGAAACCATTATGCATTATAATTGTACAATAGTTTAAATATATTTATCAAAAATATTGTGCAAATAAAAAAAATTAGAATAAAACCGAACTAATTTCGAGTTCGAAAGAAGAGTAAGACCAATTTACACAGTAGATACCGCTTATAACGTCGCTTAAACTCAGGGAACAAGAAATGCACATAAACCACCTGCCTTAGCAAGCAAAAATTCGCACCTGGATGAGTAAACCTCTGCATGGGCGACATAAGATCAGTCAATAATATGTCGACAAAACAGTGCAGAACTATTGGTTGACACCAGGAAAGATGTTTATCGAGATAGAAGGTTTCCTATTTGCCATTCAGGATCAGGTTATTTCAACTAAAAATTACCCTGAAATATATTGTCAAAGACCCTCAGGTCTAAAACGTTAAATGCTGATAAGGATTTCCAGGCGTTTGTCGGTACTGATTATAAAGAATGCTATGACTTAGTAGGAAAGATTATTCATTAAAAACTAGTTAACAAACTAGGACTTTTTTAAACCGACCATCATCCTTAATATTAATACGTCCCTGACAGAATTCTTGAAAACGACAAGCTATACTGAGAGCGCACTGTGCTCACAGATCAACCAGTGTCAACAATATTAAACTGTGTGTTAAATACAACGAAAAGATCGTCAAGTACAGAAATCTGGAAATTCAAATAAGGTGACAGTGAATAAGTAACCAGACGATAGCTATTATTCTCTCTACTACTGGAGGTATTTCGAAGAACATCCTAGGGAATATAAAACAGCTGGGCCTTAACGAGCATCTCTATAAGACAATGCAGAAAGCGATACTACTCCCAACATTCCGACGTACCAAGTCACTTTTTTTTTTCTTTTTATGAGGGGGGGCGATCCAAAATGTTCGAAACATACCTCGGTCCTAGAAGGCGAGCAGAACCGCCTTCCAGCCTCGGTTATGCAGGACTCCTCCAGCGTGGCCACGATAATATCCGAGACCGATCGCTCGGGTTGTTCGGACACCATCGCCGCCAATGCCAGAGACCTACCTGCTAAAAAAACACCCTCCTCAGCGGTGAATTACCTGCCGGATCGCTCTGATTGGGATGCAACCTCGGCACGGCATTCACCCTAAACTTTTATTCACACAATTCTCACGCATTCTAGCACTTTCTCACTACGACGGCATTCTTCTCTCCCTCTATTCCTCTCTATTCATGTTAAATCTCACTCATTCTGCCTTATCTTCTTGCTTGGTCCTGGGCACCCTGCCTATCTTCGGGTCGCCTTTCTTCTTGTTCCTTTCTTTCCAATGTTTTCCTCACATATCTCTGAACTGCTCTCCACCGATCTGACGACCTAAGCATCTCCTCCACCAATTCCGTGACTGATTGCACCCTACCTCCTAACTCTCTCTCAAGCAGGCTCCTCTTAACTATCCATCTATCGCATACCAATAGGGTGTGTGAGACAGTGTCCGATATTCCACAATACAGGCATTTGTCATTTTCTGCCTTTCCAAATCTGTAAAGGTATGCCCTGAAGCAACCATGTCCTCTGAGCATCTGCGTCAGGAAATAATCCAAACGCCGGTGCCCGCAATCCATCCATCTTCTCAGGTTAGGAATCAACGACTTTGTCCACTGCGCCACCCTTCTCATCTCATCTAATTCCTCTTGCCACACCATTATGGACCTTTCCTTTTCTTCTTTTTTTTTTAAACGTTCTATTGCTATGTCTTCATTTCTTCTCTCGTATATTTTTCCTCTTTCCTTCACTAGCACGTGCATTGGAATAAACCCAGTGATAACTCCTAACGCCTTCTAACTGTTCTGTATGCACACGCAACCCTCAATAGGCTCTTCCTATCTGGTCGAGTGAGTTATTTTCTGTACGCCTTTGTTAAAACTGCAGAACTCCAGACCGGTGCAGCGTAGAGAACGATCGATTGCACGACAGAATGAAGGGCCCTCTTCCTCTCAGATTTGGGCCCTCCGATGTTGGGCATGATCCCTCCCAATGCAGCGGATCTCACCGCAGCTCTTTGAGTCACCGCTTTTACGTGCTCCCCCCACTTTCCGTTTTGACTCAGGGTCACCCCTAAATACCTCACGCATTTCTTTGGAACCACTATCTTTCCTGCATATTCAAATGTTATCCCGTCCCTTTTCCTTGGTCCCTTGAGAATTATAGCCTCGGTCTTACCCCCAGCCAGTTCTAGCTCATGCATTTTCATCCATTCCTCAACTTGGTTGCATGTGCGCTGTGCACCAAAGATAAGGTCCTCCCTGTCCCGCGCCACTATCAGCATAGCGAGGTCGTCCGCAAATGCGAATGGGGTTACACCCTCTCCGTATTGTTGGCTCACAACCCCGTCATATGCCAAGTTCCATAACGTGGGTCCTAGGACCGACCCCTGTGGCACTCCAGCCGTCACGTCAACCACTACTCCTTTTTCTACCACAATTTTCCTCTCTGACAAATAGTCGGAGACCAAATTCATCAAGTACCTCGGACACCTTCTCTCTCGTAGGGCCTTCATTACCTCTTTCCATTTTAATGTGTTGAAAGCATTCCGGACGTCAAACAACAGTAGGATTGCCCACCTCTGGTTAACCCCTACCCCGCGTAATTTCCGGAAGACTTCCATTAGCGCATCCACCGTGCTCCTGTTCTTTCTGAAGCCGTACTGCCTGGGTGACAGCCCGCCTGACTCTTCAAGTCACCTAGGGCTCGATAACATGGAAAGAGTTCCATCAGAGCTCAATCCTTCTGATATCGTGGGTATCTGGGATGAGTGAATTTTCGCTTTAGAGGAAGTGTGAGCCGTATTAATAAATCTGGATAACTAGGATAATGAACAACTGATGAAACAAAACATTTGTTGTAGGGGCATTGCGCTATATGGGCAAACGTAGTTGGTGTTGTGTGCTAGATTAAAATAATGAAGGCTAAGAAAATTTCACATATTCTAGTTAAATTAAAACTTTTAATTCTTATGATTTAAGTTAAAGTATTAAAAAATTTACCTGCATATCATAGGCTGTTGTATTTTCTAAAGTCAAAGCATAGGGTTCTGGATACGTCGTTATTTGTACTCGATCACTGTCGCTGGACGTTTCATTGGTTTCACTGTACGTTCTCACCCAAACTGTGTACGTCTCATTGGGTGATAACGTAGTCAGATAGGAGCTGAGTGCATGAGAACTGTTTACACTCAGTTCTCCTTTATGTCGAACGCCGAGTGGAGTGCTTTCAGTCTGGTAATGAATTTCATAGTAAACAATAATTCCGTTTAGCTCCTCTGGCGGTAACCAGGTGATCGAAGCCAAGTTTGGACTGAGTACCATAGCTGATACATTCCTTGGTTTAGAAGGCACTAAAATATTATTAATGGGAATATAAAAATATGGATAACAAAATGACATACACGGATTAATTAGACTAATCTTCAATAAATTAAATGGTGATTTTTACTAGTCTTAAGTTCACACCGGGAAAAATCAAACAAGTATATATACTGTCTATTTATTTTTAGTTTTCTACAAAATGTAATAAAAATGAACGACTAACGAATTAACATGGTGTTACCTAATTCGTTTCGACATAAAATGGTAATTAAGGTCGAAGCATAAGATAATCTATAGAGCCAATAACCACATAAGTAGAATGGAGGAGACCCGTGTCATCAAAATAGCAAGAGATAAGTCACCAATCGGCAGAAGAAGTATCGGACGACCGTGTAAAAGATGGAATGGAGTGACAATAACACGTTAAGCCCCATGTGTACCACACTGGCACACACTCTAGTTTTATCTGGGACCGTGTGTACCTATCAGGCCACAGCGAAGTGTCGTGTTCCTAATGCCGTGGCTCGTCGAGGATCGCATTTGCCGTGCTTTCTTATGTATAAATGTGTGTAAACGGTCTGTGGTAAACAAAATCAGAGGTTGGTCCGTTAAACCACGTGTTCACAAACAGGTTAGGTTATAATTTCTAACATGCTTCAGTCAGTATCGGTTTGAACGTCTAACGAGGCTAAGACTATTTTCTCTTCAGTTTTTTGTTAAAAAGTGGAACTAAAAAATAAGATAATGTTCCGTAAAGGACTATCGGAAGACGAACTTCGCAGAATTGCTGAGGAGAGTGACTTTAGTGATATTAGTATGTCTGAAAGTATGTTTTATGATTCTGATGCCGATCCAGTGTACAATGAAAATGTTACTGATGGTTCTTCAGACTCATACAGTAGTGAATATGAGTCTCGTAGAAAAAAAGCTAAAATTTGCAAACAAACACAAAATTGCAAAGAATTTACTGCAGGTTCTAGTTCTAACCAAAAGGAGGCTGATACAAGAAGGATAAGTAAGTTATTTAAGAATGCACAAATTCGGTTTGTAGTTTACTTTTTTTTGCTTTGTAGAAAAAGCTGAGTCTGCAAACGTTAGCCTGGAAGCTGTTAGTGACGATGTTGTATCAAGAAATAAAATAACTGCAGGTCCTAGTTGTATCCAAAAGGAGGCTGATACAAGAAGGATAGGTAAGTTATTTAGAAATGCACAAATTCTGTTTGTAGTTTACTTTTTTTTTGCTTAACTAATTTTTATACGAGTGTTGACTTGGCTCATAATTTAAATAATAGGAAAACCCATTTAGTCGGAACATTACGTTCCAATAGGAAACATAATCCCAAAGCGGTAGTCGATGCAAAATTAAAAAGAGGTGACATGAAGTATCTACAGAGTAATACAAAAGTTATTATCGGAAAATGGAAAGATAAACGGGACGTTTTGTTTTTAACGACCAAGGATATTCATTTGATGATAGATGTTCAAACAAAACGTGGACCTGTTCCCAAACCATCGACCATTGTTGACTATAATTCTGCAAAATCTTTTATCGATGTGTGGGATCAAAAGGCTGCATATAATTCCCCTGTTCGACGAAGTATAAAGTGGTATCGTAAATTGGCTGTGGAATTACTAACAAATACCGCACTTGTGAACTCTTTAGTTCTCTACAAATTTGCTACTGGCAAACATCTCTCAATTAATTACTGAGTTCCGTGAACAGATTGTTCAAAGTCTTTTAATGACTCAAACAACTTCTGAAAACTCTTTAACAACTCTGCATGCGTTGGACGAGAAAGAGAAAAGGGGAAGGTGTTCAGTATGTTACAAGAACTTTTCGAACCGTGAAGGAAGAACATCAGCGATGAAGAATGCCAAAAGGGTGTACACTTTTTGTCCGGCATGTGCCGTTAATACCGCATATATGTGTGTTAAGTGTTTTGTGAATATTCATACATGTTCTTTGAAAAAATAAATTGTTTTTGTATTTTTAAACTTAAAATATCTTAGGGAGAAGGTATTTGATTATCTTCCTGGTGTGAGCCAATATGGCACACATGGTCCACATTCAAACAAATTACAAAAATAATTATAAATAGACCGTGTGTACCCTGTTGGTACATGCTGTTTTTTTACTTAAAAAATGTATTTTGTTTTTATTTTAGAATAGAAATAAATAGTTATACACATTCTTATTTCAAAATTATTAAAAAAATGTTCCGGTCTGACAGAAAACTTATGTCATGATGGTCCGGGGCTTAACGTGATAAGATGCAAATCTGTCATCAACAATAAAACTAAAATATATTATATCAAAGTTCAAACATATAGGAATAAGCTTCTCTAGTTACCATGATCCTGCAAAACTTTAAAAGTTTTATCAACAAAGCAGCAACTTTCTTAGGTTGTTCTAGTTCCAAGACTATTATCGTTTGTTGAATATCATATATGTGTACCATATTCGCTGTATTATATGAGCATATGTTATGACTTCATTGATAGAAGCTCTAAATAAATATGGTGTTGATTTTCCGTAATATTGTTTTTAGTTTTTAAGTCATCATGTTCTTCTCCTACTAGGACCTGGTCTACCCTTGATTTTTTCCTTATGATTAGACGCAAGAGTGTATACTTTTAAAGGTGCCTCGTAGTGTGTTCTTCATTACATTCTTTTTTTCTCTTTTTTTTATCTTTATTTCTGTTTTCTCTTCTTAGGGCTATGTGCGTCAGTCTTTTTGCAGTTATCTACCTTTATTTAATTATCGTTTTGAATACACTTAATATTGTTTCCTCGAACTTCTGTTTACAAGAGCAAAAACGAACAATAATACAAAAAGGTCAATAAAACAATCGCAAAATATCAAAGGAATCCGCGAAGGAATTATGGCTATCAGAAAAATGTGTACAAATAGAAAGATTAGAAAAACAAAATGACAGCTTCAACATATACTGAAAAATTAAAGAAACAGTTGACATATACAAAAAAGAGGTATTAAAAACATAATGGACAAAAACAATAAAATAGTAATTAAAAGTGCAGTGAAAGTAAATAGATGGGAAGAATATATAAAAGAGCTATTTGAACACGATGAAAGAATGGAGAGAATAGAACCAAGAGGTAGAAATAAACCTACAATTACCAAAGGGGAAATTGCAAAAGCATTATAATATTTAAATTGTAAAGTCATTGAACCGAATGAAATACCTACATAAATCTTAATACTACTAACAGAAAACCACATTAATATAATGATAGATTCAATAAAATTTACTACACCGGGAAAATTTCGAAAGAATGGCTAATATCCAGTTCATCCCAATACCCAAAAACCAATGCAATGAAAAGTGAAGAATATAGAACTATCAGCTTGCTGAACCATGTTCTAAAAGTATTTTTGCCAGTGTACATGAACGGGATGCATTATTTACTGTACAAACCCTCATAGCACGGTGTCGAGATGTCAACTGTGACGTATTTCTATGTCTAGTTGATTTTGAGAGAGTGTTCCGCAAAATACAACCTAGAAGGCTGGCAAACATATTACGGAACACAGAAGTAGACCATCAGGATGTGAGAATTATTACGATTGGTGACAGAAGGGAAAGTGGAAGTAAAACGAGGACCGGGGAGAGGACGCACGTCCCGGTTGAAACATTTTAAACAGAGGAGTAGAAAAATAACAAGAGAACTCTTCAGAACTGCCACAGACAGCGTAAAATGGGCCATGATGGTCGACAATGTCCTTAAAGGATGATCGATATGCAGAAGAAGAACGTTTTGTAATACATTTTTCATTATCTTTCAGTCTTCCTGAACACCTCCCTCATTGCTTTGTTTTAACTTCTTTTGGTATGCCGGTTATTTCTTTATTTACGGTATTATCTTCCATCTTTTCCCTATCAATAATAACTAACTTTTTTACCCTTGTAATTTTTTTAATTTCTCTTTTTTTTCCTACCAAAATATTATAATCTATCGGTATACATAAATGTAGTCTATTTGGTTTAGGACCACTCGTTCAGGTGTATCTGCTGATGATTTCCAGCTGTACAGGCGAATTTTGGAATGTTAAAAATTATAGTTGTGTAATTGTAGTTGAAAGAAGTACATCTCGGTATCAAAAAATACATTTTTTGACTACTAGATATCTAGCATTTTTTTTGTAAAATTCAGATCTGTTTCACATTCAGAAATTTTAAAATTACAACAGAAAATAACCATGTTGCTCTGCAACTTGTTTATGAAATTGAATCTAATATATTAATTATTATTTCTGAATATCACAAAAACGAAATCAAAGTAGAGCTAACATCCTAGAAAATGGTTTGCTTGAAGTTCAGTAAAAATATTAAAATTACGAAAGAAAATAATCGTGTTACTCTTCAACTTAAGTTATGGGATATAATCTAAAGGGTGCAAGGAGAAATAAAATATAACATATGTAACAATAAAACATTAAAATATAGCTCACCTCCTGGGGAAGTTTGAAATATGCTCGGTGGTCCAATAATAATCCTATGCACATCACTGTAGTAATTGCTAACGGAAACTCTTATTAAATATCTTGTGTATGGTTTCAGTTCGTTAATAATTTGGGTTTCGTTAAAAGTTACCAGCTCCGAACAATTTCGTGTTTCGAAACAATCAAATCCATCAACATATTTGCTGTAGTATATCATATACTTTATGCTAGCCATGGATATGTTGGAACAGTCTTCATGAACAGACGGTTTTGGCATCGTTAGTATTAACGAATTGAATGACTTCGAATTTAAAGAAAGCGTGTAGTTGTTGTGTTGTTTCGGACTGAGACATCTTACTGGTGGGTAAGGTTGAATATGCTTTCCGTAAATAATGATATCGGAAACGTCGATCTGAAAAATAAAATTTTATCTAACGATTTAAAATTTCTTTCGATATCTTCACGATTTTTTTTAAATATACTCAACTTAAAAAAAAAATTAAAAAAAGCGAGTATCGAATTCTTCAAAAATATGACGAGAAGGAGAAATTCCCAAATTATTATATTAAAAATATAAAACTAAATAAATTTACCTCTTTTGTAAATAATTTATATTCCTTCCTATTTAAGGCATGCAGTACTCCTTTTTGGGTCCAATATAGTGTGACAAAATCAGCTTCTAAATTAGTAAGAGGAAAACCATCCCTAATGTAGTTCGAATCTGCTAATAGTCCACATGATTCAGCATCTTTGTCCGACCACATAAGATTTTGGGTATAGATATCCAAAAATATTACTTTTGGTCGAGCGTTGATATCTGAATGATCAAGAGTAAAAAAAGGACCAATTTCTGGTTTATAGGGACAATTGCATGGTTTGTTAGGGGCGCTTTTATGATCAATAAAAAAGTTTTTAACATTACTTCCGAAAATATCGCTCTGCATTAATTTGTATTTTGAATCTTTTGTTATTTCAATCCAGTACAATGCTTTGGTAAAAGGAGAAACTTCTAGTCTTGTTATAAAACCTTCTTCGCTTTCTAAAACCTTCACACTCTCCAATAAATCTTGGTTGAGATCAACTTTAAAAATTGCTGATTTATTATGACCATCCACTTTTTGAATATAATATAACACCCTGCCTATCCAATCTAACGTCAATCCATCAGAATCAGATCTTACGTCATGAATTTTACTTTGAACATTCCTTAACATGTTTCGCTCAAACATCTCCCCTTTCTTGTCAATCCAGAATATCTTTTTTTCTTTAGCAAGGTATGATATCTGTTTAGGTTCAGTAACACTGTCCACTAAAGCAATAGTTCTGTTAAGATCTATATCATCTATGTATATTGAATTTTCTGCAGCTACAAGAAGAGTTGGTATTGGATGTTCGTGTGCTGTGTTCACCGATGTTACTGGCGATTTCACTCCCAGGCCAATTTTGGTAAATGCCTGAACCTAAAATTTTACAAAGTCTTTGTTAGTGAGATTGTTAACTATTAATAAAATATCTATTTATATTCTCTTATTTTGATTTAAAAACGCTTTTTGATAATAAAGTAATAATAGATAATAAATTTAATCACATAAATACAAATTTCAACACTCGGTATAAAGATAACATATATACAATGTTGGCCAAAAGATAATATTCATATATTGTCATCCATTTATGTAGACTGTTGAATATGCATTATCTCACATTAGTTTATATTGATATTTACCAACATTACGGTGATCAATTACTATTAAACTGGGAATAAGCCACAATTAAAGATAAAAATACGTTTATTGACGTTTCAATTTCCACTTCGGAAACTTCAATAAACGTATTTTTATCTTTAATTGTGGCTTATTCTTAGTTTAATAGTAATTAATTTACAATGCCACAAGAAAATAGCTTCAGAACAATATTACGGTGATCAGTCCTGGACGTTAAAATTGAAGACTTTCGGTGAACTGAAGGCGATCTACAACCAAATTAATATTATACAGCCAAGGAACTGATCAGCAGCAAACGCCAATCAGTTCCTTGCTTAGGTAATTTTATATAATTAGGTCATTTGATATATTTTTATTTTCAGTTGGTAAACCAAATCCTTTCGTTTCTAATTCAATTTTTTGTTTATTTTGAATTCTCACTTCAATCTTATTTTTAAAGTTCTAACCTCTGAAGCCTCTTTGGTATCCTCCATGGTCACGGAACCAGAAGGCCTTCAAAACTGCGAAGATTTATGCCATAGTCGAATCATATCTTCTGGTAAACATGACTTAATAAGGAGATATATTATTGCCACATAGTTGTCAGCAGTTATGCCCAAGGTCTCAAGTAAACGAAGTTTAGTTTCAATCACATCATAAAGTGCAGAAATATTACAAGGACCACTAGAAACTTAAACGTAAATCTGGAGATCCTCTGCCAAACCTATACTGCATATTCTGAATAATCTGAGTAATTTTAGGCTACTGCAGCAAAACTCCCCTGGCCTTACTACCCTCCACAGTGACTTGTCTCAAATAAGCTATCTTATCGTTTTAATACATTGATGGATCATCATGCACTACTTTGAACTGCGACCAAAAGGGAAGCCAATCTTTCAAGCCTCCATTAAATTCCTTGAACTCGATTGGAGGTAAATTTGTGCTTACCTTTTACACTTGATGACCTTGAACTTACTGAACCTGGTCTGTCATTATATTTATACTTAAGTTTATAGTACCTCCATCTCACTGATTAATTCTTCTTCAGAAACTCCTTCGAACATACTTTTAAGTATCACACTTTCGACGTCACAAAGTTCATTCATTGTACTGTACTTGTAAAAGTTGCCACTGTATGCTAATTTGCTGCGAAGATCCAGTATCCACCGGTTCAGCTAACAAAATGTCAAAAACATTAGCAACCTTAGTACATGCACTACAAAGCGCTGTTCTGCGTTTTTATCTAATTTCATTTTTTCCTTTTTCGCTTGAAAAGATTAACCTTGGTCGAGCCTCACGACAAACACCTTTTAAGTAGATTCGTATATAAGTTCTGACACAGCCACCAAATGTTAAGTTTGAAAATTCTCGCAGATACCTTCCGCGAAAGATTCCTGGTTCGAAATAATAGAAATTAAATTTCAATTACATAAAAATTACTTTCATTTAAAATACACAAGTGGCTTAAAACGTTTTATTTCTTTATGGTTCGGTGGTCCAAACTCAACTGCTTCAAAATGTTATAACCATGTAAGCAAGGGACAACAGCCAGGCAGCCAAGTTGTAAAATTTTATTACTTTACTAAAGACAGTTTGCGGCGATACAATTAATGTGTCTTAAATTAAACATATTAAGTATTCATTGCCTCCACAATAATTTATCATATTATTTCTTTATCTGTATAATATTACTATTAACACATTAAATTAATATAGATAATATGTATGTAGATAATTACCTCAAAGTGATACTCTTTTGAATTCTCTATCATCTCCAATCTGTACTCAGTCTCATTGTCTCTATTAATCACATTGTCACATAAATCCAATTCAACTTCGCTGTCCATAAACCAACATCTCAGTTTGTAGCCTTGTAAAATCCCATTCGGATTTACTGGAGGGTCCCACCTCACAACTATTGTTGCGAAGTGGTTTTCAGAGGAAGAATGAGCATCATATTCGACAAAAGTTCTTAGGTTTAAAGGAGCAGATGGCGTGGACGATGGCGAAATGACTTCAGTATGAAGCAAAGGTGACGAAGCCCAGTAAGTAAATGCTCTTATAGTTACGTTAATGGGTGTAAAAGGCGTTACTTCGAGCCAGTATTTAATTGTCGGAATGGTTGTTGTTACTACCTAAAAAATTCAAAATATATTTAAATTATATTTTTTACAGCAATCCAAATAAAACATTATCTGGAGATGTCTATAGGATATAAGCTAATTTATGTATATATATATATATATATATATATATATATATATATATAATATATATATATATATATATATATATATATATATATATATATATATATATATAAACTTTAAATATTGGGTATGCAGCAATAAAAATGGAAGGTGTATAGTTTCTACGATGTCAGTTGGACAAGTCATAAAAACAAAATTCGACACTCAAGTGTCGGCGTCTTTGTAAAACATAGGCGGCGCAATAGAAATTAAATAATAAACTTTTATTTTTAAATTAAGGTCTAATATTTTGTTAAACAGTAATAATATTGTTAATTATTCACATTTCTTTATGAACTTGACACCAAAGATGATTAAAAGTTAATACACAATATAGTCCATTCACTAACGGTAAAATATTGTAAAAACCTCTAAATTTTAAAGAACCACTGGGATTGATATGAAATTTGTCATACACATATAGCTAACGTGTCAAAGAAAAAAAGTGATATTGTGCCGATGTGTATTTTTGCCCTGGGGGAGAGTACCGCACCTTCTTGGGGGGTGAAAAGATATACATCCAAAATAAGTCCGGAAGTGGATAAACTGACTAATTCTAGGTAACTTTTGTTCTATAGAGGTTTTTACTAAATCAATACTTTTCGAGTTATTTGCGAGTGAATATATTCATTTTTCATTAAAAACACCACGTTTTTGGACGATTTCTCGCAAATAACTCAAAAGGTAAGTATTTTATGGAAAAAATGTTGGTAGCAAAAATACAGTTTATAAAAAAGTGAAAACAATGGTATATGTATGAAGTCTGTATACCCAGCAGAAGCAGAGTTATAGCTAATGAAAAATAGATTCTTACCTATTCGTCAAATTCCATATCGAATAATTCAACGTGAAATATTCAAAAAAAAAATGTTTTTTTACTTTTTTTTTAATTGTTTAGAGAAATCTTTATTTTTGATTTTTTTAAAAGTTTCTAGCATCAAACGTAAGCAAGTTACGCTCAAAACAAAGTTGATCCCTTTTTTTTGGTAAAAAATAATCATGAATATGATCTGTAAGTTTCATCGGTTTAAAGAGCTTATTTTTGAAAGATACTTACATGAAATCGGCCAATTTGTCTTACAGTCGAATTGTCCCTTAGGTTATAGATTAATCGAGAGATCACATTTACTTCGATATACAGAACATATTTTTGACAAGTTGTGGAAGTCTTTGTAGAAATATTCAAACAATTAAACACTATCACTATCCGTGTGTCCAGAACTTGAGTCGTCGTTTGTGTTTATAACTACCGGTTCAATTGGTGGTAAAGTAGTATATTCTTTTTCTTTTACTTGAACATGCGCTACACAATTTTTCCAAATGTCAGTTTTGTTAAGTTCTTCTATCACTCTTCTTATATTTTGGACAACAACGTCACTTAATTGGGGAGATTGATTCATTTTCCGCAATTTCTTTTTTACATTGCCCATATCATTTCAATTGGGTTGAAAACACAATGATATGGAGGGAGCCGTAAAACCGTATGCCCGTGGCGTTCAAAGAGTTTATCTATTACATATTCTTTTTGAAAATGTTGTTGCTTAATTAATTGCAACAATTCCTTTTTGGTACATTTACTAGGTGTTGCCATGCATTTGTTCTCCATAAATTCTATGATATCTTCCTTCTTGGAGCTAGTATTTGGAATTTTGGTGTAAAGTCTAGAATGGTATGACGCATTATCCATTACTATCACGGAATTTGTTTTAATATTCGGTAACAGCTGTTCCGTTGCCAAGTTCAGCCGTCATATCCTCATGATAATCAGCTGATGACACTGTTTAATGTTTTTGGCCGATAATAACAAAGCATTAGGTACAAACCCGCTTTTAGTTCCAGCATGTAGAATTATAATTCTTTTTCCTCTCGAACAAGGAGTATTCAAGCAGCACTTTTTGCTATCATCCATCCAGCCATATTGAACTACATCATGGGTGTCAAACCACGTTTCATCAAGATACACGATGTCTCTATTGTCATCTCGATATTCTTTAATGTATTTACAATTTATTTTCTACTGTCTTAACTCAAACTTAACTAAAACACAACACTACTGTTTGCACAAAAATATTAAAAATATACGTGAACTTGCTGTCGTACACGACGATACTGAATATATCGTTTAGTATGAGAAACCTGAGAAGGCATTTTTGACCAGATAACGATCAAGTTTGAGCGTAATCACTTTCGAAGAATTTGACTAATTACACTTCAGTAGTGCCCGATAAGATACGTAGAAAGTAATAAACCACAGCTGCAATATGGACAATACCGTTAGTGATCAATTACAAATAATGTTTATATTTCTGAATTATTGGGGACTGGACCCTAAAAATTCCTTAACTTTTATTGAAATTTAAAATTGATGATTAAAAGTATATACATACATAATGTAAATGAAATGTAATATGCTTATTAATTTGAGAACTAAAAAATGAGTTTACAATTTTACTATAAAAATAAAATAGTTTATATAATAAGTTTAAAATAAAATAAAATTAATTTATCACGACGACACTGTTATTGTGTTTACTTAAATGCTTGCCGCCTTTGAAACATGAGAAGCAATTTTTACCTGCTAACGGCAAAGCCAGATTTGGTTATAGTGTATGCACTTCCGAAAAATTTGACCAATTACATTTCAGTATTACCCAATAAGATACGTTCAAATTAATAAGCCACACCACTATCCATGTGGACTAATACCAGGAGTAATCAATAATTAAAATTACAAAGATTTATCTTTATTTCTATGTTCGCCGTAGAATTACTGACCGGACCCCAAAAATTGTTCTTTCCCAATTCATATCGTAACAACTTTACTCTTTTAAATTTTTATTCCAAGCTTTCGGACATTGGTTATGTCCTTCATCAGGGAGCTACAAATGTGATGAATAATTTTTACAAATTTGTATAATTAATTAAAAATTCGATACTTACAAACTTTATGAGGTTGTCTCATAAATGATTTTATAAAAATTGTTGATAAAATTTATCACAGTCTGTTGAGCTAAAACCTATTCATATATTTAAAATTTTTAAAAAATTACTTAACATTCACACAAACTTAATTATTTATACACAAATATAAAGAGAAACTTTAGAAAATCTAAATTTCACACAATTTTAGAAGAAACTTAAAACAGTAGCAGCTTTATAGACTTGAGGTGCGCCTACGACACAATGTGGAAGATGGGTCCTTTATTTAAAATATACTAGATGGCACCATGTCCTTCGTTCAACAATCTGATCAACCAAATGCTAAGTGACAGACTTTTCACATCAGCCAAAATAAAGACCCGCAATAACATTATTCAGAAATTAGCAAATACATCATGAAGGTCTAATGCAGGGGTCATCAAAACGAGTGCGCTGACCTTAGTATATCCTATTGCAGAATATTGCGCTCCTGTCTAACTAAACAGTCATCACACAAACGTCATAGATTCCCAGTTAAACCAAACAACGAGGCACATAACGGTAACTATAAAGGCCACACCAACCCAATGGCTTCCAGTTTTAAGCAACATCGCTCCACCAGCAACAAGACGACTAGCCGCACTCAACACCCTAGTTCAAAAATGCCAACAAAAGCCAGCACTACCGATAAATACAGACATCGCTGAGCTAGACCAAAGAGAGTTAGGACTGAAATCCAGACATCCATCTACTAGAACTGCTACAAGATTGGCTGATTTCACTATTGAGGAGCACTGGATGGGCGAATGAAATCCAGATATCAGAAATGCTAATCTCATAGAAAACCGTACAATTAAACCAGACGGTTTTCTCTTCCTCTTAGTGAATGGTGCAACCTTAATAGAATAGTTTGTGTTTTCTTATTTATTATTGTCATTATTATCATTATCATATTATCATTACGTTTCTCCATCTAAGTTAGACCGGTTTTTAATTATTAGATCTTTTAAAAAGCTACTTTTAAAAGCTATTAGATCTTTTAAAAAACTCGACTAGAAAGCTACCATTTTCTATACTGCGTAATTTAACATTGGGTTTATCTTTTTAACAAATAATGAACAAATTCAAATTTATTATGTTATTTTCCATACTTTTCTTATAACATAGATAATATTTTATAAAATTATGTTATTGACATATAGTAAGTAGAAAGGTAGTCACTTAAGCTTATTTTTATCTTTGACCTCCGCGGTTTAAACCGTACGCGCATTCGCTTTGCGTATATAATTATTATATTTCACTCCGCGCATAACTCTTATAGTTGTACGGTTCTAGCCGTTCGGCCTGTAACGGCGAGCCCCCTTTAAAACTTGTATTTCAAATTGCATTTTGTAGAAATGCAATTTGCGTCACTTCCGACGCAAAAGCAAATTTGCAATTCGAATTCAGAGGGTCAAAATGCCTAGGAATATATTCTGAAACTCCGTGGACTTTGATCGACCACGAAACAGCATTGGTCCCTAGAATGTTACAATTGCTAGCTTTACTGATGATCTGTCAAAACGCCTAGTCTACATATCTTAAACTCAACAAATATATAAGGTAAAAAAGAAAAAAATTACTTACAGTTAAATCATTACTCTTCAGTGGGTTAACTATTTGGATCTCATAAAATACAGTACCATAATTGACATTCGATACAGGATCCCATGTTATATTAAACGATTCGCAAGATCCAACAACTTTCACAGAGCGTTTGTCTATCATTTTGGGTATCACGTTTACTTGTAGCCATGGATCTATAAAAGAATAAATATTTAAACAAGACATAATTTATTTATTTCATCAATAAATTAATTTTTTTATAGTTTATGCTATAAAATAAAAGGTAATAAACTAAAGCTTATTTTAAATACAGCCTCGTCAAAATTGCCAACTTGCATCATTGATGAAGTTCCGTAAATAATATATTCAGGAATCTTCTTGGTATAGCGACCTAGACGAACACATATGTACGGAATAAAGGCGTTGGTACTTAACCCAAAACAGGTAGCGTCTTTGTCGATAAACATTAAATTGACGATAAGGTGTAGCCTTGGCGCCAATAAAAGTATATGTACAATATACTTTTAACCAGTAATGTAAATAGAGAAAAAATAAACTGTAGTGGGATAATTAACAATAAAAATAAGTGTACCTGTGATAAAAATAAAATTAATTGTGATAAATATAAACTAAATAAACGTTAAAATTTTGTGCAAATAAACGATTACGGTGAGGAAAAGTGATAAACAAGAACTGACCAGTCAACGTCCCAGTGATAAACAATCCACAAGAAATAGAAGAGTCATAGAGTTCGAAAACATAGTAAAAGAAGCGCATAGAAATAACAATACTGAAGAAGAAATAGACATACACATGTGTTTAATAGAATGTGAAAACACTTGTTTGTCTTCACTTTTGCGCTGGTTTACTGGTAAATAGATTTTAATTGAAACGCTGTGGACGGTAATTTTGTTTAATAGTAATATAATAGACATGTTACAAGTCTATAGAAAATGTCACACTTAGAGTGCAGTACGGGTAAATTGGTAAGATACGGCAATGCTTTTCTTATGGAAAACAAACGCGCAGGGTTGTCGGTTTTCTCCAGCTGTTGATTGCTCATTGTCTCACAGGACCGGCTTGGATAAAATGGATCTGCCGGCTATACGAGTAAAATATTTTATATCATGTATACGTATACAGTAGAATAAAAAGGCATTGATGAGTTATTGACAACGAAAACTATGAATTTTGCATAGAAAACGTCAACATGAGATATACAATTGAATCATATTCATAAGAGCAACATTTGAACACCTCTTTATAAGAACAACATACAATAACTGTAGTTTTAATGTTTTACATAAAATAGAAAAAACCTACATAATTTCTAGGAAAGAATTTGGAAACTTGGAAATGATATTATTTATAGATATTATATATAATATTCAAATTTCCAATTCTTTCATAGAAATTAGATTTTTTCTATTGTATGTAAAATATTAAAAATACAGTTATGTTGTTTCTACAAATAGGTCTTCATTTCTTTTGTAAAACTTCTGCCACAAATTACCATCATTAACATAATCACCTAAATATGGCCATAAACTTGTTTGTCATAATTAGTATTTGATAAACTCCAAGCTTTCCCTATTTCACCCCCTACCCATCCTTTTTGTAACCCATTTTGGAAAACGAAACTACACTTCAAAATTTAATCCGAGTTTCAACAGAGAGCATGGAGTCCCATAAGTTTAAATCCGGTGAATTATTTAACGGTAGACGTACTTCGTTGATGACTGGTGTTAGCGAAAGAAGCATTTACAATTTCAAAAAAGAAAAAGAACAGAGTGGAACGTTGAAATCGCCAAAAAAAACGAGTGTGTCAATCAAATTCTAGAATATTCACATATGAAGAGGGTGTACTCCCTAACAATTCCTGGAATAAAGCTGCAATCAAGGAATGGCTAGTGGAAAAATACATTTTTTTCGACGAGTGTTATTTGAAATACGAGCTATTAGAAGCAGCGCGTGCTTTTAAAGATCAATACGATAAGTATCATCTTGATGAGTATGCTTCACAACATAATGTTTATATTTTAAGGCTTCCTCCATATCACTGCGAATTGAATCCTATAGAAATGGTGTGGAACCAAGTTAAGCGATATGTAGATACCCATAATACCACTTTTAAAAACGACGAGGTACGCCAGTTGATCGACGACGGTTTCGCACGCGTCACAGAGCAAAATTGGCGCAATTATGTCACTCATGTTGTTGAGAAAACGGAAACTGAGATGTGAACTACGGACAACCTGCAAGATGACGTAGACCAATTGATAATACACGCGAACACAGGGGAGAGTAGCGAAAGCGAATCCGACGTCTCGGATGTAGAGGACGACTTTAGTATAATTAATTAAATGTCTGTGAGGAACCTCGATTATTTTACACTGTATAACCAATAAAATGCATTTACCAGTCCAATCAGAGTATGGGTTTTCGGATATTGGGCTGGGTGCACGGAAATCAAGTTCCCGGAGGTTCTACCTTGTATATTTATAGCTATCAAGAAATGTAATTTAAAATATATTTGTTAGTTTAATAAAGTATAAATATAATATAATGTTAAATAACTTAAACTATAAACCTTATACCTGCTCATCTGGTCAAGTATGGACAAGGAAAACCATTATCCCATATGGAATAACACAAGGTTTCGCTGAAAACTACCAGGCTGTTATGCCAAGGAACTAGGTAAACTTATGTTGTGTGTAAAAAATGTGAGACAGCATTATGTTTTAACAAGAACAAAAACTGCACTTCAGATTTCCACAAAAAAAAATTTCATAGTAGGTGTTAAAATTTCGCAGTGATTCAAGTGCGCAACTTGTTTTTTAATAACATCGCCGGGATTAAAAAATGGGCAAAACTTTTTCGATATTCCCGTTCCTGATAATTATTCACATATTTACAAAAGAAAAAGTTTTTCTTGGATATTGGGCTGGGTGCACGGAAATCGAGTTACCGGAGGTTTCACCCGGTATATTTATAGCTATCAAGAAGTGTAATTTAAAATACATTTGTTAGTTTAATAAAGTATACAGTTTTATAATAAAATTATCGCTAAAAACTTAAGGTCTTTTTATTTAAATGCATGCCTCTTATTTGGCTACTTGAAGGCAATTATTTTATCAATATATTATGTTTATAAAAAATAACAGAGCCCGGCGTAGAGATCTGGGTACGGTTCTGTGATTACCACTTGGACCTGTTTGTATCGCCAAGCACAAGGCGTGAAATCCGGCAATCGTGCATTCCTATATTAGCGGTACTGCACTCTCGGTGTGACATTTTCTATAGGTATCTATCTGCACACTCTTACTTCTTACTTAATACCTCTAACTAAAAATGGAATGCGCATAACCAAGCGCAGTGTTGACATGGTTGCCATTTCACAAATAATAAAAAATCCGAACAACATGGAAAGTTTTAGAGATATAAACCAGGAAATAAAGGACACAATAAAGGAAAACAGAGTCAAAAAAGGGAGCTAGAAGGACAAGAAACCAGGAGAACAAAGGGAATCAACAAGGTACGAAGAACAAGGTCCAAACATGCAAAACATATGAAAACTACAAAAAATACTAAGAAATTATACAAAACCTATATCTCCACTACATGGTGAAAATGGAATTGTCTACGCCACAGATGGAAAATCCGAGGTGATGAGAAGAACTCTAGAGAGAGAGAGAGAGTGTACATTAAATTATCACCAAGACGAAGATATAGACTTCATCTCATCTAAGAAGTCGAAAAACAACAAGAAAATACATGCCAGAAGAACCAGAGGAGGTAATCACACTTATATCTCCTCAAGAAATAAATCAACTAATTAGAAATAGCTCAGCCAGAAAAGCAGCTGGTCTAAATGTAATTTCAAATGGAGCTCTGAAGTATCTACCAGCAGAAACAATAGTATTTTTAACCGGCATAACAAACGAAATCCTTAGATACAGGCTCTTTCTAAATCGATGGAAGGAGGGAAGGAAGGATGGAAGGAAGCCCACGTTATCATGATTTCAAAGCCAGGAAAGAATACCACGTTTCCGCAAAACTACAGGCCATAAGCTTACTGCCAGCAGTCAGCAAGATTGTAGAAAGACTAATACTGAGCAGACTATAAGCTGAAATATACGAAATAGGACTAATCTCAGAAGCTAAGTTCGGATTTAGAGCAGATACTTTTCCGAATTACAAGTACTTACACTAAGAGAATAGATAACAGCTGGATTTAATGACAACCAGTACACAGGAGCAGCGTTTCTGGATATCTGGAGTCTGGCACATTGGCCTCATATACAAAATGAGAGGCTACGGATACAGTGGATACGGTATAGTACTTACTAATTGTTGTTTATGGCAAGATAAGTCGATATGTAAAAAATTAATGAATTCTAATAAACATACCTGGGTGTTTACTTTTTTTGTCACTCAGTATATTCATATTTATACCTACCTGGTAACATGTATAGGGAGGAATCGACAACATAAACCATGTGTAATCCTTGTAGAGATTTTCCGTTTATAGACGCAATATTTTTCCCTGACAGATCACTTATGGCTGCATTTCTATCGTCTTGTAACCACAACAGCCGTTTATGAAAATAACATAAAGAACCTTGGATGTTAGGTTTCTGCAAACTTGATATAATCTCAACAGAGGGAACTTCGTTATCCCAGTGACCTTTCATTCTACCTTTGTACAAGTTTGATCCTTCTGATCCTCTAACTATCCAATAAACATACTTCTGTTCAAAATCTAATGTTAAACCCATAACTGAAACGAACAAATTTAAACATTATGACAGAAGTATTAAATTTTCAATCTGGTCATTTTACTTTAACAGAATTAATATCTTTATTTTAATTTTATTTTAATCTTAATTTTTTTTTTAATAAAAATGCTTTTTTATTATTTACCTTGTTTTCCAGAAAAATACTGTACATCATGGTATTCGAACCTCTCTACACCGTTAAGATGGGCACATTCAACTTTTATCCCAGTGGACCAATACAGATAAGCTTTATCTGAATCGATATTAAGCTCTTTGGCTAAAACGGTCAACAGTGGTTCTTGTTCTGTTCCATTTAAATTTCCACGTAAAATCTGAAAAAAAAATGAGAAGTTATTAATAATTATCAATAGTAATATGTGTGTGGGTGTATCGACAGATAAAATTAAAACATTTAAAATTTTTGCTCAGTGACAATTCTTATGCATTGGTTCCGTATCAGAAACGTTAACAATTATTATGTCGTTAAATGATTTCTGTTATTCAACATAAGAAAAACTAATAACAACATTTTTGTACAGAAACCTATAATATGCTATTTTTTATATTAATTAATCTTGAGTGTGTTATACTGTTGTACGACAGTTACTCTGAGGAGTTGGTGGTGAAGAAGCAATGTATTTTGTATATGAAAATGTAACAATTTGACGGAATTTACATAACAATCAAAAGCCATCTATCCAGACGTTTTAGCGTTGTACTTGCCGTTCTGTCGAGGATTCATTATTTGAAAGTATATGTTTATATAAAACTAGTTTTGCATATCAACCAAGTAAATATGTATGTATGTACATGTATGTAAAGTATGACCTGGTTCACTTCTGTGAACCTGTGACATCATGTGTTTTACTATACTCGATATATATAATATATATATATATATATATATATATATATATATATATATATATTATATATATATATATATATATATATATATATATATATTGATGACACGGTATATACAATATAAATATATACTATACGTCTCACGCGTCGTTTGATTTGATGTGTCATATGCTAGTATTAGGCTAGTTGTTTATTTTGTAATCAGTCAGAGGCCTTCTTCAGATCAATAAAGCAAATTTACCTTATGCTTTATATATAATGTCTACTACCATGCATAGTATTGATACGATATGTCATATTTCGCTATATGTTTCTTAATAACGAAGATGATGTGTTATGATCTTTTGGTATTTTCTTTGTATGTTCTTTTATCTGAATATATAATCGTTATGTCCTTCCCTTTCATTTGCTATTTCTCATTTTAGGATTCGATCAGTTGTTTATTTTGTATTCATCCTGAAACCTTCTTTAAGTCAATACATTAAAATTTGTCTTTAAGATAAACTATTTTTATCCTAGTGCCCTATTCGCGATAGCCAATTCCGACGTAAAAGTTGGAGTACGTTCTTCAAAGTTTATTTGTTTGTGATTCCTGTTTATACATAAGGTAATTTACTCAAAACCTGAATAAAATAAAATTAAATGTTTGTTTTTCTACAGTATGTCTGAAACACGGAAAGTATAATTTACATTATCTTAATTATTAATTTGGTTGCAAGATCGGTAGAGATCTTTAGTTGAGGGTGAGGCAGTTTTTGGAGCTGGCCACGTTATATTTTGTAAATTACGCCTTACGTTTTCTACTAATAACTTCATGAGACCGTTGGGGCAATTTAGCTGATGGAACAGCATTTTTCTTCAGTTTTATTAATTTAGTTTTAGGTGTCACTATAAAGTAAATTAAGTATAAATATATTAAAATAGAAATAATATTTTAATCAACACTTGGAAAGTAATCATTCTAAGTAAAATGTAAACTGCACACAATCACGTACTTGGTTATATGTTTGCCAATTCACAAAATGCATTGCCAAACTTTTCTCATATTCTGGTCCAGCGGAAACTTATGTATGGAATTTTTTTTGTGAATTATAATAGGGTGAACATTGAGGAACACTGCAATAGTTTTTTGAAGTCGAAGTCATTGTTAATTACAATATAAACCGGTCTCTATTATGTATAAAAAATAATGACAATTTCAATGTTTTCCCGAAGTGGATGCTTTTGAAATCTACCACCAGGCGTCGCCCATTTTGCGGTTCCTCGCCAATAACATCTGGCATGACTCTATATATTCATTAATAATGACAGCACCGTGTAGTGCCCTTTTGGTGGTCGCCTTGTTTGTTTTTTCTACCTTAATATATTTGTTATATGCTTCCCTTTCATTTAACACATTATACGCTCCAATCAGAGTAATACCGCAATGTGTGTTTTTTCTGTCTCAACATGCTACGCCCTCGCCTTTCTAATTATGTATTATACGTCACGATCTAAGAACTAATCTACCACTACCACCAAACGCTTAAAAAATGAGCAGAATGAACAGCATTTTGCATTTTCTTATGATTTTACTTAAGAAATGAAGCAAAAACGGTATTCCAGCCTCTTTACATGTAAAGCTTAATTTTACCTTTATTTAATTTTATTTAATTTTATTTAATTTTATTTAAGTTAATTTAATTTGATTTAATTTGATTTATTTTATTTAATTTTATTTAAGTTTATTTAATTTTATTTAATTTTATTTAATTTTATTTAATTTTATTTAATTTTATTTAATTTTATTTAATTTTATTTAATTTTATTTAATTTTATTTAATTTTATTTAATTTTATTTAATTTTATTTAATTTTATTTAATTTTATTTAATTTTATTTAATTTTATTTAATTTTATTTAATTTTATTTAATTTTATTTAATTTTATTTAATTTTATTTAATTTTATTTAATTTTATTTAATTTTATTTAATTTTATTTAATTTTATTTAATTTTATTTAATTTTATTTAATTTTATTTAATTTTATTTAATTTTATTTAATTTTATTTAATTTTATTTAATTTTATTTAATTTTATTTAATTCTATTTAATTTTATTTAATTTTATTTAATTTTATTTAATTTTATTTAATTTTATTTAACTGTATTTAATTTTATTTAGTTTTATTGAGTTTTAATTTTATTTTATTTTGGTAAACGTTGACGTTTGTTAAACGTCATTTTATTTTTATAGTAAGTGTATATGTATATCTTACCCAAAGACGTAAAACAAATATGTATTATATGTCACTGATCTTACCTTACGCTTACAGTATCCCACAATTCACTAAGTCATTTTTTTAACAAAAAATTGCAAAAAAAACTCGAAAAGGAAGCATTTTTCGAAAAATTACCAGGATAGAAAAAAGTATTTATTTCGATGAGATATACCTAAAAAACTTTTATTAGAAGCGATTCGTGAAATTGTTTTTTTTTTGTTATAAATTATTTGTTAATAATAATTTCCGGCCCACTTACATTACTAGATGCTAATGTCGCTATGGAATTAATAAAAAACGTTATCTTTTAGACTACCTCGTATAACATTGTAAAAGCAAAATTGCAAAATCCAGAACACCGACAAACGGGAAAAATGTTAAAAACTACAGGATGTTCCAATAAAAAAAAAGATTAGTGTGTTCCACACTGTCAATATAGATGACCCGTATATTTGAAAATATTTTCAATGTATGGTCGTACCTATGCTCTAACTTTACCTAAATGATTTTTTTTCGTATATCTTACGAGAAATGAGTAATTTGACTTCCTTTAATTAATATCATACACTATAAAAAACGATAAAAAAAATAAAATTAAACGGTTAAAAGATTGTAAAAATATGTTTACATGTGTTTAAGTTATTTAAAATATAATATCACTTACTAATTGTTGTTTGGGATTGGACCAGTAGAGTTTCATTCCAATCGAATCTACAGCAATACTACCAACTGAATCCAAATCTACCAAACGTCCTTGCTTTTTCGACGTAGTATTATACCAATAGACGTAAGATGTATTTGTCACCATGAAAATTTGATCCCTATATGGAGCTATATCTGTATAGTGATAATCTTTCATTGTACTTTTGTCAATAAGTATTTCTAAGCTTTCTCCTGCAGCATTTGTCCTTAGCAGACCCTCAGAAGCTGACCATAAGAGAATAGGCGTTTTTGAAGAATTAAGTGTGATTCCCCGAAAATCTGATGACCATGGTCCTTTTCCAGAGTTGGTGTAAGCCGCTACTTTAAGAATATATTCCGTATTTTCTTTAAGGTTTGTAATAGTAAAGAACGTGTTGTTTATATTTCTATGGATAACTGTATGATCTGTGTTTGCTTCTTTTATTGAAATTTCATAGGACCAATTTTGCCAAGCACCTTTGCCTAAAATCCAAATTTCAAAGTACATTATAGAGAATATATTATTCACAATAAAATAAATAAGTAAACATTTTTTGTGAAATATAAAATGTAAAAAACCTTAGTTTCATTGTTGGAGCTATTGCACATGTTTTTTGATTGTACATAATAAAATTATCTTGAATGTACATGTCTCATTCGTTCCGGACTATACGCTTAATAAACGAAAGTATATATCTAATCCTCAGACGGGAATCTCATAAAATAATTTTATCCAAATTGCAATCATATATTTAAATAAAATAGTATTTGCATCTTGATGATTAACTTTATTTTGAATTCGAGTATCCTGAACATAACCTTAATATGCAAAAAGTGATAAGGTAATGCTAAAATTTAACACAAAAGAAAAAAGGATTTTAATTGATAAAAAATTTTTATAGAATCAACTCAAAACCGACACTTGCAGACGAAATTAAACGACAAATCCGAAAAATTATTAAACAGAACCATTTTAAGAAAATTTAAAAAATTTTACAAATTCTCTCTCATAGAGAGAAAATTCACACAATCGGGAAGAATAATTAAAAAGGTAAAAAATCGAAAAACTATTTCAAAAGTAAAAATAGAAACGTAAAATAAAAATAAATATAATCGTTTTCATCGTTCTTGGCGTGTGCGTGTAAAAACACTTGCAATAAGTTGTTTCATCTGTCTTTCCTTGTCTAAGCTCGATTCGTTTTCCTCCTCCAGTGGAGGAGCAAAATGTAGCATGTCAAACGAAATAATAGTTATAAAAGAAAATTATAAGTTATTTTTCATTAAAATTCTAATAACGCAATATACGTATAAATTGCGAAGAAGTATTTTTCTAGCTTGCAGTACAATAGGACAGGATATAACGAAAAGTACATTTTAAAAGGATTTTGAAATATACCCAAAAAAGTGTTAATTATTTAGCCCACTTTAATTAAAAAATGATACAGATTTTTTAAGTTTTAAGCACTGTAGCGAATTCTGAACTGTTACAACGTACTGACCTTGATTAATTAGCTAATCAGTCAGCGTCTTCACTGGAACTGTCTTCATCATTGGAATCTTCCGCCAAATCGATGATAATCCTACTTTCATTTTCATCATATGTGACCATTTTTGCCCAGTCGTCCTGAATTAATTTTTCTGTGTGGTTAATACAACTCGCCCACACTGCAGGTGTTGCCTCAGCTAATGCATCGCCCCAAAGTTTTTTCACTGTTTCATCTCCACGTCCATGTTCTCCAATATGACGATCATAGTACTGTTTTGAAATGCCCCAGACTAACTCAATCGGATTATATTGACAGCGATATGGAGGCAATCTTAAAACTGATGCCCATGTTCTTGGAGTAGCTCGTCTATAACGTACCCGGTATTTTGTGGTTTATTTTGGCGACAAAAACTCAATAGCTCTGTCTTGCCCGAATCGTCGTCAAAAATTATTTTTTTCGCTCGTAACCATTTTTGTAAGTCCGATTTTTTCCAACTGGCATTCGGTAACTTTTCTATTAAAGAGCTATGGTATGAGGCATTATCCATAATATTTAGAGATTGTTCCTCAACATTGATATCAGCTTTTCGGAGACCCACTTTTTAAAAGACTCTTTATCCATAGAATCATGATAGTCTGCACTCTTCGATTTAGTAGAAAACAGTAATCCAGCATCTTTAACAAATCCTTGCCTACTTCCGGCATGTAAAACAACTAAGCGTTTACCTGTATTTTCGTGTCCTTTTCTGATGCTTTTCACATAGTCATCTTGCCAAGTACGTTTATATGCCCCTTTTAGGAATATCCATGTTTCATCTAAAAAAACGAACTGAAGTGGGCTTGGACTCAAAAAATTTCTCATTTAATGCCTAAAAAGTCGTTTGGAGACAATACATGGTTTCTCACATAACACTCGTCTACTATTTCTAGTTTGTATGAAAACCCACAATTTTTCATAAGACGCCAGCAACTTGTATCAGAACTGTCATAGAGATGCTTGTTTCTTAATTGTATATTTAGAACTTTAATTGTAACGTGCTCTCCTTTTGCTTTCATGCCATACAGTACATTCTAATCTCTCCTTTTATAGTATCGCTGACATCATTAGTTTTTTTTTTGTACATTACGTGACTCTCCTGGTGTAGTAAAAGCTGCCCCTGTCTTGTATTCACTCTTTATTCTTGTCACTGTGCAAAGACTGATTTTCAAAGCGTCCGCTACTCGTTCATGTACCGATTATAACGAAAGCAAAGGTCCGTTGTTTTCTTTTTCTTTTTTAAAATACTCCAATAAATGAACTACACATTGTCGCATTTCTGCTGTTATCGTTTTTCCCGGCATTTTTTTTATTAAGTAGAACAATTAGTTATTCACAACAAAAAATAATAAGTAAAACTGTTCGGAACAAATTCCAACAATGATTGACTAAAATCGACTAAAACAACATAAAATATCAATGGTAATTGCTACAATTATAAACCTATTAGCCAGCTCATTCAAAAACAATGCCACAATTCATTATTGCAATGGGTATCGGAAGAGAGAGAGTTAATTTATAATAAACTGGAATTTTTAAGGTGTTGAGAGTATTATTTTATGTGATGGAATTCCTCACAGTAAGAGCTCAAACTATTAATTAATTAAAAACTGTTTACTTATAAAAACTATTTCATTAGCTACTTCAAACTTGCACAGATCAGGGTAACATGTTAAAAAAAAAACACGTCACTGCCAGCTATTTGTATTCGTAAGAGGCTGAACTTATCACCGACACCGTATCGGCCAAACGCATCGGTGTTATTGCTATAATACTGGGAGACGTGAGTGGTCTCTTCATTACCTTCTCATCGCACTTTACCATGACGAACGTGACTCGCACAATTGAATTACACATATGTGTATCAGAGAAAGACGAATATTAAAAATTCCGTAGTAGCTTATTTCAGGCACACACCAAGAACGATGAAAACGAGTATATTAAACAAAAATTGTGTTTATTTCACAGTAAAACTAATAAATTCTAAAAAAAATCAAGTCTAAGAATTCCTTCCGTGCCCAATTTGCTAAAACTTATAATTTTCACGTTTTCTTCATAAAATGGATCGATACACTTTTTTAGTTATTCTGATGGAATTCTGTTGTTTCTTTTACAGAAAACAAATTTTCCCATTTCACTATTCGATTTTTGTTCATAGTATAAATTTATATATTGCACTAAAATTACAAATTAATCATTGATTTTTTTTTCAATTCGTGAAAAAATGTGCACAATTTTAATAAAAAAAAAGTCTACGTGTTAATGGGTGGCGGGATTCGTTAAATTTTTATAATTAATTTAACGTTTGGATATAGAAATCATTTTTCGAGTAGGAACATGTTCCCGGTTAGTAATCCAATTTCATCGGCATTCTTCTTAGGGTGCCTGTCCGTTTCGACCGTTGGCGATCATTCTGGCTATGATGACTTTGTTGGTTGCTATATGGAATAGCTGTGTTGAGGTTTTTCTATACCATGCTCTCAGATTAGCAAGCCAGGATATTCTTCTTCGTCCTGTGGCCCTTCATGATGTTGACCAAATCCGCGGTTGTGTTCATCCTTCGCAGTACTTCTTCATTGGTGACTTTGTCTGTCCATGGAATCTTCAGGATTTTATTATATAACCATATCTCAAAAGCCTGAAGGTTTGATAGAGTTTCCGCCTCCAATGTCCACGTTTCTACTCTGTACAGAAGCACTGAGTACACGTAACATTTAAGGAGCCTTATTTTTGGTTCTACGGTGAGGCCATGGTTTTTGAACACAGATCTTAGAGTCAAGAATACACTTTGTGCCTTTACGATGCCACATTTAATCTCTTGGGTATTGTCCCACGACTCATTGATTATAGTTCCCAAGTAGTTGTATTGTAAGACACGTTAAATTCTCATTTGGTTCACATACAGATTTGCTCCAGTTATATTTTCCTTGTTGATGATCATTAGCTTGGTTTTGCTGATGTTTGTATCCAGTCCATATGTTCTACCTATTTCCGTTATTTTGTTCATTAAGTTTTGCAGCCCTTCTATGGTATTGAGACGCCTTCATCAATATCTCTTAGAGCCTCTTCAAAAATATGCTCCGAGTACAGATTGAATATCAGTGGTGAAATTATGAACCCCTGTCTCACTCCCCTGAATAATTTGACCTCATTTGTATATTTTCCATCTATTCGGAGTACCGCTGATTGATTCCAATACAGGTTAGCTATTATTTTGAAGTCTCTTCCTTCAATACCTTTCCTCCTCAGCACTTCCACTATTTGTTCATGACTGACTCTATCGCAAGCCTTCTTGTGACATGCGAAATGAGACATGCAAAAACATTACAGTTGATATTTCTACATTTCTGAAAAAATAAATTCACGCTAAATAAAGCTTCCCCCATACCAACGGCGTTCACAAATCCAAACTGATTGGGCGCAATTTATTGATTTTATTTATTTATTGATTGACTATTATAATACGACATATAATTTAATTTGATTAAATTTTGACAATATGCCAGTTTTTCGTAAAGAATTTCCAGTCTCCACTGTCGAAAATTTTGAATAACGCTGGGCCCATAACGGTTTCTTAATATTGTTCGGATGCTATTTTCTTCTAGCATATTAAAGTAATTATTGTTTTTATGGGAATAAGCCACAATTGAAGTTTAAAATAAGTTTATTGACGTTTTAATTTCCACTTCGAAAATCTTTCTCAAATGTTTGTATTTTGAGAACGATTTCCGAAGTGGAAATTGAAACGTCAATTAATTAGCATAGTCTCGCATAGCTTAGCAGAGCCTAGCATAGCCTAGCATAGCCTAGAATAGCCTAGCATAGCCTAGCATAGCCTAGCACAGCCTAGTATAGCTTACCATAAAATATAATACATAGTTGTTCCATTATAAATAAAGTCTTATGGATTATGCTAGACTTGCTAGAGTCACCCTATACATTTAAACTTATAAATATTATACATTACTTCACTAAGAATAAATTCACTAAGAATATCTTTTAGGTATACGTATTAATAAGTGTCCTAAAAGGGTGCTTTTTCACCAATTTCTTTAGCCTAAATAGGATAAAGAATGAAGGTGGAAGAGCAAGTTGCAATTAATAAACAAAGCTCAGCTTAAACCAATCAGCATATAAATCGGGAAGAGTGGTATCGACAATAAAGTAATCTTTATCAAAATCACACTCAGTTAAAAGAGTCAAAATGTTTATCATTTAAACTCAATATGGTTTACTAAAGAAATATGCACATTTGATAATTCTTCTTCTTAGAAATATATATGAAAACGGTTTTGGAAAAGTAAAGGTCTGTGGCGAGTTTGGAGGATTAGTATTTTTGAGAACAGCAAAAATACAGCAATGGCGTTGTTAAAGCCAGTTTTGAGAATCTCTTGAGTAATGGTATGATGCTAGGTCTGACCAAAACATTATATCGTCATTAGCATTTTTGGAGGCTGAAGCAATTTGGAAAGAGAGTTATCAATATCATTAAAGTGGGATCTCTGAATCGTCTGCAGGCTTTCGAAATGATGTCTCAGAAGGCTACTTAGAATTTCATGGGTAGATCATGTAATAAATAATTAGGTCCTAAGTAGAGCTAAAGTCTAAAGAGAATTGTTAAATCTCGATAAGCAGCGAAAGGTTTCATACTTGATTTCTGAACATTCGACAACCAGCATGCCTATACGCTGCATAGCGTATGGCATGCAGAGAAAAAGTTATTAATACAGCTCTGACTATTAAAAACTTTAGAGAGGTTAAGAAAGAGAAGCAGAGTAAGACCACAAATGAGATGGGCTGATGACATTAAGATGATCGAGGACACAACTGGAAGCAAGCGGCGCAAAATAGAAGACACTGGATTGATTTGGGGGAGGCCTATGTCCAAAGTTGGATTACTTAAGGCTGAAAAAGAAGAAGAAGAACTAAAAGCTTCTACCATTACTCTTCCCACTAAAGGTCGAATACACCCCTCTTATAAATCCCTAATCAGTATTGTTGGGATATTCATCTGCATTGTTTGTATAAAATATATCGTTTCCCTTCATTTCAGAACTACTCATGGTAAAATTCGTCTTTTCGTCATTTTAAATAATCAAGTTTTCATTGGCAAAGTGTACCCGCCTTAGTTGAGAAGAGCATTTTGGTATACGACTGAGTTGCTTGGGAGTATTTGGGGCACATACGTCTCTTTACATATTTAAGACCATTCCTTCCCAACTACAGTGATATTCTACTCTTAGAAGATCAATTTTGTCGGGTCAGTCTCCTCGTTGATATTCCAACGTGGTTTTTTGGTCTTCTTACCAATTTCTCTGATCTATGTGCAGTACATGCATGTGGTTTTCCACTTTTTAGTAGATTTAGACGTTATTCCTGCTCGCTCTTCGCTATTGCTCTATAAATCGTTTTGTGTGAAATGTTTTCATTTGGAAATATTCAACAGATTATAGTTTTGGGTACCTGCCCAACCAACATCTATCTACAACCTACATCTTAAAGCAAAAGCTTCAAAATAAATAAATCTCAACTGACAGTAAACAAAGTAAACAAGCTTTTGTTTCCAGAGCTACTTGATATTATTTTGTTTTGGTTAAAATTAAAGTCAGTGAAGTTTATGCAAAAAGTTTTAGGACATACGTTACACACCCGTTAAACCAGTATTAAGTTTTAATAAAAAATATGAAAAAAAATATACCTTGAAGTCCAACTAAATGAGGTGGCTGCCATCTAGTCTTAGCAATATCAATTCCAAATATAGCTTGTACATTTGTTGGTGGATTAATTGGAGTAGGCCATGGTTGGGAACTTTGCGAATTTATAAAAACTTTTTTATAATATCCATAGTTTATGACTAAAGCGTTATGGTAATAACTTTTACTATGTTCGTTGTAATCTTCGAAATAGACATCTGTGCCATCCGTCCAGTAAAACAGTTTATTTTCCATCGCTAAGGATACAACTTTGTACAGTTTGGATGTTGCTACAGTGGTTCGAATATTTTTTATGTCGTTTCTAAAAAATATGCAATATAAATATATTATTGGTCAAAATTTGTTTCCGATTTAAGGAATCTATACCTAGTATTATCAAATTTTACAATTCAGAATGATAAATATAAATAAGAAAAATAACAGTACCAATACTTAAAAATAACTAGTTAAATATATATACGGTTTCAAAGGGCATTAGCAATAAACTTTGAATAAAACATTTTCTTTCAGCTTGGACTATTGGTCATACAGCCAGTCACATACAGTGTGTCCGGGCGTTAAGTTTTAAATGAGATAAACACAGTATAAATGGCAACACTGCGCGCGCCGTCGTTTTTCCAAGAACCTCCGCTTCCTATCGTCAATAATTTGTCATTATAGAGTGGTTGTTTAAAGCAATAAGGGCGTATATTTTTAATTTATTTTTGTAAACAACATATCTGTCTATACGACCGCAGAAAAGGTTCAAATAATAAAATGGTTATATTGTGGTAATTTTAGGCAACAGTGTGTAAATTTATTTTTTAGGTTTTTTTGGGGAGAGACCAAATCCTTGCGTAGAGTCAGTTCATAATATTGTTAAAAATTTTGAGAGTTACTATTGCATCAAAAATTGTATAAAATGTCATGCTTAAGGAAGGTCACCAGAAACAATTAAGGAAAGAGAATACCGGGATACACAAATTTGTGCAACAATCGAGGTAGATTCAACACGTTCAAGTAGAAGCGTTGCTAGGAAGTTAGATGTTAGCAATGCTACTGTAACGAAAGTGTTGAAAAAGCACGGTAAGGAATTTTAAATATTGGAAAACGCAGTAGCTTTATCCAGACGATTACTTTCGAAGAATGGAGTTTGTGAAACTTTAATAACGAAGGCTAATGATAAACCCAATTGTATTAAAAATACTTTAGTTACTGATGAGTCTTCAGTTTCGTTAGTAGGGAGACACAATCCTTCCATTACGAGGTTTTGGACACGAGAAAAAGCCCAAACGTGTTGTGTACTGAACTCAACGTCCTCAAAAAGTTAACGTCTGGACTGGCATTTTCGGAGACACATAGTAGGTCCATTTTTTATTGGGGTAACTTGAATAGTAGAGTATACTTCGATTTATTATAGAATCATGTTCTTCCCGCTATTCTCAATCTTCCTGATGTAAATCTGGAGAATGTTTGGTTCCATCAAGACGGCTGTTCAGTTCACAACGTTTGAATAATTAGCTAGTAATGAAACAATACTTTCCTGAATCGAGTTATCAGTGAAACAGGCGACATTAAGTGGCCTGCGCGATCTCCAGAACTGACACTCATGGACTATTTTTTTTGGAGACATTTAAAAAACATCATCTATGATCATCTTGAGGCTAGAGCCGAAAATTTGGATGCATTACAAAACCTAATAAGAGAAGTCTCCAATTTTATTACAGCAGGAACTCTTACATCTATCCGCAGAAGTTTTTATGACAGATTGGGGTACTGTTCAGCCGTACAAGGTCAAATATTTGAAACATTTCTGTAGGGCATAAAGAATTATTTCTTATCTTATTAAATACGCTTTTATTTTTAATTCAATCACAAAAATGGTTCACATTATTAAATACCGATACAAATGCACCGCCTTATAATAGTCAGTGTATTTTTATGAAGTTTATTTTATAAGAAATAAACCAGGTGTAAGTAAGCAAAACAAAAATCGACGGACGGAGTTGCATATCCCTTGCGTTGTTATTTGTTACTAAATGGTTTTGTAGTTTTCTGTCTAGGAGTCTAGGTGTCGGAGCGGAGTTGATCGAAGAAGTACAATTATCTCGTATGAGGCAATGTTGCCGATTTTAGCACTTTTTGTATTTGCAATATCTAATCCAAAACTTAGCTTACTGTATGTGCAATTATTATCTTTGTGTAAAGAAAACCTCATATTCGTATAAATGACAACCAAAAAAAGGAAAAACTGGGTTACACTCTTCTCATCCAGGGACCCACCAGAACATTTCTTAGCACATACTAGACTTAGTTGTTATTATTGGTGACTTATTTTTTTTATTTTTAATGTCTATAGTCAATTATTTGCCAGGAAGCTTCATCAAGCGCAAATGAAGGAATAATCGTTAATGAACAAGTGATAAATATTATTAGATATGCAGACGATCCTGTGTTGTTCGTAAGAACGCCAGAAGAGTTTCAACTTTTACTAGAGAATATGAATGGAATTCATATGGAATGGAGAATGGAAGGAGTTGGGTAGGCCTATGTCCAAACATGGACGACAGAAGGCTAAGAAAAGAAGAAATGAATGGAATATGCAATAACTACGTTATACAGATAAATAAAGAAATTATTCAATCTTATACTGATAGCCAGAAAACTGTATTGCGATTTAATTGTCTCTTGAAGGCGGTAGTTACCGTTTTTTACCATCGTATTTGTAATGTTTAGTATAAATTCCAATGCTTCCGCATAGTCTTATTAATATCTGTTTAATGATATTTAAATTGAAATAGCTACCAAAAAGATGGAGTACGAATTAAATACTTGCATATGAGTGATTATGATGAAAACATCAATTCGACTGCATGTCTAAGGATAAATATGAAGCTGGAATGACTGGAAAAAGAAGAAAAGTGATTGACATTGTTGTACGTCTTCGTCCAGTGCCGCCAATAAGGATATTCAGTTGCAGTTCATACTGCAATTACGGAATTCAATTTAAAATGTTTAATTGTATACCGTACAAAGCAATGGGCCGGAAAATCGCGTAATGAATAAGAGTCTTAGTTGCTTCAGGAAATGCAATCCAAGTAGTGATACAACCTTCCAATATTTGCTGCCTGGATCCTTAATTGTCAAAACGCAATGTAACAAAAATAAACGGTGTAATAAAAACAAAAATCTGACATTTGATAAACTCTACAATCACTGGTGCGTAAGGATATGATTCATAATTATATAATTATTCATCATTGATGTTGATATCCACAAATTTATATTTTGTTCAGAATAAAATAAAAAATTAAAGCGATATCTGAAATGCTTACCCATCTAAAGTAACAGACATAATTGTGTTCAGTCTTTGATAAGATACCAATACGTTGAAATTATGGTACTCAAATGTAAAGGCACCTAATTCGGTTTCGTTAAGTACTTTTTTAATTTTCTTGTCTGCGGGAATGCCATTGCTAATATCGTTTATGTCGAGTCGAAAAAAGCCACCATTGTTGTAATCCTGAATCACCCAAAACAAGTACCTAAAACAAAGATATATTTCATTTCTTAAAGCATATAATTGAAGGTATCTTGGAAGTATTGATATAATCTACATTACTCCTTGTCGCTATTTTGAATATTAATGGTGTTATTTATAAAGTAACTATAGTTAATCCAGCTCTTTTTGAAAAAGATTTATGAGTATATTCAGAATATCTAATTATAAGACTAGGTAAAGGCTCTATATATCCAGTTCTATATACCCAAATTTGGGTATATAGAAAGATACTCAGGATTACCTGGAAGGACCATATATCTAATGAAGAAGAATACGTAAAGACATAAAAGTCTTTCAAACAGTTCAAAAATGAAACCATGAAGGCGATGTTATGATAGTGACCACTGGCGGACTAAGACTAAAGCGGGCCCTAGGCAACATTGCAATTCCGGGCCTATTTTTCATTGGACACATACTTTGCGTTTGGTAGTTTAGTTTTAAAGCATATAGTGTGTAGTTCCTTAATTATCGGATTCCAAGAAACAATAAAAGAAAAAAAATAATATACATGTACAAAAATTAAATAAACGTAGGTAGTTTATTAGGTAAAAAAGGTAAACGTAGGTAAAGAAAGAAGAACAAGAACGAATCACTGGTTTGACGAAGAATGTCAAACTATAACAGAAAGAAAAAACAGAGCATATCTACAGATGCAACAGAGGCACAGAACCCGACAAGCAGAGGAAGAATATAAACAACTACGTAAAGAAGAAAAGAAAATTCACCGAAGAAAGAAGAGAGAATATATCAACAAAGAACTTCAAGAACTACAAGAACTAAGTAAACCAACAGAGACAAGAAAATTTTACCAGAAACTCAACAAAAGCAGCAAAGAGTTCAAACCGAGAACAACGATGTGTAAAGATAAGGAGGGTAATATATTGACAGAACAGCAAGAGATACTTAGAAGATGGACAGAACATTTTAAGGAAAAGCTTGGGGTGAATAGGACGGAGATGAACCCTGATATACCGTTATACCAATCAGACAACAGAGAAAAGAGTCCACCAACAATAGCAGAGATTAGAACAGCAGTGGACAAATTAAAGAACAATAAATCACCGGGATCGGAGCTACTGAAAGAAGGAGGAGACGCATTACTAAAGCCATACATGAGCTGATAAGAAAGATATGGTTGAATAAACAGCTACCAAAGGAGTGGAATAGCGGCATTATTGTACCACTACATAAAAAAAGGAAACCAGTTAGAATGTGAAAACTACCGTGGAATCACGCTGTTGAATGCGGCATACAAAATAATGTCCAACATAATGTATGAAAGACTTAGACCATACGCTGAAAAATAGTTGGCAAATACCAATGTGGCTTCTGTAGACAGAAGTCAACAATAGACCAGATATTTGTTCTGCGACAGATCCTTGAAAAAACAAGTGAATATAACATCGACACACATCATCTCTTCATAGACTTCGAAAGCGCATATGACAATATAAACCGAGAATTCCTAACAAAAGCAATGAAAGAATTTAATATACCAACACAGCTAATAGAATTGATAAAAGAAACACTAAAAGTAGAAAGTAAAATCCGGATACAAAACGCTCTATCATGCATATTATTCAACATCATACTTGAAAAAATAATACAACAGTTAATACCCGAGGAACAATAATTAATAAAAGCGTGCAAGTACTAGCATTTGCAGATGATGTTGACATAATCGCAAGATCAAGAAGAGAAATGATAGAGGCATTCACTCAAATAGAACGAGCTGCAAAAAATAGTGGTCTTAAAATCAATCAGACAAAAACAAAATATATGCCTGCAAATAAAAACGCACAAATAAGGCAGCTGCCAAATTTAACAATAGGAGAATACAACATTGAGGCGGTAAAAAACTTTACATACTTAGGATCCCTAGTTACGTCTGATAACAACGTTGCAGAGGAAGTGAAGAGGAGAATATTTATTGCCAATAAATGTTACCATGGCTTAATTAGACAACTAAGATCAGATAACGTCTCCAGAAAAACAAAATGCCAAATATACAAAACCTTAATAAGACCGGTACTCACATACGGTTCAGAAACCTGGACACTCTCTAAAAGGGAGGAAACATTATTAGCCACCTTTGAAAGAAAAATCTTGCGACACATATATAAGGGCACAAAAGAAAACGGGATTTGGCGGAGAAGGTATAACTTTGAACTATACAACATATACCAGGATCCGGATATCATAACATTCATTAAAATAGGAAGGCTACGTTGGATTGGACATGTGGAAAGAATGGAAGAAAGCGAAATACCAAACAAAATATTCAAACAAGTGCCAGTAGGAAAAAGAACAAGAGGAAGACCGAAGCTGAGATACGTAGAACAAATAAAAAATGATATAACATTAAAAATTAAAAACTGGAAAAAAAGCACGAAACAGGTCAGAATGGAGAAGAATTCTTGAACAGGCCAAGACCCAAAAAGGGTTGTCGAGCCAGTGATGATGATGATGAGGTAGTTTATTAAAACAAACAATACTTACAACGATTACAATACGATAATCAAAAAAATACAACAAATATATCCAGATGGGTTAGTTATATTACTATTTTTCTCACTTTTATTTCTGCAAACCCATCAATTATATTATATACAGCTCAACAGGCCCTAGGGGCCCATGGTTAAACCCGTCAATTAGTTTGTCATATTTAAGGATTATTATTTAACAGCTCTTTCTATATACAGTAATGATAAAACTATTTAATTTGTGTTGGTCTAATGCGATCTTAAATTTTTTTCATTCTGGCCTTTACCTACTAAGAATGATCTTTCACTGCTTGCATTGCTTATTGGAAGGGTTTAAATAAAAGATCAGCATTGTGTTTAAAACTGGGAATGTTGCAATAATAATATTGTTCTGAATAAATGACTACAAGGATACCGGCTAAATAATATCTTCTTTATTAATCAAAATCTTAAATTATAATACTTTATTTTTCAGTTCTGCTAGATTTAAATCTTGTTCATATATTTTTAATTCCTCTATTGAAGAGTTTTAACATCACTATCATGAAAAATTGTTTTGAAATTATTGTTAATAGTTTTATATCCCTCAGATATTTATGCGATCAGTAAAGAATCGTACACAATAAAAATATTAGCTTTGAAATATCGTTTGTCAGTTGTCACTGATTCTTATTTCATTTTCGGGAATTTCATCATGAAATAGTTTTCATATTTTCTGCCATTTTTTATCGTTAGTATATGCAATATCTTTAACTTTTTCTACTTCTTTTGAATGAATCCTACTCAATAAGAATATTAATACTGCTGTATTTAGGTATTTGTCTTTTTGCTGAAGTCTTGTTTGAAGCATTTATTTTCTCTAAAATCTGTTCCCATATAGGGAATATATTTCCATATAGTAATAGTACATATTCAAATGTATCAAGTTTTTTTGTGTGATTTCGCAGCATGGGATATTTTTAATAATTTTTCAACTTTGTTTGAGGAAAACAATGTTTAATTTCTTCATATTTTTTCTTTAAAGATAGCACAGCACCGGAACTACGCCTATATGTAGAACTTAAAAAAGAATAGGTGCCATTCTTAAACGATAGTAAGAAAAGTGCAAATTTTTATTTTCATGAAAATTTCGATAGCAGCGTTTCAAATTAAATTTAAGAATGATTGGCGCATTGGTATGAAATGGGAAGAAAAAATATAATTCTAGATTGTAATATAAAATTCTAGAATATAAAAATATTCTAGACAGTTAGTCATGGAGTTAAAGTGGTCACTGGAGTTTTCATTCTCTGAAAATTTTTTATGTACATTTTTCCATTCATGGTAAGCATGGGAACGCTCGTTCAACCTTGACGACCTTATCAATCAACGTTTCGGTATAATTTAGACACGTTTCTATAATAATTATAATTATTACGTTTTTCTGTTTAATAAAATAAAAAATTAATTATAAAAATTTAAAAATTAAAAACTTTATTTAGGTTGCCCAGGACTTAGTCCGCTTCTGATAGTGACAACAAAAATATAAAGTGTTTAAAAAGTAATCTCAATAAAATATTTGGGAGATAGAATCCCGGAACATGGACAATCTCCTGGGAAAAACGAACCCGAGAACATGGTTTTGAATAGTACTGCAGAGCCTTCCACGGTTCTGCGAAGAAAGTACGAAAAACTATAATATCGCCAACATTCAGTAACAAATTGGCAGTCACAGAAAGAGATATACACCTTATATTTTTATTTGGTACTTCAATAACTAAAAATAATAGAATAACAACATATAGTTATAAAAATAAATATTGTAGATGTACTCGTATTTACCCATTTAGTGGATCTATCTGTATCGACGAAGGTTTTTGGCTAAGTCCTGCATAAACAACCATCAAGTTACTTCCATCCAAGTTACATCTCTTGATAATATAAGCAGTATTGAACTTAATTTCTCCCAAAATGTACAACTGGTCATTTAACCAGTCAACAGTGATATCTAATGGTTTAAAGTCCAAATTTTGCGGTTCTAGAATATCAATTTTCTTGGGAGAATATATGAACTTTTTATAAGGATTTGAGTAATTTGGTTTTGACTCTTGGTAGAGAGGTATTTTTGAAACATAACCATCACTGTCCGTAATAAAGAGTAATTTTTTATTGTAATGGAACCCAATACCTGAAAAACAAATGTATTAATATTTACACATTATTATATATTAAAAATAAACAAACAAAACAAAACAAAAAATAAGTAATACAATCTTTTTCACAAGTACTAGAGTCTTAGGCGCTCTATAAGTCGAGTACTTCTTAAGATTTTTGAAACATATTTGTCTTCTTTAGTTGGTCAGTGCTTTTCTTCCAATCAATTCGGCTGCAGATAAGTATTTTGAAGCACTTCCAAATAAATACGATAGATACAAAAACTGCATTGGAAATCGCTTTTCACATCGAGGGGATTTTTACGAAATATAAAATTATTAGACCAAGAACTTTTCAGACTACTTTTCAGAATATACTGTATTATGAATGATCTGTCGATAATTCCGCTTTATTCTAATAATATTGTTCTGAATCTATTTTCTTGTGGAATTTTAAAGTAATTACTATTTAAATGGAAATAAGCCATAATTAAAGGTTAAAGTAAGTTATTGACGTTTCAATTTTCACTTCGGAAATCGTTCTCAAAATACAAACATTAGTAAATTAAACAAATTTTGTTTTTTTTGTTACTTGATGAAAAATTCTTCTAATAATTTAATTTTATCTGACTCATTTATATTGACAATTGAGACATACATTATCCATTTTAAAGTAGACGACTTTAAAATGATATTTCCAATATTGTTGAGTTGCGTTCCTAGGACGACTTTGTGTAAGATAGTTCATTCGATTACATGAAATCAACTTGTACTTGAAAATATCCCTCAGAAAAAATCATAACATGTAATTCCTCTTTAAAAAGACAAACACACTGCCATGATGACAGTAAAATTCTCCTGTTAGTGATTCCATAGTAAATTATGAGGAAAAACCCTCATAATACTATCCCGACATGGTAAGTATGTTGCGTTCTGCACATACGATGACCTCAATATAACAATTGAGATCATCCTGAAGGGAGAGAAGATATTCTGTTCAATCTAGAACTCGCTGTTTCCATCCCTTTCGAATTGGGTATGTATATTCAACTAAAGAAAGAAATCAAAGTCAGCGGACTGTATAAAACTCTATTTAAAAAGCAATGAAATTAAAACATAAATATACATAACCACATACAATTATAATTAAAGAAGAATATATTACATTAAAGAAGAAGAATATATTACAAACTTAACTATTAGCTACTATGAAACACACCAACAGACACACCGAAAGACAACCATAAACAACCAAACAAAAATGTCGATTCTATAAAAAACCACTGACAAAACAAAAGACAAAACCTACCATAGCCGCAAACATACTATACATAAAAAGATAAAAGCCAAATTAATATTCTTACAAAAAAATCAACCTAAATAAGGATATAATATTTTAACGTTGTAAAAACAAATTAAGAATGCGGTGCATACAAATAATTAATAAGTACAATTATTAAAACAAAACATACAAGAAATAAAATCGGTGTTAACAAAATACAAAAAAATATATACAATACAGTAAATAAACCGAAACAAATGCAAAATGTCCAATTGACAATGTTCAATCGCGATCGCGGCACAAATGCGATGAAGTTCCAAATATCAAATAAATATACCAAGTGCACGTACTTGATATATGCAGCAACAAATTAATATGGTGTATTGTTTCTTACCCCATGAAAAAGATAGCCCCAACGCTATCGCAAATTATGTCTTCAGCGACACTTCAACTACCAAAGTTTGTGATGCACATTAGCGTCTTTCTTGGCCGAATCAGGTACTCTTCGTCTTCACATTGTTCACATACACATGTTCATCTTTTGAGAGATACTTTTCGACTCTGGTTTTGTATGGAACGCAAACCCTTATTTTACGTACACACCCTTATGCCTTTTGCCCTTAAAATCTGGTTTAAATATACGAGGAGAATAGAAACTATTCAAAAGTCTATTAATTACATTTACAAATGTTTATATACAGTTGCGAAACTGCAACAAAGTATTTGGTCGTGCATTTAGTTTACTTTCAATAAACACCGAATTCTGATTTTATATGTTTCTTATTTAAAAAACATAAATGATGTATAGTCTATATGTAACTGTCCTACTAATACTGGTATTTTCCTTTTAATAACTTCTTCTTTTAATATGGGTAACCAGATCCTACCACATTGTCGAGGAATTTGCGACACAATTGGTCTCATTTAGCATAATTAGAGCCGCTTCTTTGATTTTCCCTTTTTACCATCCGTTTCTTTTAGGCATACATTTAAATCATTCCATTGAATTTTATGTTCATTATCCCATGCGTGTTTACATATTTAAGATCATTTTTAACAATCGACCGAACAGAACCGAACAACTTAGAACGAGATCCTACAGCACACACAAGGAATAATACGAGAAAAATAACAATACCATACATAAAAGGATTATCAGAAAAACTTATAAGGATATAAAATAAATTTAACATTTCAACAACATTCAAAACAACAAACACATTGAGATCTATATTGTCTAAAACCAAACCTAACAATGAACCAGAAATGACAAATAATTGCATTCCTAAAATACCTTGTGAATGCGATGAGTTTTATTTAGGTGAAACATTAAGACCATTAAATGTTAGAATAAGTGAACATCAATCTTGTATTAAAAATAGAGAATTTGATAGATCTCAAATATGTAAAGTAAACATGCATGGGATAATGAGCATAGGGTTCAATGAAATGATTCAAGTATAGTCCTAAAAGATACGGATGATAAAAAGAAAAATCACAGAAGCGGTTCTAATTAAGCTAAATGAGACCAACAGAATGTAGTAGGATCTGGTTACCCATATTAAAAGAGGAAGTTATTACAAGGAATATACCAGTATTAGTAAGTCAGTAACATATAGAGGATACATCATTTATGTTTTTCAAATAACAAACATATATACTCAGAATTTGGTGTTTATTGAAAGTAAACCAAATGCACGACCAAATACTTACCATGTCGGGATATTATTATGAGGTTTTTCCTGGTTTTTCTCTCATAATTTACTATGGAATCACTACCAGGAGAATTTTACTGTAATCATGGCATGCGTTTGTCTTTTTAAAGACGAATTACATGCTATGATTTTTTCTGACGGATATTCTCAAGTTAAAGTGGATTTCATATAATTGAATGAACTATCTTACAAGTAAAGTCGTCCCAGGAACGCAAGTCAACAATATTGGCAATATCATTTTAAAGTCGTCTACTTTAAAATGTATAATGTATGTCTGAATTGTCAATATAAATAAGTTAGATAAAATTAAATTCTTAAAAGAATTTTTCACTAAGTAACAAAAAAACAAAATTTGTTTAATTTACTAATATTTGTATTTTGAGAACGATTTCCGAAGTGGAAATTGAAACTTACTTTTAATATTTAATTGTGGCTTATTCCCATTTAAATGGTAATTATTCTAGTAAGCTAGAGATATGCAACAAAAAATCTCTGTTTTACTTTTTCACTATACACATTCTACGAATAAAATTACTATTAATTTAATTAACAATATACAAGAGAGCTATTATAATTATTACATTTTATCATATTTAATGTTAATATTAGTAGAACTAAAATTCTTACCTTTCAGCTCAATTGTACTTTTATACAGCACTTTAGGTTCTTCGTCTAGCGATAGGTTGTTTAATTCAAGAATCGTAGAGTTTGTACCCAGTATTAATGGAGGTTTTGTAACATTTGTAACTGTAAAATAAGATTTAAATTAAAATTAAGTTAATACATATAACTTACAGGAAAGTATCTTGTGATAATTTACAGTTGTTTCAGAATTTTAATAAAAATTATTAATTGATTGTGAAGTGTTGATTTACAAAAATAGAATAAGTACTTAAGTAAAATAAAAAAATTAAATAAATATTACAACACTACAGCGAGCAGTAGATACACTACCGAGCATAAAATTAGGGTTACCCTATAATTAAATCTTAAAGATTTTTAATGTTTTATTTTTTTGTATTTTTTTAGTTGTAACACAGTTTACTAATTAAAAAAATGTTTTTTCGACAAGTCTCTGACAAAAAAGGGCCCCTCACCCAAATTCTTAAAAATTATTATCAGCATAGTTTTGGATTCGGTGGTTTTACCTATCGACTGCAACTAGTTTGTGTAGTTTTGTCATTGTTATTGTATTGTGGTGAGTATAAATTCTGTTGTTGCGGTAAAAATTGTGACAGCGTTGAAAGTGACCGTCGGTAGTTAGCGCAAAACTGCGACAAAAATAGGTGTAAAGTTAAATTGACTACATATGCGGAAAATATGGAAAACCTTAGTAATAAACATAAAACTATGACTGGAGCATCCTACACACACAACTATAAATCAGATCTATACACAGAATTAAACACTAAAAAAATACATCAGATAAAACAGCTAAGGGTAAATAATAGGGTAAATAATTTAGATACAATTGATAAACAAGAAAAAACCACAGATAAAACATATATAATAGATCAAATGGAATAAAAAGCTGAATACATTTCATTTTCATTTAGATTACAAAAATCTAAAAGGACAAACATTGGATGTCAAGCAAAAACACTAGAGAAGGCTCTCTACTAAGAAACAAGAAGCCCCAGGGATCAATGGTGTACCAGTGAAGGCTCTAAGGTCAATGGTCGAGCTTGGCGTAGATGTAATACTGGATATATGCAATATTATATGGATCATAGGTGAATAGCCTGATGAGTCGTGCAAATATCAACCTTTATCCCTATTTATAAAAAATGATCACTAAAAGTATGCAGTAATTACAGAACCTTTGCCCTTATGACCCATGCAAGCAAAATCCTGCTACATATAATCAATGAACGGCTAAAGAATTTTCTACTTAAAGAGATAGGCGAAGAACAATGTGGATTCGTACTGTACCGGGAAAAGGAAGGCGCGAGCAGATATTGAACTCCAAACAGATAGAAACAGCGAGGAAACACAAAATCTGTTTAATAGATTACACAAAGGCTTTCGATTTAGTAAATGAGATTACTTCTGGAGTATAATATAGGAGTACTTAACAGCTACTTAACCTAATGAGAAATCTGTATGATAAAAACTCAGCCAAAGTTAAAGTACACGGAATATATTCAAATGCGTTCAAAATAAAAAAGGAACTAGAAAGGGCTGCATACTATCATCATTATTATAAAACAGATATTCTGAATATGAATGAGAAAAGTACTAGATGAATGGGATGTAGGAATCACTATAGGAGGCAGAAAAATCAGTAACCTGCGATACACAGATGACACACTTATGCTAGCAGCGAATGAACTCAAAATGATCACCATCACCGAACGGCTAAGCCGGATGAGCAAAGAATTCTGAGTTCAGATCAACACTAGAAAAACAAAAATTATGATCGTAGATAGGGTAAATAATAATCTACCGGATATTTTAAAAAACGCAAACAAAAGGCTAGTTCTGGAAATTAACACAGAAAAAACAAAATAATGATACAGACGGGAAGAAATATAGTCCCACAAAACATTATACATGAAGATGACATTGAAACAGTTGAAAAGTTTACATACCTGGGAGTAAAATTATATGACGACGGATTAGAAAATGGAGAAATACGAAAGAAAGTAACACTGGAAAACAGAGCTTATTTTGTCTTCTCCCATATATTTCGGTTTAAAAATGTCCACCGAAATACAAAGGTAAGAATCTATAAAACCTTAATTCGACCAATAGCATGCTATGGCAGTGAAGTATGTGTCCTGAAAGAAACATCGAATAGCAAACCCGACACATTTAAAAAGAAAGAACTGAGGAGAATACTAGGGCCTGTGAGAGAAAACGGAATCTTCAGAAGTCGATACAACAACGAGCTTTATCAACTTTATAAGAAAGCACCACTGTCAAACTTTATTAGAGTACAAATATTGCAATGAGCCGAATATGTGATAAGAATGGGAGAGAATAGGCTACTAAAAAGAGCACTGAATGCTAGAATGCAGAGAAAGAGACCGGTTGGAAAGCCAAGACAGCGCTGGGTAGACATGCAAACTACGATGCACAAGCCCTTTTACAAGTTCGTGTATGGAGAAGATCAGCCACAGAGAAGCAAGGGTGGAGGCAAAAAATAAAGGAGGCCAAGGCTCAATTTGGGCTATAGTGCTGTAAAAAAAGAAAAAGAAGTAGGATTTACACGTACAAATGTAGTAGCAGATTTGTATACTTGGCTCCCGATAACCGACAATAGCGATAGCTCCTCGGAAATCAAGCGTAGACTAGCAATGGCCTGAACCGCAGCAGCTAAATTAATTAAAATATGGCAAGATTGCAAAATAATAAGAAATATTAAGCTTAGGTTGGTCAATGCCCCCATTTTTACCATTGATGTATACGCAGCTAAACATGGACTCTCAAAAAATCGATCGAGTAAGGTCGAAGCCTTTGAAATGTGGGTTTATAGAAGAATTCTGAGCATGTCCTGGACAGAACACAGAACCGATCTGTCAATTCTGTAAGAGCTTCATATAAAAGGCAGACTATTAAAAAAATAATAAACCAAGCATAAATAAATAACTTCGAATACCTACAAAGGCAGAATAGCGGGGACCATGGAACTATTAGTAATACAAATAGAAGGAAAGGTGGAGGCCTAAGACTAAGAGGAAGATGTTGAACACGATGGGGAGATCAAATCAAGAGTCTGGTAGAAAAATCCCTACATGAAGTCCCATCTGGCATAGTCAATGAAGACATACAGCTGACAATATTTAGAGTGTTACCACACCCTAAGAAGGGCTTAAGAAATGAAGAGGAGGAGAAGAAATTACTTCATTTCACCGGCCTATTTTTAGCTAAGCGTTGTGTAAATGCTGCATATTGTCATCGAGAAAAAGATACATTACGTCGTCTTGAAACGTATGTTATGTTTTATTAAGTAATATGTACTTATACAAAATGTTTTCTTTCGCCTTGATACGTTATTTTAAATTTCATCTCCAAGTTTATGTCTTTATTTGAAGCAGTACAGACGTATTTAATCAATGACTTGGCATTTTTCCCTAATGTGATCTACAAACGTCTACGTCAAACTCCACATTAGATGAAACTTCAGTCTATTTAAAGCTCTAATTTTTGAAGTATAATATTACCCTCTTAATACTTTCCAATTTACGGTCCTGTACCTTATGTTTTTTACTTTTCTTTTTTGAATCGTTTTAAGATCTTTGAGATCATTTATTAATGATCATTAATAAAAAGTCAGCAACTTTAAGTTGAACAGAGCCTCTCTTGTTCTTCTTCAGTGCCTTATCCGGTCCGGATGTTGGCGATCATCAAGGCTATCATGGTTTTGTTGACTGCTCTGCGAAACAGTTCCGCTGAGGTCATCCCAAACCATTGTCGGAGATTTTTCAACCACGAGATACGACGGCGTCCCGGTCCTCTTCTGCTAAATACTTTACCCTGCATAACGAGTTGAAGAATTCGATATTTTTCTTCGTTCCGCATCACGTGGCCGAGGTACTGAAGCTTACGTTGTTTAATTAAATTAAGCACTTCTTTTTATTTTGTCATCCGCTGTAGGACCTCAACGTTGGTGACATGGTCCACATAAGATATTTTTAGTATCCTTCTGTATATCAACATCTCGAAGGCTTTGATTCGTTTTTTCAGTGGCTTGAGTCAGTTTCCAGGCTTCAACTCCATATAGTAACACTGGAAGAACGTAGCACCTTACTATCCGCATCTTGGTTCGTAAACTGAGATCACTGCAGCACAGCAAGGATCTCAACTTCATAAATGTAGACCGTGCCATTTCAATTCTGGATCTAATCTCTTGAGCGTAGTCCCATTGTGAGTTGAGGGTAGTTCCGAGGTAAGTGAATCTGTCGACTCTCTGAATTTCTTCGCTACCTGCCAATAGTGGCCCAAGATCTAAATTTGTACGGCTTACAACCATGAATTCAGTTTTCTTAATATTAAGGTATAGTCCGTATGTTACGCTCACAGTTCGCACTCGGTCTAGTAAAGCCTGCAGATCGTTTAGGCTGGTTGCTAGTAACACAGTGTCATCGGCATAGCGGATATTATTGATGTATTCACCGTTCACTCGGATTCTTATCTCTAGGTTTGTGAGGGCTTCAGTAAAAATCTCCTCAGAGTACATATTGAAAAGAGTCGGCAATAACACACATCCTTGACTTACTCCTCGCATGATCTTCAATTGGTCGGTCAGCTGGTCTTCGACCTTGACTTGAGCACGCTGGTTCCAGTATAAATTCATAATGATCCGAATGCCTTCTCATCCAATCCTACTCTTTGTAGGGCGGTGACCATCTTCTGGTGCTGACAACGGTCAAATGCCTTGGCGTAATCAATAAAACAAATCTAGACATCACAACTGACATCGCGGCATCTCTGAAGTAGGATTTGTAAGGTGAAAAGTGCTTCACGTGTACCCATGGAATTGCGGAATCCGAATTGCATTTGAAGGGTGCAGAATTGCAGAGCCTATCGGGTTCGCACAATGTTGCTGCAACCAAACTGTTACTGGATTATATCTTTCGATATCTTATATAAGTTCAGTTGTGAATAATTTTTAGAAACATTAAATATCTCAGACGTGAACGATATTTATCCGCAGTCGTTTCATTTCTTGGCTATGTTGTATTTACGAAGAGGGGAAAACGTAAAAGTCAGCCCAGTCTTCTGAAATTTTGTCTATTGTTGGAGACAATATGTATTTGCTAGAAGATCAATGAGTAACTTGTTTTTTTCCATAAGTGTTATAATTTCGTTATGGATATTATTGGGTAAAAGTGCTTTAGTAGTTCTCATTTTTTAATGCGTATTTTATTTCTGTTGTTAGAACGGGTAAATTATTTTCAATGTGATAGGTAGTATTTTGTACTATGTATTCTGCAAACAAATGTTGAATATATCGTTCATTCATTGTTATCGTCTATACCGTCGTTTTATCATCATCTTTGGCTTTACAACCCCAGCTTCGTCGCTTTTTACCATAGTCCGTTTCTGACACGTATGTCAGAACAGGTTTAATAAGAGTTTCATATATTACTATCTTGGTTTTTCTGCTAATTATGTGTGATATTAAATATTGCTTTAGTCCAAAGTAAGCTCTGTTCGCCAGGTATATTCTTCTCTTAATTTCTACGCTTACTAGGTTGCTGTTATTTAGTTATGTTAAGATATATAAACTCCAAGACCTCTTCCAATGTGTGTGCTTCTGTCACCAGATCTTGTGGTGCCGCTATTTGTGCGCTATTCGTGACCTTCATGTATTTTGTTTTGGATACGTTGACCTGCAGTCCCATTGTCTTCACGGCTTTTTCGAATGTTTCAAAAGCCTGTATCAGGTCTCTTTTTGTCCGTGTTACTATGTCAATGTTCCTGCGTTGGCCAATATCTGTACACTTCTAGTGATGATCGTACCTCTGGTTGTTATGCCCGATTTCTCTATGACTCTTTCTAGCGCGATGTTAAACAATGGGCACGATAGACTATCTCCCTGGCGTAATTCAGTTTGTGTTTGAAAAGATCTTGACACTCTGTTTTGTACCTTGACTTTGGACTCAACTTTCGAAAGAGTTGCCCTTACCAATGTTATTAGATGCAATAAAATATCTAGTTCTGCCATGGAATTATAAAGTGAGCTTCTGTCTACACTGTCATAAGTGCTTTTAAAATCTATGAAAAGGTGGTGGATATCAATTCCATATTCATATGTCTTTTCTAAGGTTTATCTGAGAAGGAAAATCTAATCAATTGTTGACCGTTCTTCTCGGAATCCACATTGGTATTTGCCAATTTTTTCCTGAGTATAGTAAACGATCAATACTGTCGTTTATGCGTTGTATATCCAATGTTGCTAGAGTTCCACTCCTCCTCCTCAATCCTTTAGCCCTTGTCAGGGCGTAGTGACACCCTAAATATTATTAGTCTGCTGTCTCCATTGACTGCGATCTTGTGCCATATGGACGGCTTCATGTAGGGATTTTCCCACCAAACTCTTCATTTGGTCCACCCATCGTATTGGAGATCTTCCTCTTGGTCTTCGGCCTTCTACCTTACCTTCTACTACCAATAGTTCCATGGTGCCCGTTCTTCTAGCTATGTGGCCGAAGTAAGTTAGGTATGCTTGGTTTACTTTTTTTAGTAGCCTGTCTTTTATATGAAGCTCTTCCAGAATTGACAGGTTGGTTCTATGTTCTGTCCAGGACACGCGTAGAATTCTTCTATATACCCACATTTCGAAGGCTTCGATCTTACTCCTATCGATTTTTTTGAGAGTCCATGTTTCAGCTGCATATGTAGCAATGGGAAAAATAAGGGCATTGACCAACCTAAGCTTAGTATTCCTTGTTATTGTTCGGTCTTTCCATATTTTAATTAATTTAGCAGTTGCGGTTCGGGCCATTCCTAGTCTACGTTTGATTTCTGAGGAACAATCACCATTGTTGGTTATCAGAGAGCCCAAGTATACAAATCTGTCGACTACTTCGAAAATCCCTATTTGGCGTATATGCGGTAGATTATTATTTGCTCTGTCTACAATCATTATTTTTGTTTTTCTGGTGTTGATTTGAAGTCCGAATTCTTCACTTATTCGGCTTAGCCGTTCGATGATGGTAATCATTTCGACTTCATTCGCTGCTAGTATAAGTGTGTCATCTGCGTATCGCAGGTTACTGATTTTTCTGCCTCCTATAGTGATTCCTCCATCCCATTCATCTAGTACTTTTCTCATTATATATTCAGAATATATGTTGTACAATAATGGTGATAGTATGCAACCTTGTCTAGTTCCTTTCTCTGTTTTGAATGCATTTGAATATATTCCATGTACTTTAACTTTGGCTGAGTTTTTATTATACAGATTTCTTATTAGGTTAACTAGGTGGTTAGGTACTCCCATATTTTCCATTATACTCCAGAGAGGATCCCATTTTACTGAATCAAAAGCCTTTGTGTAATCTACAAAACAGAGCAACATTGGTATGTTATGTTCTCTCGCTTTTTCTACTATCTGTCTGGTGTTGAGTATTTGCTCACGCGTTCCCTTTCCTGGTACAAATCCACATTGTTCTTCGGCTATCTCTGGAAGTAGAAAGTTCTTTAGCCGTTCATTGATTATATGTAGCAGGATTTTGCTTGCATGAGGGATAAGGGCAACGGTTCTGTAATTGCTGCATATGGTTAGTGATCATTTTTTATGGATAGGGATCAAGGTTGATTCACACCACTCATCAGGCCATTCACCTGTGATCCATATCATGTTGCACATATCCAGCATTACATCTACGCCAATTTCGCCTATTGCTTTTAGAGTCTCCGCTGTTATGCCATCGATTCCTGGAGTTTTTTTGTTTCTTAGTTGGTTAAGAGCCTTCTCTACTTCTGCTCGTAAAATGATTGGTTCAGCCTCTCTGATTGCATGTTTTTTGTGTTCTGAGACTGATGCGTCATCTTTTGAAGTGTCTTTGTATAATTCTGAGCAGTAATTTTTCCAGGTCTCTGCGATGCTCTCTATGTCGGTTTTTACTTCTCCATTAGAGTCTTGAATGGCTTGAAGTTGTGGCTTGAACTCTCGGGCTAAATATTTAACTTTTTTAAATAGTTCATGACTTTCATGGCGGTTTGCATGTTGCTCCAGTTCTTGAGTTCCCACTACCCATGCGTATATAATACTGTCTACTATTTATTCGGTCTGTATTTGTTTAAGGAAAAACCTGTCAGCATGTTTGTTCTGTAAACCATTTATCTCTTCGTAATTTAATATATTTTTGCATTTAGCAGCAGGGTATGCTTGAAGGACAAATCTGCACTGGGATAGTGGGATAGTTTTTTGTACTACTATTTTGGTATCTTTAATTGATTATGTTGTAACCTATCTGATTTCTGAGGTAATCCGTTGTGACGTAATCACGTTTAAATACATTGAATTCATTGTTTACTTGTAATTGTTAAGCGCAGAGGGAAAACAATTGCCCGGAGGGCGAAAAAATTAAACAAAGTTATAAAATAATTAAGTAATTAAATTAAATAAATAATGAAATAAACATGGTTGTGTTACTAACTTTGTCGTTCTGCAGGAGTCGATACTGTAGTAGTCGCAGGTGGTCCAGAGCCATTTTTGTTTCTCATTCTCAATTCAACAGAATAATTATTGAGTGCTTTTAAATCTCCTACTACGATATCAGACTTGTCAGGAGGAATATCCTGTGTGTAAACAAGTAAATTAAATAAACGTTTTTTTAAATGCTTAAAGGGAAACCATAAAAGGGGCACAGTAATTGCTGAAAGTTATATTGATTGTATATTACAACAAATCGCTTAAACATAAATGGGGTATTTTGTTTCATGCTTGATCATGCAGTAATCACAGATGATTTACCTATGTTGTAAATAAATGAAGATTCTATTCTAAATATATGTAATTATCTTATTTAAGAGTTATTGATAAATTATTATATTTAGAGTAAAACGTATTGTTGATATCACAAATTCTATTACTTGTAGATATTCATCGTTATTTGTGAAGTTTGTTGGCTTTTTCAATAGTTTTTTTTTGTTATTTATGTGTTTAATTAATTAGCCATCATTCTAAAGTTTAAAAATGTTTACGACTATAAGGTAGGTACCTACAAGTAATTACTAAACTAAAATGATTTTCCACAAATTGCGAAACATGAAATAAGGGTCAAAATATAAATGTTAAAATATCTCGTATATCGCATTATACAAAAAGCTAGTTTCGAATACAGTAGTGGTGAGCAGTCCAAAAAATATTTTTTCGCATAGATAATAGAAACAGCTATGCACTGAGGTTGCAATAATAAACAATTTGAGAAGAATATTTTATTTTTTAATCCGCAAAATATTGTATTACTCACTTAAACACTAAATAAAATTTGATTTCAAAAAGATCATTTATCTTTAAAACCGTAATTATATAGTTATTAGGATCATACAAACAACTGATAAGAATTATTTTTGAGAATTTCTAACCAATGCATTAGAACCATGTCTGTAATGTCTCAGTATGTATTCCATTCTAATAAACGAAGGTATTTTGTATAAGACTGGATCACATTAGAAAGTATTTTATAGAATAAAGACAGTTAAGTATATTACAAGTAAACATATAAGAGTGATACCGGAATTCAAAAGGATAGTTTACAAAGTGTTTAAATTGTACAAATCCTGCTTCTTGAATATAATTGAACCACTATTAAAAAACTTATGAGTGAAGCCACTGGAGTATCTGTACTCTCAGTACCAGTATTGAGAAGAATTTCCAGCTACAACACGTGTTAAACGGAAAGGTACTGTGACAGACAGCGACTACGACAAACAGTTCATTAGAAATATAATTTACCATTTTAATGATACCTACTAAAGATTGCGATGGACAGAAATTCGATAATAAACAACAGAAACAGACACATAAAACATCCGCAAAATCATCACGCAAAGAGTGAGTGGATCATAGCTACATTCAATATACGCACACTAAGTTCGGAAGAAAAGCTGATAGAATTAGAAGAAGAAATAAAGAAAATAAAGTAGACAGTAATAGGACTAACAGAAGTACAGAAAAGGAGAGCAATGTAAGGAACTAAAAGTGGCCACCAACTATTCTACAAAGGAGATGAAAATTAAATGATGGCATATTAAAAAAGTGACATCCAGGATCACACAGTATAAGGCTATATTGAAAAGAGTAATTCAATACAGATCCAAAATAATTATACATGTAAAATTATTCGGGCCTAGGAAGTAGAGCAATTCTACGAAAAAATTATTAAAGTAATGATAAATGGTAAAACAAAGCAAGGTATATAATTTTAATGGGTAGTTTCAACGCAAAAATAGGGATTATGGATGAGAGAAAAGAAATAATAGGAGAGAAATAGTAGTGAATTATGCAAAAGAAAACAACCTACACATAACCCATATGGTCTTTATAAAACCAGAAAAGAGAAGATGGACCTGCTAAAGCTCAAATGGGATAACAAAGAATGAATAGACTGTAGTACATGTATGGCGCAAATGAAAGGAATACATTTAATATTTATTTCTTTATTTGAAATTTGATGTTTCGTAAGCCGGTGATGTTATGGAAAAATACTAAAACCTGTCCATTTTTTACTTTTAAACAGGCTATTCGTAAGGATACCTTTTTATTTTTGCTGTCATCTACGTAAGCGTGATGACGTCATTGCTATTTTTTTATTTAAAACACTTATACCACATCAACCACGCAGGGTTATTAGTGCGATGACAAAAACAATAGTTTTAATACGATTATGTACATTAAATAGTTTAATACAATTTTATATCTCTTAAATAATTTAATACATTTAAATTTTTATCTGTCAAGATGGATTTGAGGTCATCTGAAATTCCATGCATTCTTCTTTGATTTTGGAAACATGGGTAATCAAGCAGGAAGTGTTTCACTGTCAATGAAGTGGAGCAGTTATTGAAAATTGGCCGTGGATCTTTACTGATTAAAAACTTCTGTGTGACAGCTGTATGACCAATTCTTAAATGGTTTATAATTATTACTTGATCTCGTCTACTTGTGGGGTTATTCAAAGAGCTGTTCACTTTTGGGCATATTGGGTTTAATTTGGTTACTGAATTTTCCCAGTAGTTTTGCCAAATGTTATTGCAATAATCTTTAATCAGATTTTTCATGTCAGTATAAGGATATTTTGTAATTTTTGTAGTATCTTCTAAGTTGATACAGCTTGTAGTTGCTAGTTGATTTTCAGTGTGCCATGGTATCCAAAAGAAAGCTGTGGTATCCAAAAGAAAGAAATACCGTGGAATGACGTGTTTCTAATTTATTTTTTATTGCTTGTATAATGGGATTTGTTGTATAAATTTGCTTTAATTTTAGTAACGCATTAAGTGAATCTGTAATGATGACGCACTTCATCGTGTTACTCGTTTTGAAAAAACATTTAAGCATTTAATTTAATTTAGCATTTAATCCCATTATCGCTTAGATTGTTCAAATATTCATGTCTCCAAGTTCTCTCAAAAGCTTGGCTTGTGTCAAAAAAAATGCAATCAGTTTTTGGTTGTTTACAAAAGCTTCATTAATTGAGGGTTGTAAAGTAACATGGTTAATTGACGTCAACCTACATCTTCGATAAGCTACTTTGATAAGTGGAAAGAAGATTAATATTTTCCAGGTGCCATACTAGACGAAGGTTTAAAATTTTTTCCAAGATTTTACACATACTACAGGTACGGCGAGATGGAGAGGTAAGAAGTGGGCTTATCTTTAGGTATATTTGACTTGATGATGAGAATTATTACTGCCTGGGACCAACGATCAGGAAATTTTGTTTTAGAAAACAAATATTAAATAAATCTAGTAAAACTAGTTTATCTGTAAATTGCAAGTTTTTTTATAAATATTGGTGGTATGTCATCTGGTCATCCAGATCTTAGTCATCCGAAAATATAATTGTGTTATCTACATACATATTTCCATCTCATTAAAAGATTCGATAAAATACATTATACGTACAAAGTATTTATTTTGGTCTATGTACTATACATACATTTTTCTATTTTATTTCGCACTTTTTCACTGTCAGCCTATTTTCACCGAAGAATTAAGTTTATATACTATAAAATCATTGGACATTCACAGATGTAAAGACACAGAGTGGATGAATTTTTGAAACACAACAATCAATTATTACCCCGTTTATGGTTTTTTCGAAGACATAAAAAGATAAAGAAAAGCATATGTACATAAGCAAAGAAAAAAGTGCATGCAGGAAGATGCTGTAAGTATACATAGTTGAAGGTTAAAACATATAGAGTTGAGGTTGATATATATATATAATATATATATATATATATATATATATAAATATATATATATATATTTTATATAAAGAGAAAAACACATAAAAATATACTATTTGTTCTTAAGTTTGTAGCGGACACTTTGGCAAAATATGATTGAACGTTTTTGTTGTAGAGTTACTTAATATAACTATATAGTATATATTGTATATTTTTCTCTAAACATATATTACTTTATAGTAGAAAGGTGCATATTTGCAAGCTTTAGTGCTTAAAAAAATTAATCAAAATAAAGTTAATTAATTTGTGCGATTAGGCCTACTTTTGTAGCGGGACAAGATTGTAATACTCATATAAAGAATATAAAACATAAAAATAAAATTAAGAATAAAACAACAATTTTATCTAAAATATTTGTTTTGCAATCATAAATGTGTTGCCTGTGTGAGTCCATTTCAAATAGGTAAAAAAGAAATAAATAAGACTTACTCACAATCAGTTGCAAAGCATCTTCAGGTCAGTCGGTACAAAGTTAATTAAATGATGCCGATAAATAAATCTTATACCAGCATCATTAGCAGCAGTTATTAGCAGAAGTAGTCTTTAAATTTTTTATGCACAAGTATACCTACACCTGTTCGTGCTAGTTTTTCTTTCTTCACTCTACTGTATGGTAGAAAATATTGATTATATTCTCTTTTTCCTTTAACTTTCTTCTAGGTTTCTTCGATTGTACAAATGTCTATGTTTTTATTGATCAGTTCTTCTATTATCTCTTGGTCTTTGTTGTTGAAAGAAGTGATGTTCCATGTTTCTGGTAAAAATGATGTTAAAGTAATAATAAAGATACTCCCCTCTTATAAATCTTGTATTGTCGAAAATTTGGAAGTTGTCAGGACCGCCTTAAATCCTAATTAAATAATCTCTTAAATCTCTGCTGTGTTTATTGCTTGGTTTACCGCTTACCAAAATTATTTATAAGGCACTATATTTGTGGACATACCTTAAAAGATAATGTTTTCCTTGGTACTATAGACTCCATTCCAGTAGGAAATTTGTCTCCAGTAATTAGTCCATAGTCAACTAGATATACCAATGTACTTAAGTTAATGAATAAGGGGAAGCTTTAATCATTGCTAAGCACTATTTTGTAAGAAACATTGTCATCATTTTCTTAGAATTTTATTTATTTTCTGTCATTCGTATGTCCATAAAAATCTGAGCTTACTTCCGAGTTACTTAAGAAAGTTTTAGGTATTTCATTCTTAAATCCTTTATAAAGTACCCTTATAAAGTAAGTTTTATACACCGTGTCTAAATGAAAATTATATCAAATTCGGCAAAAATTGGTTGGATAATTACAACAAACGTCGATTTTTTTATCGAGAACAAACGCATTTTATCTTAAAATAATTCTTGCAACTTTAACTCTATGCGGGTGGTTGTAACTCCATACCAATTTTAAAATAGGGCAAGGGGTCATACGATTTATAATTTAAAAGACGTTTTCATTACTTCTAAAATCATTTTTATTCTGTGTAAATGGATTACCTAGTTGAAGAGATGCAATAGAATGGTCATCTAGATTTCCAGGTTTAAATCCCTTTGATTTTTTCTTCTGAGGTTATCTGAATCCAACTCCTTTATACAACTTAAAACGAAAATAAATTAGAACTGCCACAACTGTAGTATGCTTGTCGGAAGCCTATGATGAAATTGGGGATAGTTCTAGTGTATTGCCATCCTGTTTCAAGTAGCTGTCTTAGAGTAAAAATAACAGTTGTAATATCTAAATTAACCAATCAGTACTCTGCACTCACTGTCACATTTTATTTAAGTATTGTTTTTTGTGATTTAAATTTAACTTCAAAATACAAAAAGGTATTTTGAATTAAAATTTTTTTTCATAGCGGTAGAACAAAAAAATGGCAACAAAGAAATATGCAAATCAGAAGCATATTTGACAGAACCAATCAAATGATCGTACCTTTAATCACCTTTTCTTCCTGTTTGTTTTATTCTATGTTTTAAATGTACTCTAAGTATTAAATCTCAAAATTCAGGTAAATTGTAATTAATTTTTAAACTTCATTCATATGTATGAATGTACTTCTATTTCACAAAGAATATTGTTTTGTAATTCATAAACAAGCGCAGGTTATCTGGTTACATTTACATACGAAAAGCTTATCTTAAGAGATCAAAGCATATATGCATACAAAGCTTAGTGAGAGAAGAATATAATAGACAGAAAATATGAAAAAATTAAAAAGAGTATAGAGCCTAGCCACACAATCCATATTGTAGAGTTTGCTTTCAGAATTATTATATCTTAAGGTTACGATAATGATTTTTCATTTAAGCAGACAAGATCTATTTGGTTAAAATAAAAATGGATATTTCCAAAACATAACAGTCAAACAGTTTAACGAACGAGCTTTATTATATTGACGAATTTTTGTTTATGGTGTTTTACTATAGTAGCATAATATAGAGAACAGTTAAGGTTGGTTAACCTGATAACTATATAATACTACATAAGTATAATAATGAATGATCAATTATTTAACTTATCACGAACACCAGATGAATTTATATCTAGTTACATATTTAAGTACAGTAAAGATAGGTGTATACGGATTGTCGAAGACTGTCTCAAAACGTATAAAATATTGTTTTTTTACTTTATTAGAAATATATGCTTTCTCCATCATGCTGTTTCACTTTGACGTGTTCATGAGGCTTGACTCAGACAGACTGCTGTAAGAAAATCAAAAGTAGAGGTAAATGCAAAGTAAAAGCATGTTTTATCGTGAGCGTATTTATTTAAAGACTGCGTTGCCGAAACCGACAAGGCAGAAAAAGCTCTAAGAAGAATCCAGAAAATACTGACGTACTGATGTGTCTCGGCAATGCTTATCCGCAACTTAAAAAAGAAGCTCATCAACATGAGAGTTTAAGTATTAATACTATCTCAAAAACCTCCAACTACACTCTACTATACTCCAACAATACAACAGTGATTAAAACTAGCCAGACTAATTGGTATCCAAATCCTAGAATAAAATAGGGCCATAAACATGCCCCAATAAAAGGTATTGATGAAGCTCCATGTTCTTCACGATCTGAAAGAAGCCCACTCATAGACGGTTACTTTAAAATAATATGTGGTCTTTCAAATGACTTTACTGAAGAATAAATAGAATGAAAAGTTGTTTCATACACTCCCTGTAACGGAATACATATGAGTATCCAGGTCAAAAAAGAGTCCATAGTCGAACTGAAAAAATTAAACTAAAAACTCTATTAGTAACTCCATCATACTACGTTTATACAGTTAGATAAACAGAAATCTATGCAAGCTGAGGACAGAAGTAGGAAACGTCATAAGGCAATAGATTAGGGCGTAAGCTTTAAAGAAGACCAACTAATTAGTAGTATACTAGATACTGAAGTTCGAACCTGACTAGCCTGACTAAATACTATCCTGACTCTAAGGACATTGGTTATGGTTATGGTAGATCGAGGTAGGGCTCAATTATAAGTTCTTCAGAAACCCTTAGACCTCCTAAGACGGGCCTATTGCATCACCCCGATCATACGAAATAGGAATAAGGACATAGTCTTTGGCGTTTCTGGGGCTCAGACTGTTCCTGGCTCCCATATCTGAGCTACCAAGTCTTAGCCCTTCCTGCTCATAGAAAGCCACAAGTATAGTTAAGGGTAACTCCCTGATTTTGTTGGTTGCTGTGCTGTGAGACTTTTGGGTGCCCCCACTATATAGAGCCTAGCCTGTCGCATACCTTTACAACTGAGTCAGGAGGAACAAGGGCATTTTAATTATTGGTTCGGGTCCCACCGGCAGAGTGAATGAGCCCTGTCTTGCTAGCGTGTCAGCCCGTTCGTTCCCTTCCAGGCCTTTGTATCCCGGTACCCCATATCTGAGAGACTGACGCATAGGAGCCGAGAGCTCGACCAGATTTAACTCTGATTCTGTTTCCATATACTTCACCACCTACCTGGTCGTTCATTCTGGACCTATCCATAAACCAGGTGAGCCCACTTCGACCGATCAGTGCATTTTTGTGTTCTATCCACTCATTCCGGTCAGGAAATTGAATCAAGAAAGAGGATGAGAACTCAAATGCCATATAGAGTAGAGGACAACAATCGAGTACCTGTCTCCAGATGTCACAATGGCCCATCCGACCATTATTTCCCAACTAATATCTAGAGCAGTTGACACGATATGCTGTCATCATGGCTTCGTTCTCCACAATAAGACGTAGAGGAGGGAAATCCAGCAAAGCCTCAAAAGACGCTATGGGAGTAGTCCCCATGGCTCCTGAGATGCCAGCCAGTAGAGGTGAGTCACCTGGGCCTTAGCTGAAGATAGTCTAGCTCGAGGCCACTACACAATGGCCGCATACGTCAGCATTGGACTCCGAAAGATCTGCACTCCCAGAAAGCTACCGCGGCCTTCTTCACCTTGGCGTTGATATGTTTCTTTCGTGAAAGTTGAGAATCCAGGATTACTCTTAGATACTTCACTGACTGAGAAACCGACTAAGGTTACCATAGAAGTTAAGCTCTTTGGTAGGTCCGATGGCTCTTCTCTGAGTGAACAGAACCTTCTCAGGATTAACCCAGAGTGCCTGCTCCCGGCACCATTTCTCAACGAGCCCGCGGCTCACCTTGGCGACCTCGTGCACCGTTCCCTGGAAGAGCTCCTCGGCCTTCGTCATTGGCGTAGGCTTGCGCATACATACCTTGTTCGGACACTCGCTGAAGAAGGCTGTCAACCACCAGGCACCATAGCAGGGGGGACAAATCTCCTTCATGAGGGCAACCTCGAGATGCCGATACATGAACGCAACAACCGTTTTGGTACCCAGCTATCTGCCTCTGAGAAAGCAGGGGCCGGATCACACATTTTGTAAATCTATCCTGACTCTTAGGACATACAAGCTGATTGATTTTTTCGAGTATTACTTAAGTTCAGTCTTATATTTTTTGCAACATGGAGTCGATAATTTGAAAATTGTTGCTCATAGACCGTACCACTAAAATTATTAACATTTCTTGTTAACTGTATAATTATGCCTATTTAAGTTTTGAGACACTCTGTACATTAAACATGTTAAAACACATAAAATGTCGTGAATATACATAGACATCTAAATTACGTAGAATATTCAAAATAATCCCAAGCAGTTGCAGGTAATTTGAGATGCTTATTGGTAGATGTTAGTTTAGGTAGTAGAACCAACCAAGAAGCATGTGGATATTGACCTAGATTGGGTAGTTTAGATTATTTAAACTATGTTAGAAGACTGTTATGTAACAAATTAATAAGGAAATGTACTTTAGTTTTTATCACAATCGTAACCTTAAGTAGTCAAACAATCCTGAATCGCACCTTAACTTCCGATCGATGATTATCGGTGATATTGAGAACGTAGGAGAGGAGAGGGCCGTGCGGGAAAGGACCGGGTTCCCAGCTGATGCTTATACTTGACGAGTCCACTGGAGTGGCGCGTACATTCTGCGGCGGCGATGCTGGAGCACCTCCAGCTGTTGTACTGATAACAACGCTTTCGCTTGATACTGCTAAATCACCATAATGGAGACCTTCGTTAGAATCGTGGATTATTGCTATTCGAAACTAAAAAATATATAGTATAGTATATAAGTATAAAGTAATTTAAAATAGTATAAAGTTCACACTATGTAGTATAAAGCAAAAAAATAAAAATAAAAGTAGAGCTCAAAAATAGAACACTTTTTAATAACATATATAATTTTCGATGTATAAACAATATAAACGTCACAAAGTTTGTACAGCTAAAAATTTTCTCTTACTAAGATTAAATTTAGAATATTCAAAGACCATTTTAAAAACTGAGCAAACAATGTATCCCGTGATTTTATTTATTGACATGGTGATACGTTTTGTATACTACAGTCGCTGTTATAAAGTGAAAGTACACACTGATAAATTTTTCCAAATAAACCTTAATGGAGAAACTATCAAATTCAGAAACCTACAAAACAGCCTACTAAAGGGTCAGTTTTGTTACCTCTTCTCCCCAAATTTACCTATGCTAGCGACATGGTCCTAAAGCACAGCATCAATCGAAAATACTTTGGCCAAACACTAGACCGTACCCTAACATCCAAACAACAAAACATCATTCACAAACGACAAATACATCATGGTGCTCCAAACGTCCTAGATTCACAGTTAAACCAAGTAACGAGGAAGATAACGGGGCTATAAAATCTTATGGCGCTATGGCGGCCAGTTATAAGAAATATCTCTACTAAAATAAGAGAACTAACCCCATTTAAAAAACTAAAGTCAAAAAATATTAACAAAACTCAACAATGCCAATAAATATAGACGTCGATGAACTAGGTCAAGGACGACTATGAGCACAATCCAGACAGCCGCCAACAAGAACTTCTAGTAGCATGACAGATTTTACATCTACATAAGAAGCACTAGATAATCTAATGGATGAGGAATAGAAATTTGGATCTTGTAGAGAACCTAACAATTAAACCAAATAACTTTTTTCTTCCTTGCCATCAATCGTGCAATATAAATATAATACGAGTTGTCCATGTAGTTTATAACAAATCGCTTAACTAATCGTGCACTACCATCAATCCAGCATGTGTCAAATAGGGCACTTCTGGACAAACAATTAACCACATCGTCTTTGACGATGTGGTTAATTGTTGGACGATTTCCAGCTAATATATTCGAAGCAACCTGCAATACATCCACCAACCCACTTCGGATGCAAGAAATTGGTTCCAAAAAATTGGTCCCGAACGTAACGAACGTGTTAGTGTTGCTAAAAAAAATATTGGACTTATATGTGTTAATTATAGTTCCAAGGATGTTTTGAATGTAGTGTCTGTATATCTCTCAAGTAGAACTGGGTAAGATTGAAGAAAAAGATTTCTGTGATAAATAAAATCATGATCACCATCATAAATCTGCCTTAATATGTTCATTTTAAAAAGAGGCCTCCTACAGATATTTCTATCTGTTTCTATTTTGCGCCTCTGCTATTCCATCGGTGAAAGTTTTTTAAGGTCGTCGGTCCATCGCGTTGGGAGTCTTCCCCGACTCTGCTTGTTTGTTCGTGGTCTCCACTTACGCAATTTTTGTCCACCTGTCATCTTTCATTTTTTCATTTTAGCAACATGTTCCGCCCATCTCCATTTTCGCCTTGTAATACATTTGATAATGTCTGTCACTCCAATTGGTCTACAAACTTCCTCGTTCCTTAGTCCATTTCTTAAGCTTATTCCAAAAATTGATGTATTCATTTTACGTTGTGTCCTTCTCAATTTTCCGCTGATGTTTTTGCGAGAGTCAAGGTTTCTGTTTCATATGTGAGGAATGGTATACCGCGCTGAATGAAAGCATTCTTTTTTAAATGAATTGAGACGTTTGTTTTAAATAAGTGTCTTATTTTTTTGATTGCATCCCAACCTAAACTTACTCTTCTGAGTAGATCACATATTTGGTTGTGTTATTTCGTGGCCCACATATACATATTCTTCCATAACTTTTATCGGCGATTTCTTGATTTCTATTAGCTCATTGGGGACGAGATTCGTCATCATTTTTGTTTTCCTGATTTACTTTTATATTATTTAGAGTAAATGGAATTATACGTGGGGAATCATTGGGGACGAGATTCGTCATCATTTTTGTTTTTCTGATTTTATTTTATATTATTTAAAGTAAATAGAATCATGCGTGGAGATATTTAAACGTATGAGAGAGTACCATATTCTGCTGTTACACCATGACGTCATGATCACGTCATGAAAACGAAGAAAATATTAACACGTAAATCAACAAAATTAGAGAACTACTTTCGCACTCTTATGAAAAATATCAAGAAATTTGAAGTATTTTGACAACGCCATGCAGAGCTTAAAGAAGGAAGCTTAGGGACATGAGAGAGTAAGGGTTTTGACACTACTCTTATTAGCAAAGCACTTGTCATGTGGGAGTCCTGGGTATAAGGCCTACCACACAAAATCCTAACGCGAACAATGCAAGCCAGCGTATGCTGCTCCATTCCCCCTATCTCTAGTGACTTATCATCAATCTGTATTGCTATATCTCCTCTTTATGAAGGTATCTGCTTGCGTCTTTTCTGGATTTATTGCCATTTTTTATTGTAAACTCTTCTTCTATCGTATCTAGTGCCGTCTATAGATTTATTACAGCCATCTCCAGGTACCTATGTTTAGCCGCGATTGCAGTGTCGTCTGATTAGTGTTTCGGGTATTCTTGGAACGTCTGCTATACAGGAGAGGTGATAAAACTGCCCCCTGTGATACTCCAGCTTCCGGGAATCTGTGTTCATATAGAACTGGTTATATCTTAACCCTAAATCTCTGGTCGCTTGGATACGATGAGATGAGTTTTGTCATGGTCTCGCTATATCCATAATCTCTCATTTTGTATGTCAGTCCTACATGCAACACTCTGTAGAAGGCTTTGCTTACATTCAGAAAGGCTGCTCCCGTATTCTGTATCTAAGTACTTGTAGTTCGATGGAATGTTCAGCTATGAATCCGAATTGTGCTTCTGGGATTAACCCTAGCCAATCCGTCTTTGAATGAAATCAGGTTTGGATGACTCGTTCTACTATCTTACTGACTGAACCAGGTGCTCTCTTTGGTGAACTTTCGCTGATCAGTTTACTTATTTCTCTTGATGATGTGGGATTTATTATTTCTTCTTGTTTTTCGGGCGTTTCTAGTTCTGTTTCTTCGCCTTCATCGATTAAGTCTATGTCATCGTCTAGCTGATAATTCAATGTACACTCTCTCTCAAGAGTTCTTCTCATCACCTCGGCTTTCTCTTCTATTGAGTAGACGATTCCGTTTTCTCCGTATAGTTGGGAAATTGGTTTTCTATCGTTTCCTTAAGTTCTTTGAAGCCTCCGTATTTCCTGCATATTTTGGCATTGTCTCTTCATTTTTTTCCCTAATCAAGAGCTCATGCGACACCATGCATCTACCATAAGTACTACTAACAAAAAATTACAAAAAAGCAGATCTCCAATCCTCTACGGTTTTGGTGTTTTGTGTTGTAGAAGCTACAAACTGCTCTAATGGAGATTAAGACAGCAGTGATCCTAAGAACTAACCAGGCAACATAGTACTCAAACAGTTCGTACATATTTGACTACGTCATATGTTTCTTATAGTTATTCCTAAGTGGGAAGGACTTACGGTCTATTGTACCTCAGATGTAACTCACTACCAATTCTTTTACATAAAACCACTATTATTGCATTTAGAATGTTTTTGTACTCTTTTTTTTATAACTTAGATATTTGCAAGTTATAATTATGAGTTTATCAGGCAAAATTTATGGCTTCAAGGATTTATAATTATAACTTGTGTATGGTTTTTGATTAAAAGTTCAAGATATAGATATAAAATGTGTTCTTAATTAGTAAAATCTCTTAATTAGTAAAGATATACTTAATGGTAATTATTATCTATTTTCTACTAAAAACAGAAACCTATTTTTAATTCTGTTTGAAGATAAGTGTTTATTGTGTCTAACATACAAAAAAATATAGATTCTTATGATTTGTACGTAGATCCTTTAAATTTCAAATATATTTACTTTTATTTAAAAAAGTTTATCTAATTAAACAAAAATTAGTTGTTCTGTTCAAGTAAGAGAAAATTTGAGACAGTTTATCCAAGAATTGAACCAAACTTAGTGTTAAAGTTAAAACAGTTAAATATTATAAAGAATAATTAGTCAATTTATTCAAAAATATTAAATACTTACTCGATATTTGGTGTAAGGCTGCAAATCTTGTACATAAAATATATTATTATCCGGGTCCCAAGTGGTGTTTCTGCAGTACTGCCAAGAAGATTTCGAGGTAGAAAATTCTTCATACTGCCACTGAAGCAAACAACTGATACCAGTTTTCTTAGCATCCGGATAGTTCCATTCTAATTTTAAGGAGTCAGATTTTAAGGAATCCGCTAGCAGAGCAGGAGCGGGGGGAGTGCCTAGGAGTTTACGTAAATTCGAAAAGTACTTAGTTACGGCATCGTTGCAGCCTATCACACAGTAGAGCTCTTTTGGATTCGGTCGTTCGGTTGTGGCGTTCTGAAATAGAAACAATTATTTCATAATTTTGTTAATTTTCAAAAAAAGTTAAATAGTAAAATTTCTTAAATAATTTGAGATAATAAAGATGCCGCCTTTTTTTGTTAAATGACTAGTTGTATTTAAGTGCATTTGTATTTATATGCAAAGTTTAATAAGGTAATGCCTCTAGAGTTATTGCACATATGCTACGGTCTCTTTTTTAAATAAAGGAATCACTGGTGTAGTTTTCCAGGCATCTGGTACATATTTGTGTTTTCCAACATTCGTTCAGTTGTAAAATTCTAGTTGTAAAATTCAGTGTAAAATTCTAAAACCTGGCATTGTTTTCACATTTTATTATTACTGCATTTATCTAATCTGGGTCCGATTCTTTCCGATTTTTCTTTTGTTTTATGGTCTCTTTTGGTATGGTAGCTTTTTTCATTTTATCAGATACGGCATTGTTTTAGCTCGAGTGTGAGCAAACGCAGGATCCATCTTGCACACAGCTTTCTAATTAATTACTATTTATAACTGGGAATAAGCCACAATTAAAGATAAAAATACGTTTATTGACGTTTCAATTTCCAATTCGGAAATCGTTCTCAAAATACAAAACAGTTTTATATTAAAATACACTGTTTGTATTTTGAGAACGATTTCCGAATTGGAAATTGAAACGTCAATAAACGTATTTTTATCTTTAATTGTGGCTTATTCCCAGTTATTAATAGTAATTAATTTACAATGCCACAAGAAAATAACTTCAGAACAATATTAAGAAACAGCTTTCTAATGTTCAAATTTTTAATCAATATGCGATGTATCGCACTTTTTGAAATGTCTACCAAGTCTCTAGCTCGCGCATCTTCAGTAAATGGTCATCCAGGAGCACTTTTTGAAATGTCTACCAAGTCTCTAGCTCGCGCATCTTCAGTAAATGGTCATCCAGGACCACTTTGTGGATCTTCTTCACCTTTTCTGGCTCTAACCAACGTGGGACCTTTAAACTTGTTTAAAGGCGCCACAAAAATATGTTTTATAGATTGTGTACTTTCTAACGTAGTGATAGTTTTCAAACAACTACCGCCATCTCTAGGTCAGACAGGGTACTTCTGGAGCCACCCAGACTTACCATTTTCAATATTTGTTATTAGCTTATCTCATGATTCTGGAATGGACTTTTCTTACAATAGCTTTAGCTTCATTGTGTTTTTCTATATACTTTAGTCACAGAATAATAAATAATCAGAATGCCCAATCTGTTTGAAAAAATAAGTACGCGCACCTCGTTCGTGCAGACGGAATCAGCCATGTTTTAAATGGAACCAGTGCTGTTCAGTGACATTTTATCTGGTGTGCATAAAAAATTAACCCGATTTAATTTATTTACGGCAAATATAGACATAATATGCACTATTTTATTCGTACTTTTAGTTGAAGAATAGATTAAATTATTTCAAATGTACTAAATTATTAATCTCTAAAAATTTAATTACAATTCTGTTGTAGTTTGTCATAAATTTCTCAATTCGAGTATATGTTTCCGTGTAAAATATGGCGATCGCGTGCTGAAAAACTTCAAAGGCGGCATCTGAGAGTGGGCATTCTGAATGTTTCTTATTATGTGCTTTAGTCTTGATTATTGTGTATTGTCTTTTCTTTGTTATCTTTTTATATTTTCTAGTTGTTTCAATTGCTGATTTTTTATTTCATTTATTTATGATGGACCATTCTAAATTTATATAATTTTCAGTTATATCTTTTTTAAGATGTTGGAGTCTTTGTTAATATAAATTTCTTATACTTTTTCAAAGAGATATACTAACAAACCTAGGAACTAGGGTGCCATATACGATACACTAAACAACGATCTTTTTATCGTGACTTACGCGTCACGCTTAAGGCTTGACCTTCAAAACCTCAGTAGATGTTTTAGGTCTATTAGTGTCATGATACAATAACTTAAATCGCCTTTATGTATCATGGTTAGTGCGAAGTTCAGTTGTAGGCGAAAGCAAAAACATCAGTTTTGACTAAGTATCGAAATGTGTTCTACTAAAAGGTAGGTTATTATTTCACCAGTACATATTAAAAATTTAACTCTGCCTGGGGGTTAAGAGCGTGATGACTGGGTGCAATGAGTAGCTCAGAAGCCGCATTCATGCCTACAGCTGGTCCCAAGACCTCATAAAAGAGGATTAGGATAGGTTATCAAAATAAAAATTTGCCATTTTGATTTTGAATAACCTATTTACATCCATCAATACCCTTTATTATTTAAAAGAAAATGATTATGGAGCAACAGGGACAGTTAGAGAAAATAGACTAAGTAAGAATTGTCCACTCCGGACAGTAAAAGAGTTAATTCTGTAGTTACTGTAGCATCAACTATTCAAAGGAGTTTCTCAAGTATCGAATGCAAATACTCATCGACTTAAAAAAGAAAATAGGGATTTCTAGACGTAATTGTATTGAAAAATACAATGAATTTATGGGGGCTACCGATCAAATGGATGCAAATACAAATGTTTATATAGTTCGAATTAGAGGCAAGAAATGGTGGTGGCTTATCTTTACTTGGCTACCAGATACATCTATTCAAAATTCGTAGATAATATATACAAAACCATCCCCCACGTGCACTGCAATTGAATTTTGGAAGAGACATAGCACAAGTGTATATAAAAAGGTTTCAAAACCTACTTAGAGCTCTTGGACGATCATCCACATATTCACCTGAAAGCAGAATTGCTGTCGATATTAGGGTATGTTGAATATATTCAGAATAATAAAAGAAGACGTTGTGCTGGCAGTCACACATAATCGAGCGCTGTGAAAACACAATGCGGCAAATGCAATGTAGGATGGTATATTCAGTGCTTTGGTGACTCACAAACAAAATTGAAGCTTTTTAAGCAATTTTTATATTTTCATAATTTTTGTAAAATTAACAATCAAAATACATCTTTTCACATATTTGTTTATTTTAGTAATATAAGAGACTACTGTGTCATAGTGTAATATTGTTACTACCAGACAGGTATTTAAAATATTAGTTATGTTCAATATTTGGACACCCCTATTATAGAAAAAATTAAAAACTACAACAAATTCATCATCATTATCATCATCAGTGGTATTACAGCTCGTTATGAGCCAAAGCCTTCTTCAGAACAATCTTCCATGTGCTTCTGTCTCTGGCAACTCTTCTGCATGCTTTAACTTCGATGGATTTTAGATCATCCTGTATGTTATCTTGATACCTAAGTTTTGGTCTTCCTCTGGCTCGTCTTCCCACTGGTCCTCTTCGGTCGAAAAGTTTTCTGATCGTTGTTTCTTCATCTCGCCTAATTACATGTTTTATGCATCGAAGACGAGATAATTTAATACATTTCGCAACCTCAGGTTTCTCAAAACTATTGTATAACTTAAAGTTGTAGTACCTACGGCACAAACCCTGTTCTTGAACTCCTCCATATATTTTCCTTAGAATTTTTTCTCGAAACGGGTAAGCAATTCTTGGTCGTTCTGTGTAAGTGACCACGTTTCTGATCCGTATGTTAACACCTTATTAGTGTTTTATATATGGTAATTTTAATTTTTCTGGGTAGTTTTGGGGCCATCTGTTTCCTCAAGCCACAATAGCACTTATTGGCAAACACTATTCTTCTTTTAATTTCTTCGCTGAAATTGTTGTCCTTGGTCAGCAGCGAGTCCAGGTAGACGAAGATGTCCACACTTTCCAGTTCCAGATCATTTCTTTCCAGTTCCAGATCATTAATTAATAGTCTAGGTATCTGGTTGCCTGATCTAGTACAATACATATACTTGGTTTTCTGTGCATTCTTTTAATCCCATTCTCAGTGCAGACGCTCTTAATGATCGAAATGCTTCGATCAGAGATTCTGTGTACCTAGCAATAATGTCTATGTCATCTGCATATCTGACCACTTGTACAGATTTTTTAAAGATAGTACCATTCGTATTAATTTGGCACTCTCGAATTACTTTTTCTAGTGCAAGGTTAAATAAGAGACACGACAGTCCATCTCCTTGTCTATTGTCTTGTTCATTTTTACAATGGAAGGGTCTTGAAAAGTCGTTTTGCGCCAAGTCAGCGTCAGTTTAGTATTCGATCAAAGGGGTCGACGCATTTTTGGTTTAAGAGTTTTTAGAGCCTCGCGTATTGAGTATACCTAGTTATTATTATATAGCTTATAGTTTAAAGGTTACATGTTTCACAAACCCTCATTAATAATAAAGTATATTAATACTGAAAGAAACATCCTTGGTTCATGTGACAATTTTAATAATATCATATTTAAACAGTAACAGTGCTCTTGTCTGGTGTTTTAAGCTATAGCTTTGGTAAGATCTTAACTTAGTTGTAGTAATAAAGTAATCATTAAATTAAGTATTGTTTAATGCTTGTGTTCTTATTTCCCTCGTTGGTGGGTGGTCCTTCGAATTAGAATTAATTACATTACCTAGTACATTTTAAATGGTAGTAAGATAGCTATCCTAATTTGTGGATTAAATCGTCCGTTTATTTCTACCATAGACATTTTTGATCGGAATTTAATAAAAATTTTTTTAATTTTCGTAAATTGCCTATTATTGGGAGGTCTGCTAATTTGGCATGTAAGTTTTTGGCGGGATTATGCCCACTCGATCGGTTTGTTACTCATGGGGACTCAGATTTCAATATTTGCCTCTCATACATACAGGGACCTCCTAGCACCAACGAAGTCGGCGTCCCTGTCAATTCGAAAATTTGGGGCAAAGTAATAATAATTACTTGAATGCATGTAATAATATGTGTTGTAACTATGGAAGTTATTATTTAGACAAATAAATGCCAATTTACCAAAATCAGATCACTGAAACTATATTATGTAATAAACTTACACATGTCTCTCTGCAGGTTGATGTCAACGCTTTCTTCCATAGCTTGCATCCCTTTACACACTGAAACAAAAAGAAACGAAATAAGAAAAAAATAATAGATAGATTAATTAGAACGACAAATGATCTATTTTTAAAAACCTTAAAATTTTAAGGTGGTTTTGTACACCATTAAAGTATATTCTGATTAGACCAATTGCGTAATTCAATAGTTTACCATATTTATTGCTTTATGATGTAAATAACAGCACAATCATATATATATATTATATATATATATATATATATATATATATATAACAGCACTTATAATACTAAAATAAGATACATAAACATAATAACAAAGAATATAGACGCTTAAGACGCTAAGCGTCTATATTCTTTGATAATTATGCTGTTGTAACCCGTCTAGCACGATTTCTTTTATTGAAACAAAGATATTTATAAAGTTATTGTCAAGTCTGTTATTTAATTTTGATTTGGCGGTTGGTACACATGCAAAATGGCTACTAAAACGGATATCCTGAGCAGAGCGGATGGCATACGCGTAAGTGTAACATTTTTCTTATTCGATTAACTTCATTATCCATCCGAAAGTCATATGGATGGCTGGAATTGAGAGAGTAGTATATTTAAAGGTTGTAAAATAGGCGTGCGACTCTTTCGACTGTTTCAGGAGCGGATGCTCTCCTTGTCGCCACTGCCGGCCACCATATTGTCACAATTAGAATGCATCATGACCTGATGATCATTTAAACAAAACAATATCGAGTTTAATTAAGTGACCACTTTCCCATGCGTATTTATATCTAGAAATGTTGTTTTATTGGGAAATTTAAACATATCAGCAGTACAAAATACTAAATAAAATAACAATTTCTGTTTTAATGGCTTTAGAACAATATAAAATAACAAATTTTGATGTACCTTATTTTACTTGAAAAATAATTAAAAAAATTGGTTTGATTAATTATTAAATCCTTAATGAATGTTAATATCTAATGTTTATTTGGAGAGGGAACTATTAAGATAAATTATATTGTAATTTGGGATAGTGAAAAAATTGAAAAGTACTTAGATACTGTGTTTAACTGTAATGCACACGTATTTATGCTTGCAGACTTGTTTGCTTGCCGCAATTTATTATTTGGTAAGAGTTGCCATTATTTTCGTACCCGTAAGTTTTTTCTGTCCTCATTGATGCATTTTTTCATATCTTAGTGAGGAATGTGGTTAGTTCTATCATCGGATCTCTCCATTTTACAAGCTTCTTTGGCCATTTAGTCAGCTATCTCATTTTCTGGTCTCCCCACATTAGATGTGGGGAGACATAATCCACACAATATGTAGTTGTTTATGATTATTTTGTAGAGTCATAAGATCTTTTTTAATTTTTTCTAAAATCGCATGATTCGGATATATTTTGTGAATTCCCTGGATTGCCCTTAAGGAATTTATGAATATTACTGTCATGTCTTCAGGTCGATTAAAAGTTGTTCTACTGTCTTGGATATACTAAAAAATTCAGCAGAATATATTGAGTAGTCCTTAGATAGTGGAAACTTGAGTACAGAATCCTCTGTGAGAATGGCGGATCCTACTGATTCTAATTCGGTTTGTTTTTGATGCATCGGTATAAACTAGTTGACATGATGAATATTTATTTTTAATATTGTAGAAATATTGGAGAAAAAGAGATGAAGGGGTATTGTCCTTAGTATAAGTTGACAGACCTGTGTTAAAATATGAAATTTGTATAGTCCAAGTAGTGTTGACCAAATGCAAGAACAAGACGAGACTTAGACAGTCTTGATCTTGGTCTTTGCACCAATATACCTGGTCTTGGTCTTGGTCTTGGTATTGCACTCCTAGTCTTGGTCTTGGTCTTTGTCTTGCAGCAACAGTCTTGCAAGTCTTGCAGTTACCCATTAGCCTATTGCTATTTATTCAATTTTACTTTGGATCTTAGAACAACGTAACAGAGTAAGTACATTTTAAGCTTGAATTAACATAGCCATAATAAAGACCAACCAAATTAATAAATGTCTAAACAACTGACACACGGTGGGGTTTGAAGCCACGATCTAAGCGATCCGTGCCTATGCTCTAACTAACTCAGCTATCTACTATTCTCTACGGAAGTCAATCTGTTTCTTAATAAACGTTTGCGTTTGCATAAGCTTACATGTGCTAAAACATGGTTAAAATACAGAAAACCCAAATTAATGACATAAACTGTATTGTAAAGAAAATTATCTTTCTAGAAAGGAATTGATGGACCCCCAATATATATGAAATGAAAATCTTAAAAAAGATTGGTATGTGGCAAAAAATTCACATGTATCAAGGACACAGATTCTTTAGGTGATCAGATAACAAACTATAATCCACTTATTAAAGCAAAATAAATGTTGTTAACAATCTTAGCTCTACTTTTAATAAAATACTAACTTGAAAAATAAGGAATAGGTAAAAAAGCAATGATAATCAAAAGAATTATTTTAAATTAAGGAGATACCTACTTAATAAATACATTAATTTGCCCAAATAAAGTAGTAGGTACATAATATATGTGATTGGTAATAAGGTAATAAGTATATTTTTTTAACATGTCCACTTTTTCCAGCGGTTATTAAAAAGCTTGTGATATATCCACCGAATTTTGGATTTTCAGGAAGAAATATTTGTAATTCCTTTTTGTGAAAATATATTAGATGCTTCCTTAATCCTAACGTGTTTCTGTTTTTCATTTTCATTTCAACCTTTCTATGTAGGCACAATTTACACAAAGCAATTTGGGATGCATGAATTATTTCGAAAAACTCATCAAATTTGCTTTTACGTCTTTTAGATCTACAACTCCAACTTCACTACTTCCGACTAGAACTATTTGAATCTTTATCTATTATGTCAAATTGTAAACTTGTCACTCCGAGAACAACAAGGATTAGATGGAAAACAATAATTATTACATTAGACTCAAAGAAAAGCTCAATTGGGAATGAAGTTTAGTGATGTCGAAAAAGTAACTACTACTAGTTACTTTATGTTCGTTACTATCTCAGTGGCGCACCCAGGGGTGTTTTGGGGTTGAAACCCCCAGGGCACTATTCCGACACTGTTCCTCACAAATTTTAAGGACTCGAAATGGAGGTAGCATAAAAAAATTTCCTCCTCACAGGAAAATTCTGCGTGCGCCACTGTACTATCTAATACCCTAAGTACCGAATAACAAACCGAGAATTATAAGGATGGTATTCTGCAATAATAGTTTAAGCCACATATATATGGTTCAGAGTCAATGAGCATAATGTATCTACCTACTTTAAAAAATTGACTGATAGAAAATAAGGCTTTATTTTCACATTTTTATATTTCAATAATTACAGGCTTCCTTAAAAAACGTACAAAAGCAAAATAAGTAAAAACAGTTTATTACAAAAATAACTTAAAGCGGCTTAGACGGTTTTTGCAAAATTGTAAAAATATAAGTTGGTCATTTTGCAATAACCGTCTATCCCTCCGAAATGGTAAATACACAGAAAAAAACATTGTGATATTTTGCTTTAAAACAATTGTGATATTTTGCTTTAAAATATTATACCAACAGCCTAAATAATAACAACCAGCCGCAGTCGTTTGAAAGTTGAAATATCAAACTCCTTTGTTAAAAAGACATACAATATTTTGCTGACCAGAATTTTGACTATCAAGCAACAGCTCCAATATTTTATATAATAAACAATAGGTTTCGTTATTTAATAATGTAATTTTTTGTCGGCATTGATGACACAACATACGAGTAATCGCAAAACATATTATGTTACCTTTTCGGTACACTATCTGTGATAAAAGGAATTTAAAAATTTCTTTAATCAATTGCCGAACTGACAACACAGAAAATTCACAGTTTTAAATAATATACTTTCGTATTTTACCATTAAAGATAAAGCTTCTAGTTTGGTGCAATTTTATTTATTTAAATGAATATTTAAATATTTAAATAAAATTTTAATATAAGTGTAATAATAAATTTTTCATCTTTTATCAAAATCTGGACAATTAATTCCAGAGCGAAGAAGTCGTCTGCTGGGAAAGAATGTACAAAATATTTTATTTTTACATTGTAATTATGACCTCTGAAGTCTGAGCACGTTGTCAAATGTGTTTTTTTAATGAATATTTTGATTCGGTATGTATGTTTATGGTATTGTTCGTAATGCGCATAAGTCCAGTTTTTCAAATTTTTATTACATATTTTTGTGCGTCTTATAGAGTCTTTAAGCATATACCCGAACTACTATATTCGCTAAAACGACACTCAATTCTAACTGCAAGACGCAAGAGTCTCGCAGGCTTAGTCTTGTTCTTGCTTAAGTCTTGCAAGGTCAGTCTTGGTCTTGGTCTTGCTAAAATTAGCGGTCTTGGTCTTGGTCTTGCAAAAACGAAAGAACAAGACCAGACTGCAAGACCAAGACCGATTTTGGGCAACACTAAGTCCAAGGGGAGCATAATCAATATTGGTATGCATAATACCCGTAAATGTGAAGTTGCTAATTATTTTGCTAAATGATGGTCGAAGATTAGGATTTTAATTGTAATTAGAATGGTAATGTGTGGAGAGAGCATCGGGGTAGGCCGGGTTGTTTGGATTACTTGATAGCTTGCTTGCGTATTGTAAACTGAGACGTATTCTTCTAATAAAAAGTGGAGATTCATTTGCTTCTACATAAAGACTTTCAACTGGACTGGTTCTGTAGGCTCCTAGAGCTAGTCCGGTATTTTGTACACTTTTAATGTTGAGTTCTTAGCTGAATTATATACAATTGATCCATAATCTAATTTACTGCGGATTAAGGATTGTAAATATTTAGTAGCTGTGTTGTGTGTGCACCCAGTTATGGTTTGCTAGTACTTGAAGAATATTTAAGTTCTGTAAACAATGAATTATAAGTAATTGGATGTATTTGTTCAAAGTAAGTTTTGAATCAAAAAATTATACCTAGAAATCTAAAGCACTTGGTTTTAACCGTAGAAAATTTTAGTCCTGTTGTTTTAGACCATTCTTGTAGGGAATTAATAGAAAGTTGAATAGTGTTTGATGCCATATTAAGATTCTAATGAAAAATATAGATTACGAGTAATCTGCATATAGGATTGCTTTAAACAGGATTTCGGATACTGTTCTCGATATCGTTAATTGCAACTAAAAAGAGTTGTGCGCTTAGTGTAGATTCTTGGGGTATGCTATTTTCTTGTGTATAGTATTCTGAAAGTTCCTGATTTGATTTAACTCAGAAAATGTTATTTTGTTTAGACACATTTCAAGAGTTTAGACACGTTTCAACAGGTTACACCAGATGTTACTAATAACATCAGAAAGTAATGTTCAATTTTGAAAAGATAATAACGTACCAGACCCACGAGCTATAAGTACTTGCCAATGAGCTATTACAACTAACCCAGTAAGCACCAAACCAATATAATATTTACTGCGATTTTTGCATATTTTTGCAGAATTTGGAGGTGTATTTCGAGTTTACAACGCCCACAAACCTGTAATTATCACAATTTTTTCTATAAACAATATTGCGTATGATTCTGTTTTGATATGATAAGTTTTCATATAGCATTGCAATATAAAGATCATTAGAATATAAGAACTATTTAAAAGTTTCCGCATTAGATACAATGGATCTAGTGAGTACCAGCTTTATTTTTATCTTACGGTATTTTTTCATTTAACACGGTATCTACTGATCGTATAATACTCTACGCCTTACAAAAAATTGAAGTTTATAAGGTATTAAATTCTAAACATATATACCAACAGACTAATTGTAGATGCTCTTGAAAAGCTAAGGATCTTAACTTCTCTAAAAAGAATTGTTCACTTTGTGTTAGTTAAAGGTCACTCTAATATTCCAGGTAATGAAAAAGTAGACCATTTGGCTAAAGACGCTACTTTAGTGAATATAGAATACAACGAGTTGTCCAAATGGAATTTAGTTTCTGCTAGGAAAACACATGTTAGCCTTAATTGGGAAATTGAGTGGCAATCCTTTACTAACAGTAGGAAAAATACATACTGCAGTATATATCCAACTCTTCCATCTACTTCCCCAAATGGCAGGAACCCCATCTCTCGGAAAATTTATACTATGTACGTTAGATGCCTTTTTGACATGCTACAGTAAACACTTACCTATATAAAATAAAACTTTCCGAAACTGATATTGTGAATGTAATGGCAGTTATGATGTCCCTAACCACTGGATGTTTCAATGCCCGTATAATCAAGAGGCCATAAATTTTTTTATTTCAAGCCATCTCCCAAACAAAAAAAATATACTGCCGCAGAACGTTGCTTCTATTCTCTATTTAGGTAGTCGAAATCCAAACTATTAGATCGATTTTATGTTAGTTTTTTAAACGTACCAAACGGAAAATCAAAATTGCCTTTTTCAGTGTTGTGTGAATCCGAAATGGTAGGACGTTTGTAAGTCGCTATGAAGGGCACCTTAACGTGAAGCTTGTGTCTCCTGTTCAATTCTTTTGGTATAGTTATCCAATAGTGGTTTCAATGGGAAGATTAGGAAATTTAGTTAAATTTCAACTAATTGCCTGGCTAAATAGGTCTTGAACCTAAGGTCAAAAAAAGGTATTAAATTATTTGATTGAAAATAATGTTAGAAACTATATTATTACCAGGTAAAGCATACACATAACGTATTTACGTAACCTGGACGGGGAGGGGGTGGTAAAAAAAATCAGGAAGTGGACAAATAACCAGTCATCCAAAAGAAATAAAAATGGAAAACCTATTTCCAAACTCTCCTAAGGACGCAAAAAAATAAAGAGCATATTGACATGCATCACATAAAGCAAGACACAGAAAATATAGAAACCCGACGATGAAAGAGGTAAAACAAGCAATACGAGTACAGAAGAATAACAAGGCTCCAGGTATTGACATCTTCTCTGAGCTACTTAAACTAGGTGGCGAACATCTATTAAGACAAAAGCATATGCTTATGAACAAGATTTGGAACGAGAAAAAGATCCCCAGCCACTGGAAAACCGGGATTATTTGTCCAATCTATAAAAAACGGATATGAAATGTAAAAATTATGGCAAAAACACATCCCATTAGTAAAAGCAACAATAGACTCGTCAACAGCAACTGTCAGAATACAAAATGAGCTCACCGAGAAACAAGGAGACGTTCTGGCACCGACACTATTCAATCTGACTCTTAAATATTTGAATAGAAAGCTGAATATAGGAAGAAATAATCTTTTAACAAATAAATCCATCCATGTATATCCATCGATGGAGTAATAGTAGAGTCAATTTTATTAACAAGTAATGAAAATTAAGTACCTAGGAATTGCATTGTCCAGCTATGGAGACGTTGAAAAAGAACTAAGAGAGCACAAATAGATGAAATCTTGATAGATATAATATAATAGATAGAGAGATGAAATTAATAATCTATAAGGCGTATAAGATCAATAACGATATACGCATCGGAAATAAGACACAATACAATCAAAACACAGGACGCGTTGGAAATAGCACAAACCAAAATACTCAGAAGAAATAAAGAAAACACATTGAGATACCGAATAAGTAGTGATAACACCGGACCAGAAGAGATGATTTAGATAAATATCCGATTAAATATTGGAGAAGCTAAAGAGAAGATCTGATCGAGGAACTGTCTTCTTTTATTGAGAGGAAGTTCATTGGCTATGACTTATAAGCTACTGATCGGACTGGCTTTTACCGCTACTAGTACTAATTTTGAATATAATTTGTTATTTATTTGTTTATAATTATGTTACCTTTGCATTTGGGATATATTTATCTTAGTAGCATATTATTGACAGTGTTATAACATAAATATGGAGAAAGAACGTTTTTGTCACAATATTATTCGACGACACTCGATTTAACACACATATATATATATATATATATATATATATATATATATATATATATATATATATATATAATATATAATTTATGTGTTGGAATATCGGGTATGCGGTCTGTTATTATTAAAAAAAACTCTTTTTTCTTTTAATTCTCTATATTTCGCTGATTTTTTGTCAGCTTCATCAGGAGACAACTAAAAATTTGAATAAAAGATATATAAAAATCAGTTTAAATAAAAAGTGACTCACTTACAGATTTAGAGTCGAAAGTATTTAAACAAGTTGTTGAACATAATTTGTTCAAAACAGTACTGACAGTTTTTGTTAAAAGTACCTAGGTCACTAGTAATTAAATGTAAAAATATAAAAACAGAGCAAACAAAAACAACGAAACAATTAAAACACAATAAAATTACACATTAAAAATATACAGGGTGATTTAAAATATAATTGTTAACAGAAAAATATTTAGACATACTAAGAATATTACAGTAGATATTGCTCAACTGTCCCGTGTCTGCCTTGTAATTTACTGCATAGTTTTCTCTATTTATATGCCACATTTCCAAAAACAATCTTTTTTTGTAATTATTTTCTTGCTGTAAAACCCTGACATTTGAGTAATCAAATTGATGGCCAGTTTTTAAGTGATGGTCAACTGCCGCACATGTGTTCTTCCGTTTTGTGCAGTCACTTTTGTGTTGGGTGACCCTTTGTTTTAGCCATTGAGAAGTTTGGCCAACATAACAGCTCTGGCAATCCAAACAAGGCAGTTTGTAGATAACATTAGTTTTGTTTAAAGTTGGTGTCTTGTCTTTTACTTTAGAAAAATAGAAAAAAAAGAACTTTTAGAAAAATAAGAACAGAACAAAACAAAATATTGATAGATTGGTATCAAAAGCCAACACACTCAGGAAGATATTTAAACTTTTTTTCAAATCATCCTACTCACCAAAAGTTTAATACAGTCATTGCAATGAAGAAAAGGACACCAACTTTAAACAAAACTAATGTTATCTACAAACTGCCTTGTTTGGATTGCCAGAGCTGTTATGTTGGCCAAACTTCTCAATGGCTAAAACAAAGGGTCACCCAACACAAAAGTGACTGCACAAAACGGAAGAACACATGTGCGGCAGTTGACCATCACTTAAAAACTGGCCATCAATTTGATTACTCAAATGTCAGGGTTTTACAGCAAGAAAATAATTACAAAAAAAGATTGTTTTTGGAAATGTGGCATATAAATAGAGAAAACTATGCAGTAAATTACAAGGCAGACACGGGACAGTTGAGCAATATCTACTGTAATATTCTTAGTATGTCTAAATAATTTTTCTGTTAACAATTATATTTTAAATCACCCTGTATATTTTTAATGTGTAATTTTATTGTGTTTTAATTGTTTCGTTGTTTTTGTTTGCTCTGTTTTTTATATTTTTACATTTAATTACTAGTGACCTAGGTACTTTTAACAAAAACTGTCAGTACTGTTTTGAACAAATTATGTTCAACAACTTGTTTAAATACTTTCGACTCTAAATCTGTAAGTGAGTCACTTTTTATTTAAACTGATTTTTATATATCTTTTATTCAAATTTTTAGTTGTCTCCTGATGAAGCTGACAAAAAATCAGCGAAATATAGAGAATTAAAAGAAAAAAGAGTTTTTTTTTTAATAATAACAGACCGCATACCCGATATTCCAACACAATAAATTGTTTTTACGTTTCGGTCGATAATCTTACCAGTTTTGCTATATATATATATATATATATATATATATATATATATATATATATATATATTATATATATATATATATTGTTATGTTTCTTTTTTTCCCAACCAAAGAAAAATAAATAAAAAGATCCATCGAAATTTTAAGATATCAGTATAAAGAAATTGTATATAGTAATTTAAGATAAGATTTAGTGTAGATAAGAATAGAAATTTGTTTGGCCCTTTCCGCTTCCAACAAAATTATCAAAAAACCTTTGTTTAGAATTAGAAGAAATTTTACCTGTAAGTTAATCTTTTCATTGGTTGTATAATCGAGTATTAAATTATTAAATGACCATATTCTAATCTTTTGGAATATGTATAAATTGTGTATTAACAAAACCAATTTTAAAGTAAGCTATTTAGTTTTTTTCTGAACCCGAAATTAGGCTTTTCCAAAATCATGAAAAACACAATTTGAGCTTTTGATTGGACGGTCGTTTTTGAATGGGAATTTTGAGCCGATCAGGAGAACCGGAGAGGTTAGTTATAATTTGGTCATCGAAGGAAACGGTCGTTAGTTTCAAGATAAGGTGTGGTTCGTGAGTTGGATATCGGCATTGTGATAAGACTCGAATAGTTTTGCAGAAGGAGAGAACAAGTGGATTAAAAGAGGTCCTCGCATCTACCGTGAGCATTTTGTGGAGATATGTGAAAGTAGTTTTACGGCATCAAGTTGACAAAAGAAAGTCCTTGTGTCATTAATAAGTAGCTGAGTTTTTGGAGAAGTGAATCAGGTGTTTTTAGTTAGTGCAGGAGGTTTGCAGAGACGTTAGGAAGGAGCCGAGCTGCCAAAAAGGAGAGAACACATCGTTGAGAAGACTGGACTTTTCTGGGTATGTTCCAACATACAACTCAATAAGAAAATAAGCTGTAAGTGTTTTTGTACAATTGAAATTAATATCTGTGAAGGATCTTTGTTGACATCATGGTCATTAACATTCAAATTTAAAAACTGAGGTTTGTTTAGACTAATCAAAAGTTTAAAGTTTTGTTGTTTCTTGTTTCAAGTAAAGGAAAATTTAAGTAAAATTGGTTTTCACTTAATATAAGTGTATGTAGTTTTAAAATCTTATTATTATAAAATTTAATTTATTTTCTTGTATGCCGATTGATAAGATAACGGCAGAATTTGATAATTTGTTTTATACGTTCATATCAAATAAAGAAACGTAATTTTTTGTAATATAATATTTTCTGTTATTATTATTCTTCTTCTCTATAGGTAATATAATGAGTTTTATTTTACATTTGATAAAAAATAAGCTATATATTTTTTTATTGGCTCAATAAACTAAGATCAAAGTCGAAATAAACAATCATAACAATATATATATATATATATATATATATATATATATATATATATATATATATATATATATATATACATATATAACAATTTATTGTATTGGAGTATCAGGTATGCGGTCTGTTATTAAAAAAAAACTCTTTTTTCTTTATATTTCGCTGATTTTTGTCAGTTTCTTCAGGAGACAACTAAAATATGGTTAAAATTTTATATACATATCAGGTGATAATAAACAATGAATTTACTTATAGATTAAAAGTTAAAATATTTAAAAATGTTGAACATAATATATTCAAAATAGTACTGACAGTACTGACAGTTATTAGTTAAAAGCACCTAGTCACGAGTAATTAAATATAACCAAAAAATTATAATACATAATAGAAACCAAAAACAACCACGAAACAACAAAAACACAATAAAATTACACATTAAAAATATACAGGGTGATTTAAAATATAATTGTAAAAAGACAAATTATTTGAACATACTAAGAATATTACAGTAGATATTGCGCAACTGTCCCGTATCTCCCTTATAATTAACTGTATATTTTTCTTTATTAATGTGACACATTTCTAAAGACAATCTTTTTTGTAATTGTTCTCTTGTTGTAGAACCCTGACATTTGAGTAGTCAAATTGATGCCCAGTTTTTAGGTAATGGTCAACTACCGCACATGTATTCTTCTTTATTGTGCAGTCACTTTTGTGTTGTGTGACCCGTTGTTTTAGCCATTGAGAAGTTTGGCCAACATAACAACTCTGACAATCCAAACAAGGCAGTTTGTCTATGACATTAGTTTTATTTACAGTTGGTGTCTTGTCTTTTCCTTTAGAAAACAGTTGTCGGTTTTTTAATACATTATATTGGACAATTTTGATGTTAGTAAATTGTTTAAATAAACTAGTCACAGAAGATGTTAACTGTTTTATTAATGGTAATTTTTTATATTGGATTGTTTGTACTGCTCCGATATCAGTGGGACCGTCAAAAATGTCTGAGTTAAATATAAATTTTTAAAGATATGTTTTGGGTATCCATTATTTTCAAAAATGTTTAAAAACAAATTTAAGTTTCTGTTTATGAATTTTTCATCACTAATATGCCTTACCCCATTCTTCATTGCAATCACTGTATTAAACTTTTGATGAGTGGGATGATTTAAGAAAAAGTTTAAATATCTTTCAGAGTGTGTTGGCTTTTAATACCAATCTATCAATTTTTTGTTTTGTTCAGTACTTATTAATTTGGTGTCCAAAAATGATATTGAACAATCATTTTCAATCTCTAACGTAAATTCAATATGTTTGTTAAAGTTATTGAAAATGTTCAAAGTATTCTGAATTTGTGAAGTAGGAACTGAACATATAAGATCGTCTACAAATTTTTTAATGAAGGATAAAGGGAAAGGTAATTGTGGAATAATGACATCCAGCAAATGGTCCAAAATATTGGTTGCTATTATGGGACTGAGTGGACTATCCATAGGTGCTCCAAATATTTGTCGATAGAATTTATCATTAAAACTAAAAAAGGTGTTCTCAAAAACATAATTCAGAACTGTTAAAAAAGCTTAGAAATGGTTGTACAATTTTGGATGAGATTCCATTTTGACTGTATTACATTACAGACCAGATCTATTGGTATGTTAGTAAATAACGATATGACATCTAACGAAATTTGAACATAATCTTTTGTTAAAATCAACTCTCTGACATTATTAACAAATGAAAATGTATCCTTTGCATTATAGTTGTTCACTTCGTCAAAAGCATCTTTAAGAATGTTAACAAGAAATTTTGATAAGTCATAAGTTACCGAATTTATAGAGCTTACAATAGGTCTAAGTGGTATACCTTCTTTATGAATTTTTGGTAAGCAGTAAAGTTTTGGACAAGATGCATTGTATATAGTCAGTTTTTTGGCAAATTCTTGTTTTATTTCCAAGTGATTCCTCATAGTTTTAATAAGTTCATTATAAGAAAATTGTATTGTACTAGTTGGATCTCTTTTTAGCTGAAGATATGTAATTTTATCATTTAATAATCCTTCTGTTTTTTCAATATATTCTGTTTTGTTCATTGCTACCCTTATCTGATTGTAAAATATAAAGATCTGGATGTAGTTTTAAGAATTGTTGAGTTTCTTTAAATATTTTATTTAAAACACTGAAATACCCAATATATATATATATATATATATATATATATATATATATATATATATATATATAACTCCAATACAATATTATCACTTTAGTTTAATCAAAATATTTTTATTATCAGGGTAAATTTGTAACTTTTAAATAATAAGAAGGCATCAAAATAACAAACAGTAAGCTAGGTATATTAATCATTATCGGTAAGTAAAAGTTAAAAAAGACAGCTGGCGTCCAACTCGTAGTCTGTATACTTCTTATCGAGCGAGGCGCTGTTTGGGTCATATGTAGTTCATCTTTGCCTGACCTGCAAACTTAAAAAAACATCAACTAACTCTTCAAGACGACTCGACTATACAAACATTAAATTTAAATTGATTAAGTGGACGCGTGCCCATGAGAAATTTATATTAGAGTTTATGGCATTTAAAAGATGAAAAAATTAAATAGTTAGTATTAAAAAATCATTTTTTTGTGAAAACTTTTTAAAATTTTATTAAAATGTGTTTTCTAATCATCATCAGTCTCTATCTAAATCCACTGCTGGACATTGGCCTCCCCTGTTTGTCTCCAAAGTGACTCCAAATCTTGTGCTTGCTGTATTCAGTTTTTTTGTTGTCTGACGTAAGTCGCCTTGCCATCGTATTGGTCTATGACTTTGGTCTTAGCTCGTAGATCTTGGTTTCTAATCCTGTCTCGCAGAGTCGACCCTATCATTGATCGCTCTATTCTTCTCTACGCTACTGTTAGTTTTTGTGCGTTTTTCTTTGTGAGCGCTAATGTTTCTGCACCATAGGTCATCACCGGTAGCACGCATTGGTCGAAAACTTTTTTCCTCATAGTAGTTGGAATGTTACTCTTAAAAACGTTCCTAAGAGCTCCGTATGCTGTCCATCCTTGTATTACTCTTTGGATACTTCGGTTGTTTGATTGTCCTTATTTATCTTAATTTCGTGACCCTTCATTTTGTATTTCAAGGTGTTTACTTGGTACTAAGTTCGTCATATATTTTGTTTTTCTTATATTCATTTTTAAACCTATTTTATGACAGGCTGTACTAAGTTCTTCCAACATTTTTTTGTTTGTCCCAAATCGTCTGCATTCAGGACTATATCGTCTGCGTAGCTGAGGTGGTGTAGCATCTCTCCGCCTTTGTCACCGCATTCGAGGGTTTTGATCGCTTTTTCTAGAGCCGATATAAAAAGTTTAGGTTACAACGTATTACCTTGTCGGATACCTCTTTGGATTTTTATTTCGTTGCTGTTAGCGTGTGGTTGTATCGAGCTTGTCGCATTTTTATATATATTACATATTAGCCTCATATAGCAGCTATCAATGCAGCTCTCGTTTAGTGCTTCTATAACATTGTCGAGTTCTACTGAGTCGAATGCTTTGTGGAAATCTACGAATATTAAAACTAAGGGCTTGTTATATTCTATAGATTTTGAGTTGTTTTATTGTTTGGAGGTGATAGTTGGTTCCAAAGTTGGCTCTGAATCCAGCTTGTTCTCTACTTTGATATAGATCTAATTAGTGTTTTCTGATGGATCCTTAAAAAAATTCTTTACTGTGAAGGCTCCAAATATGAACAAAATATAATTGCTATGAATGAGCCCTGGAGTACTGATCACGGAAAAGGTAGATGCAATTTGCCTTTCAGTATATTTACTTAAACATTGTAAAATAAGAAAGCAATAGTAATATATATGAATTAATTTATATTATACAGGAAACTAATATATAGGCAAACTGAAATACTTATTTCAGAACAAATGGCTTAACCTGAAACTATACACTCATAAAAACACAATATGGGCTAATTTGTACGATGATATTTTATCTTTTAGGACTTATGTTACGTTTTTAAGACTATGAAAATATTCAGTGGTATATGACAAATGATTATTGTGTAAGACATATTAACATATCTAAGTTATTAATATACTATGTAGACGATAACAAAAAATAAGGAAGCGAATATTACATCGTTTAACTCCAGAGACCAAGAAGTAATCCAAGTCCTGAAAGAGAAATAAATAGACAAGTGCTCTCTACAGGAAACAAAATAGAAAGGAAAATGACAATAAAAATTAAGTTAATACATACAAATCCACAGTGGAGTAGCAAAAGAATAGGGTTAAAGAAGGTGTAGCCTTATTAATACACCAAAGATGCCAAATTCCCATTAAAGCGTGTCAATACGTATCAGAATGGAGAAGAAAGATCTGAACATGATCAGAGTATATGGCCCAGAAAATAATAAGCCTTAAACAACAAGGAAAATGATAAATTACAACAAGTAGTAAATCAAGTCAGTGAGAAGATGATAATATTGGGGGATTTTAACGCTCGAATCAAGTAAAATCAGAAATTAAGCAAAAACATAACGAGAATGTTAAAAACGAAAATGCAGAACTGATGATAAACTTCTACACGATTAACGAGCTTAGAATAAATGACACATTTTTGACCACAAAGAATAACACAAATATACATTCAATAACACCCGTGGACAAAGATGTATGATAGATTATGGTATAACCAACAGAGATATACATCTATCGAAAATAATCGGCATAAGATACTTCAACTCAGCAGGTAGTATAGCCTAGTATTATGTGAAATAAAAATCCAAATGAAATACGTCACAGCTAAGAGGGCGGCGTCAACACAAACACAAATCAAAGTCGAAGGACTAAAAACAGAATCCACGGAGTACAGAAAAATATTATCAGAGAAGGTTGCTGGGAATGAAATATTAGAGAACAATAAAAAATAACATAATTAATTTAGCAATAGAATCACTTGGACAGAGGAAAGTAACGAACACTAACATATCAAAAAAGAAAACCCCATGGTTTAGAGAGGAAGTGAAGACAAAATGTGAAGAAAAAAAGAAAGCCTTTTTACAGTACAAAACATAACAAGCATAAAACCCCTATAAATGAACCAGAAAGGAAACGAATACTTTAGTTAGACAAATAAAAAGGAAACACAGGCAGAGATTCTCAAAAAAGATATACTACGACTTTTATGGAACACAACACGGAACATGAAGAATAATCAGAGAACAAAGAAAAAAATGAATAAACCAATAAAAATGAAACACATTCAGAATGAAACATGGACAGGCTACTTTCGATCCCTATTTGCTAAAGGTAACGATAATCAACCAGCAACACCAGAGGTGACTATAAACGAATAAATAAATATTAAGGAAGAAAAGGTAAAGGAAGCATAAAGGAAATAAAAAAATTGAAACACCAGGAGAAGAGAGTATATCGAACGAACTTCTAAACTATTAAAACTTATCCAAAAAATAACAAAACAGTATTCCTCGGGAATGGAGAGCAAGCATCCTAATACCTCCCTTCAAAAGGGAGACAAATCGAACTCGTAAAATTACAGAAGAATTAATTTATTAAACACAATATTAAAATTAACAATCAAATTGAAAACAAATAAGTAAAAGTAATAAAAATCACTTAAAGTGAATAAAATTATAACACTAGCAGAATATCAAGGTTTTAGGTCGGGAAGATCATGCACCGATGCTATATTTATAACGAAGCAAATGCAAGAAAACACAAAAAGCCGGGATTTCAATGTTTCGTGGACCTTGAGAAGGCATTGAACCAGGTCAAATTAAAGGACGTTAACCCCCTATTGTACGCAAGAGAGATATCTCTAGGAATAATCAAAACGATCTAAAATATCTACCAGAACAACACCATAAAAGTAAAAGTAGAAGAAAAACTAACTGACCCTAATGAAGCTGGCAATGAGATAAGACAGGGAATTTCTCTGAGTACTCTATTGTTTAATCTTATTATTAATGAAATATTACAAAACGTAAGAATTTAAAAAAGAAAACCAAACGGGAGAAAAACAGCTTAAAAAATAATCTGCTTTGCAGACGACACAATACTACTCTCAAAGACATAAAATTTACAACGTATGCTTCAACAATTTAATATAACCACCAGAAAATTTAACATTTTATTTAATTTCCACAAAAAAGACACAATGCATTGTTATAAAGCAAATTTACTATGATGTAAATTAGAGCTGACGCAAACATATTAATCTAGAATTACTAAATTCCAAGAGAGCAGCAGAGAAGAACCGACTTAGAGAAAGCTATAGAGAACCGAATAAAGCTGTCAAGAAGGCAGCAAAGAAAGACAAAAGAAAGTGGGCAGAAAATCTTGCCGAAGAAGCGCGAGTCGCCGATGAACATCAAAACATGAGACAATTATATAATATCACTAAACAACTAGCTAATAAAAGATATACTACCCACCAACCAATTGTAAAAAGTACTACAGGTGAAAATATTACAGCGCCACAGGAACAAGTCAAAGGATGGCATGAATATTTTAGCGAATCTCTAAGTGCAGTCCCAACACCACCAGAAGACGCAGAAAACCTAATACCCAATATCCAACTGAGAATTAACACCAACGAACCAACAACGCAAGAAATAGAAATGGCCATAGAAAAACTGAAAGCACACAAAGCAGCCGGCCCTGACAATATTCCACCACAGTTGTTAAAAGCTTGCCCAGGTACAGTGGCAGAGCTAATCCAACCACTCTTGAAAAGGGCTTGGAGAGAGGAAAAGTTCCCCAAAAAATGGAAAACGGGATTAATAATAAAGATACCAAAAAAGGATGACAGAAGATATTGCGAAAACTGGAGAGGAATCACACTTCTGAATACTATAAATAAATTAACAGCAATAATTATAAACAACCGACTAACAAACAGTGTAGAACCAATGTTGAGAAAGGAACAAGCCGGTTTCAGACCAAACAGATCATGCGTGGACCAAATTAACACACTAAGAATAATTGTAGAACAGTCACAGGAATTCAACTCTCCTCTCTTTGTGTGCTTTGTGGACTTCACGAGAGCTTTTGACACGCTCACACATACGGCCATATGGAATGCACTGCAGGAAATAGGATTACCAGAAAAAATAGTAAATCTCATCAAAGAACTCTACAGTGACACAGAAAGCAAAATCCTACACAACGGCATAACATCTGACCCAATAGCTATGCTAAACGGAGTAAAGCAGGGCTGTGTTTTATCCCCCATACTATTTAACATTGTACTGGACTCCGTACTAACAAAGGTAAACTCTAATAGAGGAATTTACTGGGGATTAACAAACAGACTGGAAGACCTAGATTGGAAGAAAACAGGACATGCAACTCCAAGTAAACAAAGTACAAGAAGAATCAAAGAAGGTTGGTCTAGAAATAAACATCAACAAAACCAAAGAAATGCGATTTGGTACCAGAAACAACCAACCTATTATGAACAACTACCAGAAAATTGAGGAGAGTAGCGGAATTTGTATATCTGGGCAGCATAATTGACTGAGCATAATTGACTGAGACAGAGCGTGATGTACATGAAAGAATAAATAAGGCTCGCAACGCCTACAACCTGCTTAACAACATATGGAAATCCAGGATTTACCCAACTAAAACGAAATTAAAAATCTTCAACACAAATGTAAAAGCTGTATTACTGTATGGCTGCGAAACGTGGAAGATATCAGCACCCATAGTACACCAATTACAAGTTTTCATCAATAGAGCGTTACGAAAAATCCTTCGTATATTTTGGCCTAACCGAATCTCCAATGAAAATTTATGGAACCAAGGCAACCGAGAAAATGTCATAAAGCAAATAAGGCGAAGAAAATGGAGATGGCTGGGCCACACACTCCGTAGACCGCCAAATGACATTGCCAGGACAGCGCTGGATTGGAATCCCCAAGGCCGACGGAAAGTAGGCAGACCTAAGGGAATTTGGAGAAGGACAGTACTGGACGAAGGAAGAAAAATGGGAAAATCCTGGCTTGAAATCAAAGCACTAATCAGAAATAGAGTTCGCTGGAGACACTTTGTGGAAGCCCTATGTTCCTCTTAGGAATCTTGGGACTATATATATATATATATATATATATATATATATATATATATTTATATATATATATATATATATATAAATTAGACCTTAAGGTCAGATAATAGAACAAGTTATGGATTTTAAATATCTAGTCATAATATTATCTAGCTACGGAAAGCTCGAAACAGAACTGGAAGATCAAGTGAATAGAGCAAACAGAGACGCATGTTGCCTGAATAAGACAATATGGAAAAATAAAAATATCGAGAAAGAAATAAAAGGCAGAATTTACAAAAGAGTCATCAGACCCATACTGACTTACGCGGCAGAAACACGACCTGACACAGAGAAGACAAAAAGGATCTTAGAAACAGCAGAGATAAAACACTTAAAAACCTAATGGTAAAACACTATGGGGCAGAGCTGGAAGTATAGATATACGACGTAGATGCAAGGTGGAAAACATAAAGGACTGTGTAAGAAATAGAAGAGTAAAATAAAATGATCATATAAGCCGAATGACAACAAATAGAGTAGTAAAGACGGCAAGAGACGGTCTCCCAATAGGAAGGCGATTTGTAGGAAGACCACGAAAACGATGGAACCAGGACTTGCTAAAGGCACATTGAAAAACAGAGTCATATCTACATAAAAAGAAAAAGAAGAAAAAAAAAAAAAGAAGTTAATTATAATGACGGTTGAAGTCTTATTCTTTCTATGCCTGGCTCATTTGCCCAACGTGACAACATCGCGTCGACACAGTGCACACGTTGGATTTTATAAGCTCTGAGCGCTGAGCTCCGCAGTGGCCACAGCCAATCTGAGTCACCCACGCCACAGTCTACAACTGAATGTTGAATTTGTTACATTGCACAAACGTAATACGTGAAAATCGCTGTGTCAGTTTTATTATGATAACGTTTACGTAAGGCTTATCTATCAAAGGTAAGTAATTGCATATTTTATACAAAATGTGAAGCATTCGTCCGCATTATTTTGTTTAGAGACGAATAAATTAAAATGGATAAGTTCCTCTAACTTAAAAGAAAAACTACTGTGGAACAACTCATAATTAATGATGATGAAGCGAGCACCAGCGGAGATACTGGAACTTTACGAAGTGGGGTTGATGACAAATCGAAGCGCAGCAAAAAAATGTTGAACCGGCAATATTTGGATGAATATGTGGATTATGGCTTCATTTGGACTGGGGAAGAAGACTGTCCAATTCCCAAGTGTATTGTTTGTGGGCAGACACTCGCTAATAGCGCAATGGCTCAGGCTAAATTAAAACGCCATTTTACTACCAAACACGCTAGTGTAGCTTCAAAAAATAAAGATTATTTCAAGCGACTTTTGGAGGCACAAGCTAAACAAGCGAAACAATTTGAAAGGTCGCTAACAATTTCCGACAAAGCACAAATAACTTCATATAAGGTCGCCGAATTAATTGCTTTGAAACAGAAACCACACACTGTTGCAGAATCTCTTATATTACCAGCATGTTGTGAGATGGTCAAAATTATGTTTGGCAACGATGCACAAAACGAAATACGGAAAATTCCTATGTCGAATGATACAATAAGAAGGAGGATTGTTGATTTATCTGCAGATATTGAGGAAAAAGTTACAAATAAACTTTACAAAAAAAACTTCGCATTGCAGGTGGACGAATCCACTGATATTAGTGGCAAAGCTCATTTATTAGGATTTATTCGATTTGTCGACGAAGGTGTAATAGTCAATCAGTTTTTATGCTGCAGAGAACTTACAGCACGTACAACAGGTCAGGATGTATTTGATTCCATAACGTCATATTTAGAGAAAAAAAATATATCATGGGACTTTTGCGTAGGAATTTGTACGGATGGTGCCCCTTCCATCTACGCAAAATATCATATCTACGCACTGTTTCTTGCATAGAGAATCTCTAATTTCAAAAACGCTACCAGCTACTTTAAAATCTGTATTAGACCAAGTGGTTAATGTCATGAATTACATCAAATCAAGACCACTAAAAACCCGTCTTTTTAAACAACTCTGCATCTCAATGGAAGCAAAGTTTGAATGTTTGTTGCTGCACACCGAAGTTAGATGGTTGTCAAGGGGCAAAGTATTATGTCGAATTTATGAACTTAGAACGGAGCTGTTAACTTTTTTCCAAGAAGAAGGTAATGACACATTTACCACATATTTTGAAAATGATGCATGGTGCACTAAAGTGGCATATTTGGCCGATATTTTTAATTATTTAAATGGCGTTAACTCAAGTATGCAAGGCAAAAATGAAAATATTTTAACATCCACGGACAAGCTGTCAGCTTTCCAGAAAAAATTGTCATTTTAGAAGAAGCGCATTTTAGAGACAAATAAAATGGATATGTTTTCACTGCTTCAGAATGAAGGTGATGAAGATAAAGAACAATAAATCACGCATATAGTTACAGAACACTTATCACTATTAGAGGAGACAATTGCCAGGTATTTTCCATCTTTGAACGTAGAAAAATATGACTGGATAAGAAGTCTTTTAAGCACAAGTAATACAGCCAATTTCCAGTTTTCTCTGAACCAAGAAGAAGAATTTATTTCGTTGTCATCTGATCGTACTCTGAAAATTAAGTTTTCAGAAGTGAATGTTCAGGAATTTTGGATCTTGGTCCAAGAGGAATATCCACTTCTTGCCAAAAAAGCGATTAGTATTTTAATACAGTTTTCAACGTCCTATTTATGTCAATTTGGGTTCTCATCTTTAACAAACATTAAAAATAAGAAACGGGAAAGGCTGCTAAACTTAGAACAAGAAATGAGAGTAGCTCTTTCCCACATCAGGCCTGATATTGAGCAAATTTGCAAACGACACCAGACACAAATGTCTCACTAATTTGAAGTATTTACTCATATGATGTATTTTGAGAATTACGCTTTTGTTAATTTTAAAAATGTTTTTTGTTTTCATATTTTAAGTAAAATTTTACAAATTTGAGTACGTATAATAAAGTTTATTACAGAATTTATGTGCTAATCCTAATTTGTTTATCAATATATGCATGTTATTGCTTTGGTGTTCCGAAATTTTTTTCGGTAATTAAAAGTGTTCCGTCGCCACAAAAAGGTTGATAACCACTGCTCTAGACCAAAAAACATATCTGTGAGATTACATCAATAGCAGCTAAGAATCAGTTAAATATCATATGAAATTATTATGTCACATCACATAATCAATAAAAGATGGGATAACAGCATATTCATATCCATCAGAATAAAAACGACACCAAGAACATAAAAAAATGTAACCGAAATAAATGACTGAGTATAGCCACTGGTGCGTTTTGGCTATACCTACACAAATTAAAACAATTATCAGTAGTAAGTCGGTGTAGATAACAACAGACGACAACCCTAATTACAATTAAACATTTCCAATAAACCAGTTGTAATATACCTATGTCTCATGAAATAACCAAATATCTATTTAAAAAAAAAACATTGACACATTGGTGCAGAGTAAAAAGCAAATAAGATCTATATCCAAAATAACCAATACCAACGTAGTAAATAAAAATACATACTTATATTCCACGTTAAGGTACGATTATGACAACGACTGGAGACGGCATGCTATAAAAGATTAATAGTCCCTGTTCTCAAATATGGATCAGACGCATGGATCACACGTCTGTTCGCATCCAAAACATACGAACCATCTCTCCGGTTTCAACCGGTCTCTGAAGAACACAAAGGTGCTGTAAATTTGTTAATGTCAATACGAGGTTAGTGTCATTTTTAAGTCGTTGTGTGAACTATTGCTGTTTGTTGCTAATATTTTGCTATTGTTTTAATCAATGCAAATGGAGAGTGTGCTCCAAAAGTGGTTTTGCATGAAGAAGGTTGGAGTTACAGACGTTTAGGGAAATGGAGTTCGGTATAAAGCATGCAGTAGTCTCACGGGTGATGGACCGGTACAGAGAAACCGATAGGACAAGTTGGAGATTGTGTAACAACGTCTGTTCATCTCCAAAAAGACCGTTTTTACGACTTTGAATCAGTTGTGAAACTGTTCGCCTGAAAAGATTCGGACGTAGTTATGAGTAAATACCTTAAGGAAGGTAATTTAGTAGATCGTATACCTGCCAGAGGACCATCAGAGGACCATCCTTAACCGTAGTTCATCACAGAACATGTTTACAATTTGCACGAAATCATGTCCATTGGTTGGAGGCTGATTGAAATAGAGTGTTGTTTACAGATAAGAGTAGAATCTATCTTTATAATTGTAATGGGCGTATTCGTGGAGACTTGGTTATGGTCTAGAGTGGCGTTTCTTTAACAGATCGTATAGACTTGGTGATGTCGAATAACGGTACCGTCAAATCTCACCGATATATCTTTGACTTTCTTCAAGACCATGTTGTGCCATTTGACTCTTATAAGTAACCGCATGTTGCAAATATACTGCAAAATTATTTAGAGGAAGTTGGAATCGACATTATGGGATGGCCAGCGAATAATATCAATCTCAATCCTATAGAAAATATTTAAGACTTGCCTGGTAGACGTCTGCAGAATTCATTTATTTAACCAAACACCCCACGGGATGTTTTGGAACTGGAACAACGTCTTGCCCAAATTTGGAATAAACTAGATGAGAAAACTTTACAACCGTTTATTTTGAGTATGAATGGTCGATGCCAAGTTGTCATTTTTTTGAACAATTTCAATTTTCAGAATTAGCGAGATTGTTATTCATTATAGTATATTTGAAGAATAAACTGGAGTAAATTCTCAGAAAAACAAACTAAATTGTTAAGCATATTTTAGTACGTGTGCTTTTCGTACAACGTCAATATTATTTTACGCTTATTTTGCGTTGGGTTTGACTATATAGACAGAAATTTTTCCATGTCACATGGACTATTGTAAAATTTAAATACCTGCTATTGTTAGAATTGTGTAGGCTAGGGTTGTTTCAGCTGGTCATAGACGTACTTTAAGGGTATTACATTATTTGTTTCGGTTTGTTAGATATTTAAACAATTTTCAAAGCATATTATATTTATATAAATCTGTTTATTTTAGTAACGTTATCTATGGTTATTTTTGTTGTTATGATAATGACCCATTAAATAACAAGAAATAAAGAAACTCTTAAAATACATAGGTATTTAGTTAATGGTCTTTTGATAGTTTAGATAGAAAAGGTCGATTAGCGAAAGATGGTTTCTGATAAAAAATGTGAACGCCATCTTAAATAGTATAAATTTCGATTTTGTTTGAAAAACCAATGATTAATAAAATGGTTGTTGGTCTTTAAATAGTCATTCATTAATATCAGAAAATTTTTGTTTAGTCGATTATCAGCGAGTGAAGAGATCTGACACAGTTGTTTTTTGCAAGAGTGAATAGTGAGTTTATAGAATATGGAATTAACGTGTCATTATACACCCGTTAAAAAATTAAAGTTGAATCATTTTTCACTTAACGGAAAGAGTGTTATCCTTAACGTCTACAATTATTTTAAGCAACACAATCCTTCCAATACTGTTGATAGTATAGTTGAAATTTCGTCTAAAGTAATGGGATATTCAAAATCAACTGTATATAACATTTTAAAAGAAGAAAAATCAGCTGGTATAACGCCACCCAAACCCAGACCAGAAAGACCAAAATAGTCGAAAGTGAATGTGAATGAATTTTTCAAAAATGCAATTCGTAGAATGGTCCACTCATTTTTTTTTAACAAACAAATACCAACTTTAGATTAAGTTTTACAAGCCATTACCGACGATCCCGATTTACCCACAATAAGTAGAGACAAACTTTGGAAAGTTTTGCATGAGTTAAACTATAAGTATGAAAAAGTGGGCAGACAGTCAATGCTTATCGATTCCGAAGAAATTCTGTGTTGGAGACGAGACTACCTCAGAAAAATAAAAAAAATGAGGACAGAAAATAAGAACATTTATTATTTAGATGAAACGTGGGTTAATGAAGGGCATACTGTAGGGAGAGTTTGGAAAGACAAAACCATAAAAATATGTCGACAAGCATTTCTGGAAGGATATTCACCTGGTTTCAAGGAACCAATTGGTAAAGGTCGACGATTAATTGTTACCCATATAGATAGTATGAGTGGATTTCTTAAGGAGGGTTTACTTTTTTTTAATTAAAAAAGACCTGTGATTATCACGAAGAGATGAATGGAGACGTGTTTGAAGAATATTTCGAATAGATGATTGAATTCATAGCTAAAAATTCAGTTATTGTGATGGATAATGCAACACCACTCTAGATGAGTTGAACGTTTACCAACTACTCAATGGAGGAAAGATGAAATTGTAATGTGGTTAACTTCTAAGAATTTAATCTTTGACGATACAATGACAAAAGCAGAATTATTAGAGCTTGCTAAAATTAATAAACAAAATTATAAAAAATATGTCATTAAGGAAATAGCCAAAAAACAAGGAATTGAAATACTTCGCCTACCACCGTATCATTGCAAGCTAAATCCGATTGAATTAGTATAGGCCGAAGTTAAAAGTAACATTGCTCGAAATAATACGACTTTTAAATTGTCAGATGTTACTATTCTTTCTCATAAATCAATATCCGGAGTAACGACTGAACATTGGCAAAAATGTATTAATCACGTTATGGATATTGAGAAAAATATGTGGAAGCTTGATCATATAATAGATAGCAGTATAGAACCTATAATAATTCATCCCGAATCGAATAACACTTCGTCTGAAACAGAATATGAGGAAGATTAACTTTAAACTGTAGCTCAGAAGTTTATTTTACATTTGAACTAATTGCCGACAACTTCATTGTTTATTTTTTATTTATTTTCTATTGCTAATATAATTTTCATTCTTATTTCCAGTATTATTAGTATCAAGAATATTATTATTAATTAATAGAAATATATAAAAACTTACAGTTTTTGTGTATGTATTTTACGTTTCAGTATAATTTATTGTATTTTATTATTTTATATTAACTGTATGTTTCACAAATAATAGAATTTTTATTCTTTTTATGTGTATCTTTTATTTTAAACCAGTATTGGATTGGATTAATTACTTTGTTCTAAATATCCAAATAAATTTAACGCAAACTTTTCTTTTAAGATTACGTTTTAGTTAGAAGATGTGCACGCCTATGTATTTCGAGGTGCGAAGATTAGTAATCTGAGAATTTACTCCAGCTTATTCTTCAAATATACTATAGTGACAACATCACCAAATCTGTTTTATAAAGTATGTAAAGTAGGTACTACGAAATAAAATGTGTTTCCTTTCAGTTAATACTTTCATGTTATATGGTAAGTTTTAAAGTGGTGCATTAATTTCTTGGAGCCGTGTAGTATAAAATAAAAAAATATAATTTGTTTTTATTACTTTATAAAAATGGAAATCTGACCGGCTGTACCTTACCGTTTGTGTAATATTTTAAACTGACCTAACCGATTAAGGTTTAAATACATTGATTTCGGTTAGAGAAAGAAATTTTACAAAGTGCAATTATTTTTTTTTAAATATATTATTTTAACTTATTTTCTATGAATTGGGAGTCAATGTGATGGCGAGATGTTTGTTTAGCTAATTTTATGTACGAATAAAACTAGTTCGTGATAATATGAATTAAAATTTAATGTCATTAGAGTTTCTTGCTTTCAAATAGTCAAGATAACAGGTCACATTTCTTGGTGTTAATAACATTATTAATAGATTTATTTGATTTACACAGCTTTTATTTGACGTTTATGGTGTGGAAGTGGTAAAAGTCACCATAAAATTCTTTTTGCTTATGATTATTGGAATAATGTTGTTGACTTGACATTGATGTCACAATACAAATATTAATGTTTAAAATTATAATTAAACTTCCATCTCTACGAAGAAATTTTATATACGCTATTTTTTTAAATTTTTGTATTCCAGAGCTCTAGGCCATTTATCAGTTCGAAGATTGTTATTTCCAATTTTGTCACGCGCTTTCTTCAAATTATCTACGGCTCGTAATGATATTAATTTAACTGTAGTTTGTAAAGATATACCATGCAGTCCATATACATGGATAAATTAATTTTTAGCCTTATTATGTACTATGTGAAAATAACCTGTAACAGGTCGATTTTTATTCTTAAATTGACAATTTATAGTATAAAAATATTATCCGCCTCCAGCACTTTATACATAATAGTGATGCTGTTCCTTTTCTTTATCCGCCACAATCAAAAAGATTATTCATAAATCAACTTAAAAGACACGAAAGACTTTCCAAAAGAGGGTCGAAGAGGATTATCGACTAGATAATTACACAATCTCTTTTGATCTCCAATGAATTTTAGAATTAAGAAATTAAATCTAAAACTTAGAGAAGATATGAGAAATAAAAAAATATTAAAGAAATTTGTAACTTAAAACCTTCTGTTTTTTTTGTTTTATCGTTTTTATTTCAGATAATTACTGATCAATTAGTTTTATCCGTTTACGTGCAACTAGACGAGGCTCTATTCCCTCCTTGAGACTGGAGCCAAATAGACAAGCCAATCAAAAGAAAGCCCGTAAAATTTACGAAGGCTACCTTCCCAGGATTAAGAAGCGAAGAGGACAAAAAAAAGTTATCAAAAAATTCACAAATTTAGTTTACAGATTTATTTTCGTTTACTGTATTATTTATTAATATTTTTAATCAAAATAATAAAACACCTATATTCTAATAAATCCAAAATAGTTCAACAGAAACTCTATATTAATCTATAAAACGATTTTTGACAGTAAATTAAAAATTAATTGTGTTCCAAGCGCCGATGTTCTTACGGGGAATATTTAAAATCACTCTCATTGTGACGTCTGTTATTCTTTGTATCATGTGTTTGACCCTTGATACTATGAAATTCTAAAGATAAACCCACGCGCACGTGATGAGTCTATCTCTTTTGTACGTGTGACGTCACTTGGCGACAAATATCAACAGAAATGTTCTGTTTTGTACGGAGTTTAGTCAGATTTAGTACTGTTTTATCGTTTATCTAGTATGTTGACAAATAAATGTGCACTTTTAGATAAAATATATTTAAGAATATTAAATTAAACTTTTAACAACAACAATAAAAAAAGCAAAGTTATTTCGGATTGTCGTTTCTTTAGATTTCCAAAAGAAACAAGTTCGCGAACAATGGGTTGTGAAGTGCTATCAGCAACTAAGGTTTAATGTAAACACTGCAAGAATATGTTCGAACCATTCTGTGGAAAGCGATTTCTGTATGAAAGAAAAAATGTTGGGTTTGCCTCAGAATAAGTGGAACTTAAATCGTGATGCAATACTTTCCCGTTATTTAATGAAATTACCAAGCGCAGACTTCTCCAGAGTAGAAAAAAAGCAGAATAGGGAGTCCCTGAAGTTGATGGGTCCATCACTCGATGTAGAAACACAATAGGAAGTACATATACAATGCGACAATGGCAATGAATGAGACAAAGAGAACATTCCTAAAATAAACAGAACTGTTTCCACTCAAACGTTAAGGTAGTAAATGGAATAATAAAATATTAAATGTATTTAAACAATTTTTCATTTTAGTGAAAATTATCCAGCTGAATATATTGGAATTCTCGAAATTGAGAAAAAACTTTTAAAACAATTACTTCACAAAGAAATGGAAGAAAAGAATAAAATTGAAAAAATATTTACAGAAGGGCAACTTCGTAAATTAAAGTTGGCCAAGCAAGTAAAGTGGAAAGTTGAAGATTATTTCAGTGCATGCAGGAGGTCCAGGGTCCTATCGTTTATTCAGAAAAAGAGGCTACCCTCTTCCTGCAGTTTCCACTTTAAGAAGATGGGCGAGCGTTCAACACATTCAACCAGGTATTTATAATTCTAGGATTCCTCATAAATACTTATCAGTAGTTAATTTTATATGAGTAATAAGTATTATTATAATTTTCAGGAATACTTAACACAGTGCTGAGATTAATAAAAAATAATTCTCTCTCAGCGATGGAAAGAGTATGTGTATTACTTGAAATGAAAATTCAAAATTCTTATGACTATAATAAAAAGAATGACACAACCTGAGGACCTAGCCAATATGTGCAAGTGATCATGGCTCGTGGAATATGCGGAAACTGGAAGCAGCCGATATTCTACGATTATGATAAAAAAATTACACATAATCTTTTATTTGAAATTATTTCAGAATTAGAAAATATAGGCTATCCCGTTTATGCTATTAACTCTGATTTCGGAAGCAGCAATAGGGGACTGTGGAAGTATTTAAATATAACGGAAGAAACAACATGGCTTACAAATTAAATAAGTAAAAAAAGAGTGCATGTGTTTGCAGACGCTCGACATATTATGCTTAAACTTTTGAGGAACCATTTTCTTGACCATGGATTTATCTCAAATGAAAAGTTTATAACATCCAAGCCAGTTGTAGATTTACTCCACAATACACAAAATTTAGATTTGAATATTGCACATAAAATTAATGCTGATTGTTTTAGGTACCAAATTGTTTTCGCACACAGTATCGAAAGCAATTTCTAGGCTAGGGTTATTGGGAATTTTTAAGAGTGAAAACAACTGGCTTGAATGTTCGGTGTTATTTAAACTCACCAATGACTGGTTTAATGTAGTTAATTCAAAAGTACCTCAAAGTGACTCACGATTAATTCATCAAAATGATATTTTGGACAAAATAGCGAAAACCATGCGAAATCTTAGAAAAGTTGATTCTAATACCTTGTTACCTTTTCAACGAGGTATAATAATTAGTATAAAGTCTTTAAAGGAACTATTCATCGATATGAAGACGATTTTGACATAAAATATTTATTAACATATCATTTGAATCAGGATACTTTAGAAGGTCTTTTCTCCATCATACGAGCCATTGGAGGGTTAAATGATCATCCTACTACTCTACAGTTCAAATACAGATTAAGAAATTATCTTATGGGGCAAAATGATAAGGTTATTTCCAGTTCGGCCAACACTGCTAGAATGGGCCACATTCCAAATATGGCTATTGCGAGTGTATCTGTCAAACGAGATATGTCAAACCCTAATTGAGGCCATTATTTGCAAAACTCGCTAATCGACAAAATTTTAGAAACATGTTTTTTTGGTTAAGTATATTTCAATTCTAAATAGAAATCGACTGATACAATTAAAATTTCACAAAACTCGTTCTTTAGCATACAAATGATGTAGAGCAAATTACAGTTATTTGTAGAACTCGCTCTTTGCTTTGAACGTTTACTTGCAAAACTCGCCGTTTGCTCTACCGCCAATGAAATTCGCCGGTTAATTCCCGTGACCAACACGCTATTACAACAGCTGTGTTGAAGAAACGGATTTTCAGTAGTTTATAATTATTCAAGCTACTAAAGAGTTGTATTTTGGCGAATTAGTAACAGTTTTTTATTTTTATGGAGTTAGAAAGTAAAAATGTTTGTTTTGTTAAACCTAATCCACAGGGAAAAGGACGCAAAAAAGTTCTTCAGTCAGAAACATATAAAAGGAATGTCGATAAACTTGCTAGGTAAGTTATTAAAATTTATGATTTTAGACTTGTGCGACAATAGTTTGACTTTTTACGCAGTTTAGCTTGTTTTTCGCGTTATAACGTTGAGTAGGAATAGACAAAAAGTTTATTTATTAAAAGAGTTGTATTGTTACAGAAATACACAAAAAGCACTGCCGGCTTTTCCAACTTGCGGTCATAACGGACGACCTGGATTGCCGTATTATTGTACTACACTCACGATGAAGCAAGTGGCAGATTTTCATGCCTACCTTTATCAGTCAAAAGATAAAAGTAAGCAAGATCTTTTGATATTGGCGTGTTGTAAGGAAGAAAAACCGAAAAGAGGGAAATCCAATCATGCTACAGTGTCGATAAAATACCATGTACGTTTGAGTGAGGGTAAGATGATTAGAGTATGTGCCAAGTCGTTTCTAGGAATCACAAATTTAAGCAAGGACCGAATACAAAGAATTGTAAGAAATTTTGTTGTCACTGGGGAGCTACCCAGAGAACGTAGAGGAGGCAATAGAGTGGGTCCAAAAATGATGAAAAAAGAAACTGCATAAAAAAATTTATAGAATCCATAACATGTACAGAGTCTCATTACTGTAGAAGCAAGACAAGCGTGAGGGTCTACTTGCCATGTGATTTGAATTTTAAAAAACTTTCGACCATTATCTTCGGAGAGTGCCTCAGCCTATGCATGTGAAGCTTAGTTATTTTAGAAAGTATGTCAATGTCTACTACAACATCGCTTTTGGAACTCCGCTGACTGACTGTTGTTCCACTTGCTTGAGAACAAAGGAGCAGTTGAAAATAACAACTTCTTTAGCTGTTCGGCAAAAGTTAGCTACTGAGTATCGTGTTCATATCGTAAAAGCAAAGGCTTTTTTGCAACTACTTAAAAATCCAACACCCAACACAACTTACTTTTCATTTGACTGCCAAAAAAACTTGGCACTGCATAGACTGCCTGATCAAGCAGCATATTTCAGCCAGCAAATAAACTGTAATAATTTTACAATTGTTGCTGGAACCTCTACCGATAAATTAACACCAAGGAATGTGTTTTCTTACGTGTGGACAGAAATTGACGCTCGAAAAGATTCTAATACAATAGCGTCAGCTTTGCAACATGCTCTAAAGAATTTTGATTTTGATGTCAGCATAGAAGCAGTACGGTTGTTCGCTGATGGTTGCGGCAAACAAAACAAAAATTCTAATATGATGGCAATGTTGGCTTATTGGCTTCTAGACGAATCGCCAAAACATATTAAACAAATTGAATTAATTTTTCCGATCGTAGGTCATTCCTTTATTCCGCCTGATCGCATCTTCGGCCTTATAGAAAAAGACATTAAAAAAATGCCTGTTATCGTGGAAATTAGTGGTTACGACGATTTAATCAGAAAGCATTCCACTGTACGGAAAATCGGTATCGACTGGGATGTGTTTGATTGGAGGACACAAACAAGCCGAGTTACTAAGCTCCCTAATTCATGGCACTTTGAATTTAATAAGGCAAAGCGGTTTATTTTTTACAAAAAAGACAAAAATGTTCTAGTCCAAGGTGAACCCAATTACCGCAATGACGTTGGAAAAGCTAAAAGCGTGTGCAAGAAAAATTTTTCACTTTCTTCAATGGCTCCTAAGAAATTACCACTGGGAACAGAATTAAAGGGGGATAAAGGAACTATTAATAATCTCCTTTCCAAACACTATGGAGAAAATTGGAGAAGGCTTCCTGAACTAAATTTTTACAAAGAGCACCTGAAGACAGGTTCTACCTCACCAGAAAAACCGTTGCTGGTTTGGAAAATTGCCAAAATGCAGAAAACGACTGTTTTTTTGTTTGAGCATGACTGATTGAGACTACTTTTGATTTTTTTTTGTTTAACTTATATATATATATATATAACTTTCTTTATATGATTAAAAATGTTAAAGTTTTATTTTCATGAATAAATCCCTGATGCTTTTTATTGAACTAAATACAGTTTATTATTATTTTAGAAATTTATTTGCAAAACTGGTTATTTGCAACAAACATTATTTTTTTCTAAAAATATGTAAATATTTTAGGCTAAAAACTTCTAATTTCCATTGCTAAAACCTCTAAAAAACATTAATAAAATTCTTTACGTTGTGAACTAAACACTACTCGGCTGTTAATCGTTTTTTTCGATTACCCAAAAAATTACTTCCGAGCAAAGAGCAAGTTTTGCAAATAATGGCCTCAATTACTATTTAACTGGCAATAAGCCACAATTAAAGGTTAAAGTACGTTTATTGACGTTTCAATTTCCACTTCGAAAATCGTTCTCAAAATACAAACAGTAAATTAAACAAATTTTGTTTTTTTAATTTACTGTTTGTATTTTGAGAACGATTTCCGAAGTGGAAATTGAAACGTCAATAAACGTATTTTATCCTTTAATTGTGGCTTATTCCCAGTTAAATAGTAATTAGTTTAAAATGCCACAAGAAAATAGCTTTAGAACAATATGTCAAACCTTGATGTATATGAAAACGATGTCAACGAGTTTGAAATTGTTAGTGCACAAATGTTTGAGGTCTTGAATTTATCTAATGATAATGAACATGCTGATCCGAAAAATGCGGCTGATATTAAGGATAAATATATTGAATGTCATATTCAAGAAGTGGAATGGGATTGTTTAGAAAACTTGACAGGATTTATTGCTTTTAAATTAAAGAAAACCGAAACGCTGGGTTATATTCCAGACAGCAATGAAATCGTGGGCGAACCATCTTTCCGAAGGAGGTTTACTTAAACCATATCCAGATTTTCTAATTAAATGTAATGAACTGGACCATATTTTTAACAATTTTAATAAAGGGTAATTCAAATTAACCAAGAATTATTTAAAATCGCTAATGGATTTAGCTGTGTTAGTAAACGTAAGTTCAGATGTCAAACATCTTTTTTTTTCATCATCTAAAAAACATTTTTTAGGTGTAAATTATATTTTAAAATTAGAAAATTGAATAGATATATTAAAGAAAAATCCAAAGTTTAGAAGAAAATATTAAAAATTGTAAAATAAATTATTAAATAAACTTGTAAATTGTTACAGTGTACTTTATTTTATCAGTTGTATTAAATTTTTATTTTAAAAAATCAATCCATTGTATATAAATTTCCATTTCCAAAAGGATGTTTAGTTCCTACTTTTTTATATAATTTTATTACCTATTTAAATTCTATTAATTTACATTGCTAGGCTAACAGAGATATACGTATATATACTTAACAAATTTTTAAGTTTTAATTGCAAATATTTTACTTAACATCCCTAAATATTTTAAATATTTAAATAAAAACCCTCTCTTTCCATATATGTTTTACCGACAAGTGGAACTTTTATCACCAAGTGACGTCATGCGCATCCACGTACAAAATTTCTATTGCGAAGTGGGTTTATCTTGGAAGTCATAGTATCATGTGTTTGACCCATGTCTTTATAAAATTAAATTTAAAATTAAAATTTACCTAGTATATTAAAAATCATAATTAAACGAGATGAATAATAATGTATTAATAGTCATATTTATAACAAAACAATGGTTTAATTTTATTTTGCGTTCATATATAAAAAATATCTCCATCAATAACAAATGAGTAGGTCGACGCCTACTGCCGCATTTGCTGTAACTTCAACTAATAAATATATTTAAACAATTTTAAATTCTCGTGTGGCCTACATTTAATGAGGTTAATATTTATTTTTAAAATACTTAAAAGGACATCACTATTATATTTCATTGTTGAATAAAGTCTAACAAAATCGAAAATTCATATTGAATTTAAGGAAAATTGAAAAATAATATTTCACCTTCTTATTTTTTTATGTATCATTCGCCATCAAATAAATTATTTAATTATATAATTCAATAACTTTAAGTACTGAAAAAAAGCTATGATTATTAACTCGAAGTGACTCGAAACACTGTCACTCGACACTGAGGAGTAGGCAGATTGAAGAATCAGTGCCGAGAGACAGTTCTTGTATTTATAATACAGAACACGATACTGGTACGTTTCGAATGAGGGGAGTAGGCAGATTGAGACCCCGAACTCGAACCGAACCGTATCCCTCTTGATAATGGCTCCAAAATGGGAGCCGAAACGTCGAGCATTAAATTCTCAACGCGGTTCTTCCCGAGAACCTAGTAATTTTCATATATATGTTATATATATATATATATATATATATACATATATATATATATATATATATATATATATATATATATATATATATACATATTTTTTTTTCTTGGCTTGAGCAATTGTTATTCAGCCTATCTCAATGAAACATGATTAATATAATAATAATATAATTATGCTTAACTAAGCTAATGTACATAGTATGTTAATAAATACTATATCATACTTTTATTATAATTTAGTTATTGAGAGACGTCATGTGAAATACATAGTGTATACATCCTACAAATAAAAATATCTACCTACTATGTTAATAAATATAACTATGATAATAAAAATATATTATATGTGTGTGTGTGTATATGCGAAGTTATTATCTTCCTTTTATTGACATATATTTTTTTAATTTTGTACTTTTCATTTAATTCCTGTATAATGTTAGTTATTTCTCATGCAGTTTTTAATACAAACCAAATTAATTGATGAGTAGTAGTGAATCGCGTGTAGACCGCTATTTCGTGACGCTTCTTTCGTGACGCCGTGTCGTGGCGCTAATTTCGTGACGTTGTGGAACTGAGTGTTTTACTATGGAGGAAAAGTAATATAACCCTAGTATAAAAGCTTCCTTTATATAAAAGAGAAAACGTGCAAGCAAAACAAAATAGTGTCACGATAACCTTTATATAAGCAAAACCGATGCGAAATGCCAAGAAAGGATTCTTTTTAATTGGTTTTACTCCTATACAAATATCTGGAGAAAAAAATTGACATGAATTTCGTCACATAATTTGTAATTCATTAATACTATTTTAATTCCATTGTGAGAGCAAACCCAGAAATAGAATTAGATTTTTTTTAGTTAATTTAATTACATGTATTTTCCAATGTTAGATACAAACTCGACCGAAGTATATATAAAGTAATAACACTATTTGAAGAGTAAAAAGTAGAGTGGTTGCCTAATTCTCTACTTCCTCATTAGCTCTCCTATGTAATAACAGTGAACGCTGCAAAACCGCAGTTTTATTCTTGTTACCAACCAAATACATCTGGATTTGACAATTTTTTTAAGTTTTACTCAACGTATTGAATTCAAAAATAAAACAAAGTTGAAGTCTAAAACATTTGATTTACTTTAACAATAACTGAAGAATTATAAAAAACGTAAAATAATAAGTTTCTAAAAGTACAATGACCTGTAATAAATTTTATATAACTAATTGATGAGTGCAACTGATCAATATTATTTGTCTTTATAGTGTTCTTATTATATTTACACAGTTCCACAAGGCGCACATCCTAATTTTTTTCTCTACTTTTGCTTTACACAAAAAATATGTCAACTTATGCTGTGATTGATAATTTTAAACAGATTAATAATTTATTAATTTTAAGTTAATTAAACAAAAGCAAGATAAAATATCTATTTTTTTTATTGTATAATATTGTATAATTGAACATATTACAGGGAGTAATATGTTCGTATACACATTCAATGTTTGACATATTAACAATTTTTCATTTGAATACCTAAAACTTCTAGGACGTTATGTATTCGTAGATACATTTTAATATCTGCTTATTATTTGAAACAATAATTGTATTCAAATTGACAGGCAATGGACAATTTCGCTCAATTAGTCTTTCATACATCATTTTGATACTTTGTCTTTACTGTCCACACTCCGATATAATGCGCTCTAGGTATCCCACTTTACCACAGGAGCAATATGGGTTTTCATTGATACCTATGCTGTGTTTGTATGCCGGAGTGAGTGCGTGATTTGATCTTATTCTGTTTATTGTTGTTATAAATAACCTGTTTACCTCATATTTGAACCATCTCTCATTGGGTATTAGTGGTTGGTAAGCTCTAAAGTTGATTCCAGTTGTACTTTGGTTGTATAAACGTTGCAATCTTTATTTGAAATTGTTTCTACTGATATTATCTATGTCTGTTACTGGAAGAAGTATGTTGTTTATATTATGTTTGGTTAAGCTGCAGATTTTAGCTAATTTAACGATTTCTTCATTTCCTAATATTTCAGAGTGTCCTTTTACCCAACAAATAATAATCGAGCTACCTGCGGATAACCAGGTTTTTTGTGGTTTTGATAGAAGTAAGTTTGTCCACAATGCTTCTACAATCGGTGAGAATGATATAATAATTCCTACCAATAGAGTATAAAAAGAATATTTTAACGCAAGTAATAAAGATGATAGTTCGGCAGTATATATTGAAGCTTTATTGGGTAATCGACATGATTGTTTGTAATTAGAATTTCAGTGATATATTGCACAACCCGTTTTATTTTGAATTTTAGAGCCGACAGTAAAAATATATTGAAATGCAGGTCACTTATCTTTAATTAATTTGTTGATCATACTTCCTGGAAGGTTTGAATCCATATAATATGTTTTTATTATCTTGGAGAAGAGAGTCTTAGGAGGTTGAGTATAAATTGATGGTATTTTATTTTAATTCAATTGTTCTTCAAATACTGTCAATTTCCTATAACTTTCAACGTATATGGGAGTTGTTTTGTTACGCCAATATTTGTGGCTCAAGTATAATATATTCAAGTTACGAGTATTTTTAAATAGCTGAAGTTTTTTGATATAGCTCTAGCTACAAACTTACCTGTACAAAACTCTTTAGCTTCAATTTCAATAATACTAATAGGAGTAGATTTTAAGTAACCAAGACATAGCATCAAACATTTATTCTTTTGGGTTTAAATTTTATTAAGATGTTCTGTTGACGCAGACCCATATAAATTACAACTATAGTCGAAAATTGGTTATTCATTGAGCGATAGAATAGCAATGCAATATTCGGGTCAGCTCCCCAACTGGTTTTACAAAATGCTCTAATGATATTCATGAAATTTTCCGATTTTTTTTATAATATAATGAAATAAAATATCTAAGAAAAAACAAAAATTAAAAATTGAGCAAAATAAAGAATGCGACAACTATTATTATCATCATCTTTGGCTCGATAATCCTCTGTGGATCTTGGCCTGCTCTAAGATTCGTCGCCATTCTGTTCGGTTTTTGGCAACATGTTGCCATCTTCTGATTTTTAATATTCGTAAGTTGGTTTCTACTCCATCTAACCACCTAATTCGCGGTCGGCCTTTGCTTCTTTTTCCTAAAGGTGTTCTTGTGGTTAGCTTTTTAGCAATGGTATTTTCTGGCATTCGTATTATGTGTCCAGCCCATCTAAGTCGCTGTATTTTAATGAACGTTATGACATCTGGCTCATCAAAGAGCTGATACAATTCAAAATTATATCTTCTGCGCCACTGCCCTTGGTCGTTTACAGCTCCAAATATTTTGCGGATTATTTTACGCTCAAATATTCCCAAAAGTCTTTAATCTTTCTGCGTTAGAGTCCATGTTTCTGCTCCATATGTGAGGACCGGCCTCAGCAATGTTTTGTATATAATAATTTTAGTTTTTCTTTGAATGTTTCTTGAGAGGAAATGCTTTTGGAGTCCATAGTATGCCCTATTTGTAAGATTTATTCGTCTTTTGATTTCTTCGCTTGTTTTATTGGTAGCAGTCAATAGCGATTCAAGGTATGTGAAGTTGTCAACACGTCCAAAGGTATGACTTCCAAAGACTGTTTCTCGTTCCTCATTTGCTATCGGATCCTTTGTAACCAACATGTACTTGGTTTTGTCTTCGTTGATGACTAGACCGACCTGTTTCGCCGCTGTTTCCAATTCTAGGAGATATTGCTCAACATCTCGCTTGCTACGCCCTACTATGTCAATGTCATCAGCATATGTCTTGTATCGATCTATTGTAAATAGTACCGCCATCCCTAATTCGTGTATCACGGACTGCCTTTTCTAAGGCAATATTAAATAGGAGGCAAGCCAGAGCATCTCCTTGTCTGAGTCCATCCTTTATCTCAAAGGATCTAGAACTCTCTCCCTGTATTCTAACAGTGGCTTCTAAGTTAGACATTGTCATTCTCGTTAGTCGGATAAGTTTCTCTGGTATACCAAACTCATGCATTGATTGGTATAGCAGTGTTCTCTTGACACTGTCGTATGCGGCCTTGAAGTCGACGAATAGGTGATGGGTTTCAATATTGAATTCTAATGTTTTCTCGAGAATCTGTCTTATTGAATGAATCTGGTCAATTGTTGATTTTTCTGGAGTGAATCCAACTTGATATTTACCAACTATGCCCACTGTGTAAACTTGCAACCTTTCGTAGAGAATATTTGCTAGCATTTTGTAAGCAGTTGTTAACAGGGTTATACCTCTATAGTTGTCACACTGGAGCTGGTCACCTTTTTTATGTAACGGGCATATCTATTACAACTATATCTACGACAACTATTAGTCAAAGTTAATTAGAGAAATACTTAATTTTATATGCTTATTACTACTACATTGTCTTATTGTCCTTGAATAACTCCAGAATTTTTTCAAGATATATTCAAATTAGGGTTTTAAGAATAACCTGATTAGGATTTTTCAGTCTTAACGTATTACGCAATTTTTCTACTGTTTTTGGACGAAAAGGGCAAGTCATTCATTTAATTAATACTACACATGCTTAAACGAAAGTTTGGGTTTATAATAAAGCGTTCTAAATGTCCAATTCCGTGTTCCTCTAAATATTGAAGTACGTATCTATATTTGTTATGATCTCAAATGCAAAAAGAAATTGGGGCCAACAAAATGGTCAAATGGAATAATATAAGCTTGAAAAATATCTTTGATGTAAGAATTTGCACTTTAAGTTTCTTTATAACCAAAAGAGCTTAGTTTTTTCCTCGAATACAACATCAACCAATACCATTACTGGCCAGTCCCAAAATTGTTTATGCTACTTTAGAAAATCTTATTTACTTTTATTCCATTTCACAAAATGTAGCCTCTTTTGTGTATTACAGTGGTAGCGTAGAAACACGAACGAGTTCTCTTGATTTGAAACTATCTTTCTCGAAACACCATCTAACTACATATTGAGGCGCTCACAGCTCCTTGCCTTATACGAGGTCTTAAAACCAGCACAAAAGCTGTTTGTAGAAGGTCTTGCAGTCTTTGTAAGACCAAAAACCTTTCTCTATTGAAAAAACAAGATCACGAATCTGGTCTTCACAAAAAACGAGTAAAATATGTACTTACAAGAAGGTTCAGTGTTACGAAACTAACTAAAATATGGTTAGTCGAATTCCTGTCTGTGTATAGCTACATTTATGAGTACTGAAGCTTAATTTCAATTATGCGAATTTATGTTATTTTATTATTATAGGTACATATTATTTGGTTTCAGGTATTTCGCCACAGGAGCATCATTCAAAGCCTTGTCATTCAGTTTTCGAGTGGGTTCATCAACTGTAGGGAACATTTTTAGAGAAGTGGTTACAGTTGTATGGGATAAACTTCAGCCTTTGTATGTGCCAGTACCAACCAAACAACTTTTTCTAGAAACAGCTAAGTATTTCTTTGGTCTTTGTAATTTTCCAAATGGGCTTGAGGCAATTGACAGAAAGCATGTCCGAGTTAAGTGTTCAAGTAATTCAGGATCCATGTTTTTTAATTACAAACATTTCTTCTCTGTCTTCTTACAAGGCGTTGCTTATGCGAACTATCGGTTTATAACAGTTGACCTTCGATATGGTAAACAAAGTGATGGTGGGACCTTCCAAGCATCTGATTTATACGATCTATTATTAAACAAGTAGGAACTTGACATTCGTGAACCCTCATTCTCACCTGGAACGAATTTTAAAGTTCCATATGTGTTTGTTAGAGACGAGGCATATCCACTGCTTCCTTACCTCCTTAAACCATATGCAAGAGATTCTTTGGGCATTGATGAGGAAAATTTTAATAAACGGTTGTCACGAATGAGAAAGTCAATTGAATGCGCATTTGAAATTTTATATGCAAAATGGCGTTTGCTTCAATTGCGTTGCATTGAAACAGATGTTGAAATAGTAGATAGTATTATTGAGTGTATATGTATTTTGCACAATACCGTTATTCATATCATTTAGCTGATGCAGCAGTAATTCCTGTGTCAAACAATAAAAAAAACCTCTCAGAAGACCGACAAATAAGGCAAAAACTGTTAGGGATTTATTCACCAAGTACTTTACACATCATAAACTAAAGGATTATTGGTAAACATATTTTTGTAATAGTGCAGAATCTATTTGACTTATTTATTTTTCCTCTAAATGTTATACATGATAGAAATCATATTGTTTAATTAAGAGTTTCTAAATTATGTATTAGGACCGACAGGCCGTATGTAACAATAAAAATTAAATAGATACTTCTTCTTATTCTTCAAGTTCCACTCCTATCGGAGATTGGAAATCATTCTGGCAATTATAATTTTATTGGTTACTCGCCTGAATAGTTCAATTGAACTGCATCCAAACCATTCACGGAGATTGCGTAGCCACGAGATTTTACGTCTTCCTACGCTTCTTCTACCTTTGATTTTACCCTGCATTATATTCCTTAATAGTTAGTACTTTTCACCTCTCATTATGTGCCTCAAGTATTCCAATTTTCTGATTTTTATGGAATTTAAAACTTCGCATTGTTTTCCTAGTTTTTCGAGAACTTGTTCGTTTGATTTGCGATCCATCCATGATATTTTCAAAATACGTTGGTAACACCACATTTCGAATGCTTCTAGGTTTTTAATGTTGGATTTTTTACGTTTTCAACTCCATACAAAAGGGTAGAGAAAATATAACATCGAAGCATTCTTATCCGGAGCGATATATTGATATCGCGATTACAAAAAAGATTTCTCATTCTATTAAAAGTTAATCGCGCAATTTCAATGCGGCATCTTATTTCTTTTGTCTGATCAGTATCTTCTGTGATCCATGCTCCAAGGTATTTGTACGAAGATATTTGTTCAATTTCTGTATTATCTAGTACTAGCTTAACTTTGATGTTTTGTGCTTTTGAAAATACCATGAACTTGGTTTTCTTCAAATTGATTTTTAGTCCATAATCGTTGCAATATATATTTAGTTGTTCAGCAAGGTATTGCAGTTCTTCTAGTGTTCCTGCCAGAAGGACGGTGTCGTCAGCATATCTTATGTTATTAAGTGGCTCACCGTTTATTATAAGGCCCTCACTGATCTCGGCAAGCGCTACTTCTGAGATGGCTTCACTGTGTAAATTGAATAACAAGGGTGATAAAATACACCCTTGGCGGACCCCACGGCGAATCTGGATATCCTTGGTTAGTTCGTTTTCAACTTTCACTTTTGCTGTTTGATTCCAATAGAGGTTACAGATGATTCTAATGTCTCTACTGTCTATGTTTTTATATAATAAAATTTCTTTAAGTCGATTATGCTGCACTCTGTCAAATGCCTTCTCAAAATCAATGAAACAGGCATATACTTCCTGATTAATATCTAATCATCTCTGCGAAAGAACACTTAATGCAAACAGTGCATCTCGTGTTCCCAGTCCTTTCCTAAATCCCGTTTGTGTATTACTTATACCTTCATCTAATTTCTTATGTATTCAATTGTGAATTACTTTTAAAAACAATGTCAAGACATGACTCATTAAGGTTATGGTGCGATGTTCATTGCACTCCTTTGCATTGGCTTTTTTGGGAAGCAGCTATGAATGTTGATTGGAGCCATTCTTTAGGTATTATACCTGTTCTATATATGGTATTGAATAGATCCAAAAGAAGATCAATAGATTCAGTATTCACAATTTTAAGTAATTCGATAGGAACTTCATCAGGCCGGGAGATTTACCACCTTTAGCTTGTTTCATTGCATATTCAATTTCTTCTCGTATAATGTCAGGCCCAGTATCATCCTTAAATTCTTTTGGTGCTTGTGTTCTCTCTTTGTCTTCAAAAAGTTGTGCTATATAGATAAATAGATACTGTAGTATAATAAAATAATAAAATCATTTGTTTACCTTCAATTTTCATTTGAACACTCACGTCCTTCCAGCACTTTCCAAATAATTCTTGGAATGGAATTCCATAATGGAATGTTGTTTGACTCGTTTATCCCATATAGCCCGTCTTTCGTATACCAGACTTATCAATTGATCGTTGTCAATCATGTTAATAAATACTTTTATAGCTTCAAATATTGTGTAAAGGCACAAAAACAAACACTTCCAAATAAGACTACCAGCGTCCTAGAAGCTGGAATATAATTTATTGAACATTCTTGTTTGCTGATCAGCGCTATTGCAAACGTCGACAAGTTCAGACAAACGTTCTTTGTGTACCGTTCCATATCAAAGTATGCTAATATACACATGCATTTGTTGGCGTTTGTCAGCGCTTGCTCGCCAGCGCCGGCAACACGCGAGCTACGTGTCCCTACCCTTATACTGGCTTTTTAAAATTCATACAAGTCTTGTACTTCTTTAAGTTGTCTAGAATGAAGCAATGTATCGTTAGGGAAGCGTAAGTGATTTAATCAGTCACGTTTTTTTTTTAAATACAAGAATAATAGATATCTTGAAAGTAAAAGATAATAATCGATGAATTAAAAGACAAACAGATAATCTGGTTTGGCCTTGTACAAAGAATACTGGATACAAAACTCCCTTCCCAAAGAAATTATTCTTCTTCTTCTTCTTGTTATATAGATATGACTTTGTCTGTTTTTCGATGTGCCTCCATTAAGTTATCATTCCATCGTTTTCGTGGTCTTCCTACTGGTCGTCTTCCTATTGGGGAACCGTCTCTTGCCGTCCATTTGTTGTCATTCGGCTTATATGATCGTTCCATTCTACTTTTCTATTTCTTACCAAGTTTTTGATGTTCTCCACCTTGCATCTATGTCGTAGGTATACCTATCTGTACTTCTAGCTCTGTCCCATAGTGTCTTACCATCAATTTTTCTAAGTGTTTTCATCTCTGCTGTTTATTAACATCCTTTTTGTCCTCTCTGTGTCAGGCCCAAAGATATTATAAAATATATAAGAAATAGAATATATTATATATATACAGGGTGAGTGGGGAGGAACGCACCAAACTTTAAGACTGTATAATATACGTAAAAATAAGTAAAAATAACTCATATGTTGTTATTCGATTTTCATTTGTTTTCGAGTTATAGCGATAATAACACAAAGTTGTAATTTTACTGCTACTTATCACATTGCTGTAACAGGTATCTGTGATTCGTTTAATAATTAGTTAACTGTCATAATAGTGTAGTGTCAACGTGATTTAATGTCTATTTGACAGTTTGTATAAATAAGTTGTTGCAAAATGCCACATACTTATTCAAATAGTGATTATGCAAATATGGTGTTTGTTTATGGCTTTTGTAATGGAAACGGTAGAGCTGCTGTTAAAGAATATCGTCAACGGTTTCCAAATCGGAGAACTCCAGATAAAAATGTATTTATTAGAGTTTTCAACAAACTATGCGAGACCGGAACGCTTCCTAGTTATAAAATAATATCGGAACGTGCTCCCTGACAAAGTTTACAAGAAATACAAAATATTCTGGATTCAGTAGAAGATGATCCAGGGATCAGCTCACGAAGAATCGGTACTCATTTAGCCATTCCTCAAACGAGAGTAATTAACACACTTCACGAGCAAGGTTTATATCCATACCACCTACAACGTGTACAGCACCTACAACCAGAAGATTATGCCAGCCGTATGCAATTTTGTCGATGGATAAATAATAATCGTCGTGTTATATCCCGCATACTTTTTACCGATGAAGCAACATTCACCAGAGACGGTATTAATAATAGCCGCAACTCACATGTATGGTCAGATGAAAATCCACATGCCACAATTGAAGCTAGTTTTCAGCACAAATTTTCGATAAACGTGTGGTGTGGTGTGATCGACGGTTATTTAATTGGCTCTTTCATATTTGAGAACCGCCTTACAGGAGAGGAGTACTTGAATTTTTTACAGAATGAATTGTCAGGACTCCTACAGAACATTCCACTAAATATCAGAATGCAAATGTATTATCAGCACGATGGAGCTCCTGCACATTTTGCTCGTCAGGTCAGGCAACATTTAAATACAAAATTTCCAAGGCGTTGGATTGGTCGCAATGGTCCTATTAGTTGGCCTCCGAGGTACCACACCTAACACCATTAGACCATTTTTTATGGGGCTGGTTTAAAAATGAAGTTTACAAGGTAAAAGTCGACAATCGCGATGCACTAATTCGACGCATTAAAAATGTTGCAGCCACAATTAGAGCAAACCATGACGCAATCAGAAGAACAACGTTGAATGTTCATAGACGAAGCAGAAAATGCTTACAGGTCAATGGTGGTATTTTTGAAAATTTATTATAAGAACATTTAACATTAAATTAATGTTAAGTTACAACTTTGTGTTATTATCGCTATAACTCGAAAACAAATGAAAATCGAATAACAACATATGAGTTATTTTTACTTATTTTTACGTATATTATACAGTCTTACAGTTTGGTGCGTTCCTCCCCACTCACCCTGTATATATATATATATATATATATATATATTATATATATATATATATATATATATATATATATAGAAATATATATAATATGTATTTCTATAGAAATTAGAGAATCGAAGTAGACGAAAATTTCAGAGATAGATGCATAGAAGAAGATGACTGGAATGATTTACATTGCTGGAGATGCGAAACGGGAAGGCTTAGTCCAATTGAAATCAATGTTTATAATATTATATATTTAATAACTTTTCACGTTTTATTAACATGTGTTAACAGTTTAACGAAGTGATAATTAAATAATTACTCAAGAACTGATAACTAAATAATGTACAATCTGCACTTTAAGGTCATGCCCTCAAAGCTGTATTAAAAATAACACGTTTTAGGGGACAGTAATGCTTAATTAGGGTCTTTATAATTTTAGTAACAAGATAATTTTTGCTGGTGTATTATTTGGTGTAGAAGTTTAGATGCCATTATACTGTGGTGGAATTCGTCTCAGATGTTACCGACAGCTAGCAATGAGTTAATTGTTTAGCGGAAATCGTCGCAAAATTAATTAATTGACGAGCTAAATTGGTAGCTCAATTCACGCAAAACAAAATTTTGCCGTCGGTTATTTTGTGTTTATATTTTTAAAGACCTACGTTTTAGTTGTTTTGTTCACGATTGGTAAATATTTTTCCTGCTAACTTTAACACTATCATAATTACAAAATATTAAAAACCAAATAATTTGCAATACACATAAAATAGTCATTTTAATGGCCAAATAATGTAAATATGCTAATGTTATCGTTCTGCACCATTAGCAATATTTTGTTTATTCATACAATGCTTAAAAAATAATAAGCTTATTCGTGTTTAGTCATTTCAGTTTAGAGACATAGTGGACCAAAAGTCTGGAAAGACCAATTATCGCTTAATTGCATAGTCGGGTCTGAATTGTACAAAAACCGGGATACGCCTATTCTGCAATATGGATATTTAAAATTTGATGCTTGCAATGTTGCTAGATTTAGCACTTTTCCGATCTCGTTAGTCACTTTGGCTTTTTAACCCTTTGTTTCCTGAAAACTTTTAAAACCAAAAATTGAGGTAAAAATTAAATAATCTTTCTCTATTGGGTTCCTAAAAAACAAAAAAGTGAAAAATATTATTTTTTTTATGTATGTTTTTTTTAATAAGCTATGGTTTCGACATGATACCACTAGGAAAGTAAAGATTTTTCTTAAGCAAATAAAAATCTGATAACTCAATAATATATAATAGTATAAAACGTAGGTTACTTTTTATGATACAACGAAAACCAGTTCTTTTTTTCGCTAAGGCACAATCCAACCTTACACGTCGCACACTCCCTGATTCTGTGAGGATTCTTAAAATAAAAGATATAAGAGTAACAAAACTAATTGAACTAGAAATTCTACTTAACAAAAAGATTATTTTTACAGTTCTGTATAGATCCCCGAGTACTTGCCCAATAACATCTAATATTAATTTAATGTATTACAATAGACTCCCTCTATAACGAGAACTAAAATGGCAGACTAATTACCTCGTTATAAGCCGATCTCGTTATATCAGATAACATTAATACTGTTCTGAAGCTATTTTCTTGTGGCATTGTAAATTAATTACTATTTAACTGGGAATAAGCCACAATAGCCACAGATAAAATACGTTTATTGACGTTTCAATGAAAAATTCTTCTAATAATTTAATTTGATCTGACTCATTTATATTGACAATTCAGACATACATTATGCATTTTACAGTAGACGACTTTAAAATGATATTGACAATATTGTTGAGTTGCGCTCCTGGGACGACTTTACTTATAAGATAGTTCATTCGATTACATGAGATCAACTTTAACTTGAGAATATCCGTCAGAAAAAAATCATAGCATGTAATTCGTCTTTAAAAAGACAAACACATGACATGATGACAGTGAAATTTTTCTGTTAGTGATTCCATAGTAAATTATGAGGGAAAAACCAGGAAAAAAACCTCATAATACTAACCCGACATTGTAAGTATTTGTTCGTGAATTTAGTTTACCTTCAACAAACATCAAAATTCTGATTTTATATGTTACGTTATTTAAAAAAACATAAATGATGTATCCTCTATATGTTACTGACTTGCTAATACTGGTATTTTCTTATTAATAACTTCCTCTTTCAATATTGGTAACCAGATCCTACTACATTCTGCCGAGGAATTTGCGACACAATTGGCCTCATTTAGCATAATTACAGCCGCTTCTTTGATTTTTCTTTTTTTACCATCCGTTTCTTTTAGGACTACATTTGAATTATTCCATTGAATCCTATGTTCATTATCCCATACGTGTTTACATATTTGAGATCTATCAAATTCTCTATTTTTAATATAAGATTGATGTTCACTTATTCTTACATTTAATGGCTTGGATGATTCACCTAAATAAAACTGATCGCATTCACAAAGTATTTTATAAATGCAATTCTTTGTCCGTTCTTGTTCATTGTTAGGTTTGGTTTTGGACAAAATAGATCTCAACGTGTTTGTTGTTTTGAATGTTGTTGAAATGTTGAATTTATTTGTGGATATTCTCAAGTTAAAGTTGATTTCATGTAATCTAATGAACTATCTTATAATTAAAGTCGTCCCAGGAGCGCAACTCAACAATATTGGCAATATCATTTTAAAGTCGTCTACTTTAAAATGCATAATGTATGTCTGAATTGTCAATATAAATGAGTCAGATAAAATTAAATTATTAGAAGAATTTTTCACTATGTAACAAAAAACAACATTTGTTTAATTTACTGTTTGCATTTTGAGAACGATTTCCGAAGTAAAAATTGAAACGTCAATAAACGTATTTTTATCTTTAATTGTGGCTTATTCCCAGTTAAATAGTAATTAACAATAATAATGAATATGTCATTATCATAACGTGGCGCTACAACCCTTGGTGGGTCTTGGCTGACTGTACAACTTTTTTCCGCTTTGTTCGGTCTTCCATCAACCTAGGGTCAAATGGAATGTTCATTTTCCGGAGATCTGCTTGAATGTTATCTCTCCATCGCATTCTGGGACGTTAGAGTGGTCTTTGGCCTGTGGGAATTTCCTCCCATACCAGTTTCACAAGTCTTTCATTATGCAGTCTGTGCACGTGGCCTGTCATCTTAGTCGCTGTGATTTAATTTCTTGGACAATATCGGCGTCGTTGTAGAGTGCTTTTAATTCGATATTGCTTCTGATCTTATACTGGTTTGTGGAGATGTCATGGTGAGGTCCGAAAATTTTTGGGAAATACATTTGGGTTCTTAATATATACCTTTTACAAAGGATTTTTAATAATTTTTTTAATATATGGTATACAGCCAACTACAGGAACGTAGATTCCTTGTGGAATGCAACTTTTGGTTACATAAGGCCCAAATTATACAATTGTCTACCAGAGAATTTAAAACAAACTAAAAATTATAAAAAACATAGAAATTAAACAATGGATTGATTGAAAACAAAACAACACAAATCTATGAAGAACTGATTAATGGACAATAGTAATAAATATCTAAATAAACTTTGATTAAAAACTACAACATTTCTTGAATTTACTACAATTAATATCATGTACTTACATTTATGTACTCACAGTTGTGTCACTATTAATGTATTTAATTTTATTTAATGTATTTAATGTAAGTACGCATAAATAACTTACTATTTATGTTTATAAATTATTGAATATTTCTTTGTTTGAATAGGTATATATTTTTAAGTCTCAAGCACAAGGGGTGCTACTTTTATAGTAGCTCTATTTCAGTGAGCTTTTATGTTTATTTAGTATTTAGTACGCTTTTTGTTTCTTGTAATCTATGTAAGCTTCCTAAATAAACATTATTATTATTATCCAGATTTAGCCATACGGCTCACACTCCCTCTAAGGGGAAAATTCACTCATCCCAGATACCTACGGTATCAGAAGGATTGAGCTCTGGTGGGACTCTTTCCGTGTTATCGAGCCCTAGGTGACTTGGTATGCTGGAGTATCTCCCAAAAATTTTCGTACACATCGAGATGTTGAGAGTAGTACAGCTTTTTGCATGGTCTTGTAGAGATGTTCATTCAGACCTAGCTTTTTTATATTTTCTAGGAGGTTCTTTGGAATGACTCCAGTAGTAGAGAGAATAATAGGTATTGTCTGGGTACTTTCCATTTTCCACTGTCTTCGTATTTGAATTTCCAAATCCCTGTACTTGGCGATTTTTTCGTTCTGTTTAACACGAAGATTATTGTTGTTGGGTATCGCCACATCAATTAATGTTATTTGTCTCTTTAGTTTATTGATTAGTATGAGATCTGGTCTATTATGTGCCACTGTTTGGTCTGTGAGCACCGTGCGATCCCAGTATAGCTTGTAGTTGTCATTCTCAAGTATACTCTCAGGAACATATTGATAATATGGAAGATGGTTTGTTTGAAGAAGTCCCAGTTTGTTAGCTATCTCTTGATGAAGGATTTTTCCTACTGAGTCGTGCCGTTCCTTATATTCAGTTGCAGCAAATGCCTGACAGCCCCCGGTAAGATGTTGAATGGTTTCCTGAGCTTGGCACCCATATCGGCATTTGTCATTTTGGACCTGAGGGTCTTTGACGATATATTTCAGGTAATTTTTGGTTGGTATAACCTGATCCTGAATGGCGAGTAATGAACCTTCTGTTTCGGGGAACATCCTTCCTGATGTCAGCCAATAGTTCGACGCTATACTGTCGACATGGTCTTGACTGACCTCATTGGGATGTCGCCCGTGCAGAGGCTTGCCCATCCAGGTGCGCATTTTTTCGTTCTTAGTAAGGTGGTTTATGCGCATTTCTGGTTCCCTCAGTTTAATCGGTGTTGTGTCATCTACTGCACAAATCGCGCGATGAAGAGTAGATGTCTCCGCCTGCACCTGAAAATAAGTTCTTAAATTAGTAATCTGTTTTTCTAATTGCTCGCTTATATCCATAAGTCCTCGACCTCCTAAATGCCGCGGTAATGTTGTTCTTTCTACTGCACTTCGAGGATGGTGTTTTTGTGCCTTTGTGAGGTGCGTTCGTACTTTTCGCTGAAGATTTTCTATATCCGTTTTTGTCCACTTAACAATACCAAATGAGTAGCTAAGCGCGGAACATGCGTAGGTGTTTAGTGCCTTAAACAAATTTTTACTGTTAAGGTGTGAACGAAGCAGCTGTTTTACCCTTCGTATAAATTCAGTTGTTATCTCAGTTTTCATTTGCTTATGGTCAATCTTCCGCGCTTGCTTTATTCCGAGGTATTTATACATATCATTTTCACCCATGGCCTCGATGTTCTGGCCGTTTTGCATATCGAATCCGCCGGGCTGAACCTTTCCTTTGATTATATTTAAGACACGGCACTTGTCAAGACCGAAGTGCATACTAATATCATTTGAGAAATTTTCAACAGTTTTTAGCATCTGGTCTAGGTGGTTTCGAGTGGAAGCCATTAATTTCAAATCATCCATATACAACAGATGATTAAGCTTCGCCACAACAGTGTTGTTATTTTTGATACTAAAACCTGAGTCGGTGGAGTTCAGTAGCTGAGATAGTGGGTTCATCGCTAAACAGAACCAAAGAGGACTCAAGGAGTCCCCCTGGAAAAGGCCCCGGTTAATTGAGATATCTTCAGTTTCGATGTTTTTTTCACCAGGTATTTGAAGGTGAATTTTAGTCTTCCACTTCGTCATTATATGCTTTAAAAAGGTCACTATATTAACATCGACTTTATATATTTTCAATATATCTATCAGCCATTGATGCGGTACTGAATCAAAGGCCTTCTTGTAGTCGATGAAGGCGGTAAAAAGGTTCCTTTTTTTGCTGTACGCCTGGTTGGAAATGACTGAGTCGATTATAAGTTGTTCTTTGCAGCCCATGGAACCCTTAGCGCATCCTTTCTGTTGAGGCTCTATGATATTGTTTAGAGAACAGTGTTGGTAGATACGCTGGGTTACACAGGATGTGACCAATTTGTACAAAGTTGGAAGACAAGTGATTGGGCGGTACTTGGCTGGATCTTGGGTGTTATTTTGATCCTTTGGTATAAGATAAGTGGTTCCTTGAGTAAGAAATGATGGTATTTCCTGCGGATTAAAAATAACATGATTAATTAATACTGTTAAATGATCGTGTATACTCCAAAACTTCTTTAGCCAGAAGTTTTGAACTCCGTCTGGCCCAGAAGAAGAGCTCCGTCTTATTATTATTATTATTATTATTATTATTATTATTATTATTATTATTATTATATTGTTTATCCGTGGTAAACTCCAAACAGAAAGATACTAAAAAAGAGGAAGTTCCAGGATGAAACAAACATAACTAATTAAAGTTCTGAAACTATTTTCTTGTGTCATTTTTATGTTATTTACTATATTTAATGCGAATTATTTAATTTCCTAAGTGAAAATTGAGAAGTCAAAATAAACAATTTTGTCTGATTGTGGTTAAAATTTATAAATAATGAACGATAAATAGAAAACATGAAATAATTAAAGTCTTTAGATCCAATATAAAAAACTGCATAAAATAGAATCTGGTAGTATAATTCGACGCCTAAAAAGTTTTTTTTCAACTTATTTATCATATATAATGGTTTACATTTGATCTTTAATTTTTTATACGAGAATATGAAAAAAAAATATATATTTTAAAAGGCTCAATCAAAAAACTTTTTATTGTATTTGTTATCAAATCATTAGCTTAACCTTTTCAAGTAGCAGCAGATTAATTTGTTCTCTTCGAGTGACATCTAATCCGTACCACCGACCACTTGTAAACAGAACAGACATTATGGGGGTGTCGCTGCGGCTAATGTCTCTTCTAATAGAAAGATAAATGACAAAGACCGCCACGGTCGGTTTCACTGTTTCATGTTTTTCGTCAATTTAAAGCTTGTTGGGAAGGTTGTGTTTTCATGTCTTGTCTGTCAAGCAATTAAGAATTAGAAGAATCCTTCCTTAGATTTATTTTTTGGGTTTTAAGTTGAAATGAAAACTAAATCCCAATTGCACAGCAGTCTAAATATATCATTTTAATAAAATTAAATTAAAAACCACAATATGGTTAAAAATATTAAGGAAATAACCAAACTAGTATTTATACAGAAATTGTATTTCATATATTTAGTAAGTGAAATTGGATAAGATTAAAAATATTTACTAAAGTCATGACAAAAAGACGAATAAACAATTATTTATCGAGTATCCTTTAGGTAGTCTTAATCATTAGTGAGTAAACTCAGTGTGTAAAAATATTCTTCTTCTTCCTTCTTGTATGCATGCTTTAAAGCCTGTTTCTTCTTCAATGTTAGCCTCCTAAATTGTTTAAAGTGTCGCACCATCTTTTTCTTGGTCTGTCAATATTTCTTCGTCCATTTGGTGACTTATCTCGTGCTATTCGTACTATTCTATCCTCTGCCATTCTACTGATGTGTTTGTTCGTTCCACTCCTGTTTTCGTTTTGCCACCCTTCCATTTATGTCTTCTATATTGCATGCTCTTCTTATGTTTTCGGTTCTGTCCCTATCCAACAGATTTTCCCCTGATATTCTTCGGAGTATTTTCATCTCTGTTGTTTCTAGTATCATCTCGTTTTAGATGTGTCAGGTCTTGTCTCTGCCGTGTATGTTAATATAGGTCTAATTGCTGCTTTATAGATTCTTGTTTTTGTGTCTTGTCTTAGGTGTTTGTTCTTCCAGATTGTGTCATTAAGAGATCCCTCCGCTTTACTTGCTTTTAAGCTTTGTTGTCGTACTTCTTCCTTAACATCTCCGTAACTAGTTATATCTGTTCCCAGATATCTAAACCTTGCTTATTGCTTTATTATTTTCCCATTAATTTCGTTTGTACGCCGTAGTGGGTATTTAAATGTTGTCATACATTTGGTTTTTTCTGTTAATATTATCATATTGTTCTGAGTTGTTGTATTGAAGGCATGTGTTAATCTTTGGAGCTCGTCTTTTGTCTCGGCGATTCATGCGGCGTCGTCTGCATAACACAATATTTGGATTTGGATGCAAGACCTAGATCCAGACTCTGATATTAAAGTAGAATTGAAATGGCAAGAGCAACAAAATGAGACTATTCTTATGTGATGATAATCTTAACTTGTAACTAAGACACTGAATAACGGAATGTTACGTGTGGTCAGTGTTATTACATGGTGTTGGAACGTAAGCAGTAAAATTAAAAATAAATAACTGTTTTGAATAATTCAAGATGTGTTTACATAGAAGAATGCTTTGCATCTCATGGACAAACCATGTATATAACGCACATCTTCTACAAAGGCTAATACTAGGCGAACATTCTGACCAACAAAAAAGTGAATGTAATGATAGGAGAAAAAGATCATTTGAAAGAACAACAACAAGAAACTTGAAAGAGAACAACAATCATGACTTAGAAACTGTCAAGAATAGACAGGCATAGGATATGCTCAACAGCTTTTCCATATGGCATAAAATAAAACAATAAAACTACGAAGTTGTAAATAAGGGAACAGTAATCACAGATGACAACCAAGTGGAGAAAAAGTATCAGCAAGAATATTTGCTGGGAACAGGGCAATATACTCTCTTGCAACATCATTGAGATCTAAGCAGTTTAAAAGACAATCTAAATTAACACTATACAAATAAATTATTCGCCAGTTGTTACTTATTACAGTAAAATCTGGACCTTCAATCAACGGGAACTACATAAGCTGCTGGTATTTGAAAGAAAGGTTCTCAGAATAATGTTTGGCCTTCAAAGAGTCAAAATAACAGGATATTGAAGAAGACGTCGCAATCCTGAATTGGTGACTGTGTATGGTAGTGAAAACATAATCAGACATATAAAAGCTGTCCGGACAAGACAGGCAGGGTTCGTGGTAAGAGGGCAAAACAGCTAAGACTCACAACGAGCTGTAAGGCTAAACAAGAAGAACACAAAATAAAACAAGTCTTTTTATAGTGATCGCCAATGTTTGAAAGACCGGACAAGGTACTTGAAAGAAGTAGAAGAAAATATGCAAGCTAAAATCAAATTAAAAGAAAGAATTTGAGAAACAATATAAATGTGAAAACTTCGGTAACAGTGAAAAAAACTACATTATAAATATGTCATTACTTTGTCGTTTCAATAGTGGTAGAGTTTATAATTTTGGCTTTAAAGACCGTAGCTACATAATACAAATAGACGGAGAAATGCAATACAATAAATTACCCATTGCGTTCATTTCTTCTGGTAATGTTTAACGGAATTTGAAACGAACTCAAATAAATCATTCTGCACAATACCATGTTTGCTACCAATGTAGCATTTAAGCCAGTAAAATAACCTTCTAAAAAAACTTGCCAAGAAACAAGAAACAATCAAACAATCATGTTTGTTTCGTTTAATACAGGTTTTTTCTTTGATTTCATAGCGAAAACCGAGTTCTTTGAGTAATTTCCATAAACATTTACACATTTACTTCCTCCCCGACGTAGTCAGTTGGCTGGTTCTTAAGTCGGACAAAGTTGTGCTCCTTTCGAGAATAATTTTTATGGAATGTAAGTTTTATATTTTCCACAGGTTTTGTAATTTAACATTTAAAATTTTACCAGTTTTTGTCATTTTAAAGAGCAAATATACTTTCAGGTTTTTCACTGATGATTGTCCGATTGGACCAAAAACATTTTGTAGATTTGTAATCCTTTTGGATTCATTTTAAATTATTTTTTAATAAAATATACCATTATACACAAGAAGTCTTTACTTCTATGTACGTTCTTATTGAATCCAATGTAGGAATTTTCTTGTATAAATATAACGAAAGAACTTTTTCTATGAAGGGCGTTTCTATGAAAGTCATAAATTTCCATTGGTTGTTTTCCTTCATGTTTTTTTACTCAGTAATCTTTCCTTGTTTTCTTTCACTATGAAATCTATACATATCAAAATCAAGTATTTACTTTATATATACTCTCACCCTTTTTGGCATAGACTGGATCAAAGCAGCAATATCGTTTTGCGGTATTTGTTCCCACTCGTTAACCAGCGGCAGCATTTCTAACACTACCACAGTTTTAAAATCGTCATAATTTTGCCTAACTATTCTTCGCAATTTGTCTCATAGATGCTTTATGCAATTAAGGTCTGGACTTCCAGGAGGCCAGGCTAGTACTCGAATAATTAAATCTGTAAAGTATTGCATTTTTACCCTGGCTATGTGCGGCCGACCATATTACATTAAGAGAAAATTTAATAGAATTATGAAAGTTGGACAAATGCCAGACAAATGGAGAAGAAGTATATTAGTACCTATTGTTGTAGTAGAAAAACAAGGAAGATGTACAACAATGTACAAACTACAAGGGGACAAAACCATTTAGTCACACCATGAAAATATGGGAGAGAGTACTTGACATACGGATACGTGAAGAAACCGAAACATCCGATAATCAGTTTGTCTTTATACAAGACAAATCAACAACAGACGCAATTTTCACTAAAAGACAGTTGATGGAAAAATACAGAAATAAAAAAGCAAACGCTCATATGGTATTTATTGATCTTAAGATAGCAGATAGAGTTCCTCGGGAGATTCTGTGGTGAGCACTCAATAAGAAAGGAGTCTTCGGTGAATATATAAATATTGTGAGAGACATGTATGAAGAGGTAACAACAAGTGTTACGATAGGTGTGTGAGAGACTGATAAATGTCATTTGAAAGTAGGAATGCACCACGGCTTGGTGCTTAGTCCTTATTTATTCTTATAAGTTCTTTGTGTCAATTTGTTTATTTATTTATTTATCAATTTCAATATTCTAATTTGCCAATTGTGTCGCAAATTCCTCGGCAGAATGTAGTAGGATCTGGTTACCAATATTGAAAGAGGAAGTTATTAATAAGAAAATACCAGTATTAGTAAGTCAGTAACATATAGCGGATACATCATTTATGTTTTTTAAATAACGTAACATATAAAATCAGAATTTTGATGTTTGTTGAAGGTAAACTAAATTCACGAACAAATACTTACAATGTCGGGATAGTATTATGAGGTTTTTTTCCTGGTTTTTCCCTCATAATTTACTATGGAATCACTAACAGGAGAATTTTACTGTCATCATGTCATGTGTTTGTCTTTTTAAAGACGAATTACATGGTATGATTTTTTCTGACGGATATTCTCAAGTTAAAGTTGATTTCATGTAATCGAATGAACTATCTTATAAGTAAAGTCGTCCCAGGAGCGCAACTCAACAATATTGACAATATTATTTTAAAGTCGTCTACTTTAAAATGCATAATGTATGTCTGAATTGTCAATATAAATGAGTCAGATAAAATTAAATTATTAGAAGAATTTTTTCACTATGTCACAAAAAACAAAATTTGTTTAATTTACTGTTTGTATTTTGAGAACGATTTCCGAATTGGAAATTGAAACGTCAATAAACGTATTTTTATCTTTAATTGTGGCTTATTACCAGTTATAAATAGTAATTAATTTACAATGCCACAAGAAAATAGCTTCAGAACAATATAAGTTCTTTGTCAAATAACAGCAAAACAACAGAGTAATATTCCGTGGTGCTTAATGTATGGTGATGATGTAGTGTTAGTTGGATATAGTGAAAGCGACTTAGACAAAAACTGGAAAAAAGTGGTGACAAGCTCTTGAGAAAAAGGTTTAAAACTTAGTAGGACAAAAACAGAGTATTTGAAATGTTTATTTAAAGATAGTTAGTACCAATAGAATATATCAGTCTATTGGTACTAATGGATGGTGAAATCATTGTGAAAAGTGATAGTTTTAAGTACCTAGGATCGGTGTTACAGAGTAATGGGAAAATAGATGGATGCAGTAGAATTAGGGTAGGATGGATGAAGTGGAAGAAAGCGAGTGGTGTGTTGTGCGACAGAAAAAATCCAATGAAGTTGAAAGGAAAATTCTATATAACAGGGAGAGACCAAAAAAGACCTGAGGGAGATGCTTATGCAGGATATCTCGATAAAGGGTAATAATATAGTTATGAACCACTTATAGAGACATGACAAAAAAAAAGAAACTTATGGAGAAATGTAATTCGAAAAGCCGACTCTACATAGGGATAAAGGCAAAGAGAATGATGATGAGGAGAAAATTTTTACCTACAAAATGCTTATAAGGTATCACATGCTCTTCCATATTTTCCGGAATGTACCTATCAGTATTACTGTTACTTCCCCCTAACAAACTATATATTGTGCTTTCAAAAAAATGCCGCCCCATACCATTTTAACTCCACCAACAAACTTTACTCTCTCAGAGAAGCAACATTGGGCATAGCATTCTCCAGGCCTTCTCCACACTCCGCAGGATCCTAAAGGGTGTGTACTAGGTAAATAAGATGATAAATTTTATTCGCTTAATCTTCTACTCACGTTATTAGGTGAAACTATGTTACTATGAGCATCTGCCTGTCCACTAGTCAAAACTGTAGCAGTAACTACTAACTAGTCGCTCTCGAAGCGCTTGAAGTCTAAAAAATCGAACTTCCGCGGCGTTTGTTGCCCTTACTTGTCCAGGTCTTTTTGAGTAAATAAGTAAGGATAAGTTTCTCAAAATATGTGTAAAGCATGGGATATTGTACTTAACGGAATGCCAAGCATTTTTTAGATATACTGAATACCGAATGGAGCGCACACCATTACGCAGAGCAACAACTTGCGCTAATTGATCTGGTCCCAAAGTAGATCATTCTTTGTTATTAAAACCAACAATATACTAAAAAACACAATCAATTTAACAAGCATTATTTTGTAAATAAATATTCCACTTCTCGAAAGGACTCTAACAAAAACTTCTTTTTCAGCCACAAAAAATAACAAATTTTTAACAAACGAAACTTATATTTTCTTAAATATATTTAATTATTATTAAAACTTTGGAATTTAACGTGCTCGATTAATTTCGCTGGGCAGTGTAAATAAGTAAATGAACAGAAAGAAAAATTCAGTAGCAACTGCAAATTTCTTTTAATGTAACTGTTTATAAATAGCTAGTTAATAGATACATGCGATAAAAAACTAAACACAATTCATTATAAAACCACTGTATGTGTATATTAACATAAACAGTTTGTTTAACTAGTCCCAACAAAGTGAGTTTTTCAGCATACACTTTATTGCCTGTTTTTTAAATCTAAACATCAAACCACATGCCATACTCTGGGAAAATGCAACCCGATACCGAATTCCAATAAATAAAACTAATCTTAACGCACGAGTTACGAAGTAACCGGAGCAGAGAATGAAGATATTGTTTACATTCTCAAAGAGATAAAAATGCAACTGGATGGTGATCTGGTAAGCCTCAAACAGTCCACTTTTGAGAGTAGTATTAGCAACTGTAAAGTAATTATTTACAAATCCCTATGAAGTAGTCTGGGAGCTGTCGAAAAATGTCAATGACGCAACAATCCAACTTGGGTGCATTTTAGCTAATTTATCGTTTAAATACATGTGCAAGAGAGTTAGGTAATAAATATTTAGAGATAAATGTGTAGATTTAGGGGTTGTTAAGTATAATTTAAATACACAAACTGCATAAAAATTTAGTTCTTAAACCTTTTTTATTTAAATACCTTCAAATTTTAATTTTAATTTCATTTTATTTCGATAACTTTGTAATATTCAAATTTTGGTGATATTAACAGATAGAAGAAAACATTATTAAATAATTGACGGCGTTATGCATCACTAGACCAAACGCCAAAAATTGATTTTGAGATATTTGACTTCAAAGTTTTCACTCTATTAAAATTCAGTAGGTATATGTTACAATAGTCGTAATTTTTTGTTTTCCAAGACAGGTTTTTATGTTTTCTCTAAGCGCAAAATAGTAACTTGCTAATGTTAAAGATAAACGAAAAAAAAAAAAGGCTTGTGGTCGATTTACGATTTTCACCACATTGTGTAATTGTGTTATACATCAACAAACCAAGCGACATGGAGGTCGTTTGGTCCAGTGATGCGTAACTTCAATATCACTTTTAGGTAATTATTAGTAGGCCAGCTTTAGTAGGTAAGCTATTCTTTCTTTTTCGGTATGACAATAAAAATCATTGTTTTCAATATTTTATATTACTTAAGAAATTAATCAAAAATAGAAAAAAAAATGAACTCAGTGTTAACAGTAGGTACAACTTTCTGAATATTATGAAAATAGTAAATAAACATTACTCATCTTGTATGGCAAGGTCTAAGTCTCCATCAAATTCCCTAATGTCATTTTCTACTGTATTGTTACTGAAAAGAGAGCGATACAGAGGTTTTGCATCATTTGGTATTAGGTGCATTAAAGATCTTAAGTCGTTAAGCTTAGGCACAGAGAGTGGCTTGCCTGTATGCCAAAGAGGAATCAAGTGATTACTTAGGGATTGCATTGCAACAGGCCGTCCTTTTTAAAGTTCCTTTTGAAGATCTACTTCAACTTCACTAGTGTTAAAATCAGTTTTCATAAAAATACTCAGTGGTTTATCCTTTCTTATTTCAGTTTCTCTTGTTTTAAGCCAGCTTACCTTACTGTTTTCTATGTCTGATTTACGGTTTGTAATCATAGTTTAAAATTTCTTTGCTCCAACGAATTCTTTTTTTTTTCATTCTGTGAACTACTAATATGTTCTTTTTACAGTATTTCTTCATCACATTTAGGTAATCATTAACGGTATATAAACGTTCAATATCTCCAAAATTACTATCATTGGGGTAAACAACTATGACCAGGAAAGAAATAGCGTAATGTAATTTTTTCAACGGTAGGTTGAGTTTCCAAAATCGGTTTCAGAATCAAAACTATTTTGATGTTGCGGTTTTGGCCGCCACAAGAGTCTGACTACAAAATTACATGTTTTGCAGAAGTAACATTTTCTTCAATGTGTTTCTTAAGATAACTGCCTACTTCCTGGGCTACCCGACCACCTTCACCTTCTATCCAAACAGAACAATGACCATTGTTATCCTTGCTGCTATGAATACCAAGGTGATAAATACATAATTGTCGCTTATAATATACGATATTTGTTGGAATTCTAGGAAGGGAAAGCGTTTTTTGTAAATCAACACTGAAGGTTTTCATTTCTGGTTGATCCTTGCTCATCTTCATGTTTGGCTTTCTTCTAGATTGTGTATTTTCAGCTTCTTCTAAGTGCACATTTTTTTCTTCCTTTAACTTGCTTAATTTTTCGTTATATGCGCAATTTTTATTTTCTAATTCGAAACAATCACATCTACAACAAGTATCTTCATTAAACTTTTTTCTTTGAAGATTAAATCGTGCTAAAAATATTTTTTTGTAAAACGAAAATTTCACAAGATCATTGTCTGCTGTTAGGTATTCTCTTTCTGTGTTATAATGTTATATTGTAATAGTTCTTCTGTAATGTGACTTATACTTAGGGAATTTCATTATGTACTCAATCACTTTTTGTACACGATTATCATTAATTTTATTATTATCTCAACTTTAACCACGACAATCTCGTAACTTGATATTCTCAAGGTCTGTAAAAAGAAAGGTTTACACACTGTCACAGCGGATATTTTGTATATTCTTGTAATATTTCTTTTGTTACTGGTTTTTGTTGTTTTACGCTTTATTGGGACTTCGAAAATATTTGAACAAATTACAGATCTCTGAGCATCATGAGCTTCAACATTGTAAAACTTATCAAATTATTTTTTGGCATTATCCATACCAATCTTGTCCAAACACTTACACTTACAAAGATACATCCGGGTTTACTGATGACAAAAAAATTGACATAATCTTAGAAATGGTAGTGAACTCTATTTCTTCTACAACCCAAGTTGCATCTATCTATGGAATCAGTCAAAAGTACACCGAGTGTTGGCTGAAAACAAATTTCATCCATACAAATTAAAAATTGTGCACTAACTTTTAGATAATGACCCCGACTGAATACTAGAATTCTGTGAAAACATGTCCAATAAAATTAACCAGGAGCCCGATTACATAAAAACATTTTGTTTTAGTGACGAAAGTACTTTCTCTCTTAATGGAAATGTTAACACACACAATGCCAAAAGAGTAACACAAATTCTTACGTCTTTCGTGAAACACATACTTAATTTCCAAACAAAATGTTTGGGTAGGTATTTTGGAAAACCACATAGTTGGGCCTGTTTTTCTCAATACGAAGTTAACCGGTGAAGATGTTACAAAATGCAATTAAACCGTTAATACTTGACATTCTGGAGGATAATCCAGATGAATTCAGTAACTTAGAAATAACGTTTCAACAAGATGGTGCCCTTGCATACCATTATGGTGCAGTAAAACGTTACCTAAATGAGGAATATCGTGGTAGATGGATTGGACGACGAGGTACGATAGAATGGCCAACTCGGTCACCGGACCTCACACCATTAGGTCTTTTTCTGTGGGGATGCTTGAAATCTAAAATGACATCCCCTCTGACATCCCTTAAGTATCGCATAACGATCTTTTTATAATACCTTTAGAACTTCTTTTGTCAATTGTAACCCCTAGATATGTAAACTGTTCACATGCTTTTATTTTTTCCAAGTTTTCCAAATTTAGGTTACAACTTTCTTATGCATATATATTTGGCTTTTTCAATGTTTATAGTTAGTCCATACTCTTCGTAGGTTTGTTTTAGCTTCCGTACTATAATATTTCAGGTCTTCTTTATCGCTTGCCACTACTGCATTGTTATCTGCAAACTAAAAGCTAAATACTGTTCTATCTGTTAAAGATATTCGAATTTCTGAACATTTAATTTTTTATTTTAGTAATGTTTCTTTAATATAAATTTCGAAAAGTGTTGGCAAAATACAACACCCTTGATGTAATACCTTTATCACGTAGAAATCTCTGGACAGTTTATTTTCCATTTTCTTTTTGAGATAGGGTTTGTTAGAGGAAGCAAGGTCTAGATACCTAGGAATAGATATAACTAGTTACGGAGATGTTAAAGAAGAAGTACGACAACAAAGCTTAAAAGCAAGTAAAGCGGCGGGATCTCTTAATGACACAATCTGGAACAACCTAAGACAACACAAAAACAAAAATCTATAAAGCAACAATTAGACCTATTATAACATTCACGGTGGAGACAAGACCTAGCACATCTAAAACGAGACGACTACTATATATAACAGAGATAAAAATACTTCGACGAATATCAGGAAAAAGTCTGTTAGATAGGGAGAGAAGCGAAAACATAAGAAGAGCATGTAATAGAGAAGACATAAATGGATGAATGACAAATCGTAAAAAGGAATGGAATGAACACATTAGTAGAATGGCAGAGGAGAGGATAGGATAGTACGAATAGCACAAGATAAGCCACCAAATGGACGCGGAAGTATTGGCGACAAATAAAAAGATATCGATAATTTAAAGAATTTATTAGGCTAATTGTGAAGAAGAAACAGGTTTTAAAGCCTACACACAAGAAGGAAGAAGAAGAAGAAGGTTTGTTAGAGGGTTTTGACAGTATCTAAGAGAGTCTTTATTATATCCTAGTAAAGACTTTGACAGGCAATTTGATTCATTTACTAAAAGAAGAGCAGATTCTTCCTTTTTTTTGCGATTGGTTTCTTTCAAGACTATTGATACAGTTTTCATTGGACTTTATATTTATTGTCCCACTCATGTTTGTTTAGTTTCTTTTGTTGTAGTTCTGTCGTTTTAGTTAAAGCTCAATAGTAGTTATGTTAACTTTAAATAATGAAATCGGAGTAGAAATATTCAGATCTGTAACTCAAAACATAGAGTGCCAGGTACTGAGGTAGCGCAGGGTACGCCAAAATATAAATTCAAGGCTAACATTTTTTTACAAAAAGGATTTAGATAATACTACACAGATTTACATTGAACTTAGAAACGATACCTTCACAGTACAAACGAATCCCATATCTGCTTTTTAACTTCTACAGAAATGTAATAAGACACTAAGGTTAAAAACAATGTCAATATAAGGTTGAATGTTCGAATAATTAAACTTTGACGGTATACAAGGCAACTATCGAACATTTGTAATTAATTTAATCTTGCCCAAGTACTTTCGATCAATAGATCATCTTCAGGGGCATCTGAAATAAGCCAAGAAACGTTTTTTATAAAAAAAGGAAATTAATTCACTTGGATAAAAAACTCCAAGTTTATGGTTGAAAAAAGTTTTTATGTGATAAACGTTTATAGACTTACTTCGTAAGTTGTGGCCTATCCGACATGAGTAGAATGTCATAAATATAAATTTGGACATAACAATACAATACACAAAGAGAAACACTTTAAAATTTTTGAAAAGGAGAAGCTACATGTTGTATAGAAGCCGGAGACAGAATGGGCTCCCGGTCTGACGGAAATATTGAGATGACATGTGACAAATGACAGCTTGTGAAGGGCAGTTATGTGATCTGCACCTTTCAAAATTCTATGAAACTAAGTATTGACCAAAGGTCCAACTGACACCACTATAGGAAATCAACTGATGAAATATAAAATTATATAGTATATTTTTTATGTAGATTGAATAATCCAAATCTCACACTCAAACCTGTCTATAATAATTAGGATGTTAGTTTGAGAGCAATTGAAGTTGACATAAAGTATGAATGTAAGAAAAGACTAAACAATATATTAGACAGTGGATGGTTGACTACAATAAAATGGTCCACCAAACGCTATCAGTACTGTAAAAAAGGAAAAATCTGAATATGCAGTTAAATTACTAAAAGTTAAAATCAAAATTGAAGACAAAATATATAAATGGGTTATAATCCAAGTAGTTCAGTTGAATCCACAGTCAATGGAAGAACTTTAAAATTAATATTGAAATGCTCAGTGCATGAAGTCTGAACAGTTGAGCTGGGTCCTCTACGAGGTGAAGCTGTAATAAAGTTTTTAAATATAGGATTAAATTTAGTACAATTTAAATTAATTTGAGTATTAAGACAGTGAGAGTTTTCATTTGTTTCCCTTGTAATCTCCAAATCTTCCAATAAATCCAACTCAAGATAGTTTTTCTTTCTACTAATGTCATGTAAGATAGATTAAACAGAATTGATGTTAAAATTGTGGTTGCTGGATACTAAGTGTTGACCAAAACTTGAAGAATTTGGTCTTTTCAAATGTTCAGAGACTCTAGTGGATAACTTTCTGATGGTTCTACCTACATAAGAAGCATCACAATCATCACATTTTAATTTGTAAATACCACTTTTATCAAGTGTATTCATCCTACCTTTGGTATTGATTAAGAAGGAACCTAAAGTGTTATGTGATTTAAAGGAAATTTTGATGTTATCAATTGTAGAAGTAAAAAGTTTAGATATTTTATTGGAAATGCTACTAATATAAGTGAAGGAGAAATATCTGATGTTATCTGAAGCATTCGGTTGAAAAAACTGTGAAGAATATGCAAGCTTTTCTGCAATTTTTAGTTTAGCTCTATTTAGAAGTTTGTATATAATGTTAGGATCATAGCCATTATTGAAAGCAATCTGCTTAAGAGTATTAAGTTCTGTATTAACATTATCATCAGAAAGAGGAAATTTAAGTAACCGATGAATGTAACTGTTGAAAGCAGCCATTTTGTGTTGAGTTGGGTGATTAGACGTTCCATGTATAACTTAATCTGTTTGGGTGGGTTTTCTATAAATGTTGTACTCTAACTACACCGTGTTCGATAGTTGCCTTATATACCGTCAAAGTTTAAAAACAATATAATGATTTAAAGTGAAAAAAAAAACAGGACACATAGATATAATGATGAGAAAACTATTAGATTGGAATAAGAAGTAAAATTTAAACAGATCGTGCGTTAAATAGATACCCCACCATAATAAATATATCCCAAAATAAAACCGTCTAACGAGTAAAAATTTTACAGGTTAAAACATGCATTTGATAAATACAATATTAATTTATCCACAGATTTTAAATTAAACTTTAGATTTTTTACGTAACCGATGGGCATAAACATCACCATTGCACATCAAGCAGGTGCATTAAAAATATAATTGAAATGTTTTATAACAACCAAGAAACGGAATGACCAGATAATAGTTTCTTAGATAGTATAACTTCTCTGGGACTTGGAGATAACAAAATAATAAAATTGATAATAAATCAAAGTTTTAAAACTTTTATAGTCTTTGATAGAAACATAAAATCCATTTGAATTATAATTTATGGGACACTATATGCCATATAAATTTTAATCTCCAGTAGTTATCAATATTTTTAGCAGTTTTTCTATACATGCGTATACATATAGCGATACACACTGGTCCAAAAACTCGAAAGTGGCTCCTAGGTTTCTTCAAATAGATAATGATGATGCAAAAGCTCAATCAACTATCCAAACAAAGCAAAGTCATTGCAATTTGCAAACCAGGTAAAAAAACGTCACTACCAGAGAGTTACAGACCAGTCGCCCCGTTAATTGTTGGTTAAGATTTTTGAGGGTATAATCTATGCGAGGCTTTTGTAATATGCCAGCGGAAATATTCCCGTTGAACAAGTTGAATTTATGTCAGGAAGGAACTGCAGTAATCAAGTTCATTCTCTAACAACATTTATTGAAAATGGCATCCAAAAGAAAAACAAAACGGCAGTATCTTTCATTGATCTAACTTGGGCTTACGACACAGTATAGAAAGAAGGCCTACTACTTAATTATACCAGATAGTACCATGCCAATCATTTAATAACCTAGTAAATCAAATACAGCATGACATATTATTTAAAATTGGTTAATAAAAAAATTAGTAAAGTTTACAGAATGGCGTACCCTAAGGTTCGGTTCTATCGCCGGTCTTGTTTAACATTTATACCTCACATGCTCCCATTACAACCTCACGCAAACTTACTTATGCGGATGACATGGCTTTAACTATGCAAGAAAGAAACATCGAGAACGCCCAACTTCGCCTTCGAAAAACGCCTTTAACCAAATCTTAAAAAGAGAAACGTTACGGCTTTCCATCTAAATAGCCGGGAAACACAGTAAAGTCTGAACATAGAAAAGGAATTATACTGAAACATAATTCAAACCCAAAATATCTCGGTTTAAAATTGGATTGTACTCACTTTCAAGCAACACTTACATAAAATTGCAGATAACGTAAAAACTTGCAACAACATCATTCACAAGCTTGCAAAAACTTCTTGGGAAGTTGCTGCAAACACAATCAGAACAAGTGCTCTGGCATTAGTCTATTCAACAGCCAAATGTTGTGCTTCAATCTGGTTAGTCAGTCACCACAGTAACGTCCTAGATACACAATTAAATTAAACCATAAAATATATTACGGGGACCACAAAGAGTACGACACCTTAATGGCTTCTGGTTTTAGGCAACATTGCACAAGCCAAAACACGATGATGGTAAGCTGTTCTTAAAGATCAATACCTTAAATGCCAAAAGAATAGATCAATCCCATTAAATACCGACATCGATCAGCTAAACCAAGGTCCGCTGCGGCTGATATCTTCAAAACCTTCAACAAGAACAGCTAACCATCTTCCAAAAATGTCATAATGAATGAGAATTAAATATGTTTATGGACCGGAAAAGCTAACAAGGCACACCCAATAGAAAATCACAGAGTCCAACCCAACGGTTTCTCTTTTTAATGTAGAGAATAGTGTAATCTGAACCGAATCACAGTAAGTCATGAAGTATGCAATGAAAAATGCAATGCTGCTCAACAAACTGTCCAAGACATCACTCAAGAATATCCAGCCACACGATCCGAAGTTTAAAAGAAATTCACGAACGATATAATAGAAGAAGAAAGCTATTTCTTCAAAAATAGGGAAAGGCCTAATACATACAACAGTAATCAATTTAAAACATTAATACATAATAAGATAACAATAACAATTACACTTAAAATATAGTACCTACACTTAATAACAATATAAAACCATATTAACATAAAACATGACTATAAAACAACTACCTAACTATTGGTGCTTTTAATATGATCCATTAATTTGCTTTTAAACATTTGTTCAGATGAACAACTTTTAACTGTTTGAGGAAACTAATTAAAAAGATCAAATCCCTTGAACAACAAACAAAGAGTTTCTTGAAGCCGTCCTTTTTCTTTTAACAATGTGTAAATTGCAATTACCTCGAGTAGGGTAATTGTGAATACCACAATTCCGCGTAATAAACTCACAAATTGAACTAAAACCCACTGCAGCATGCTAAGCATTGTCGCTATAGGTATACATCTTCTATACATCTTCTTCCACCAAGAATGATTCTCATTCCACGATTTTGTAATTTTTGCAACTGAGTCGATTGATTTATATTGAAGAGAAAAATAACCGATGAACAAAAATCTAAAACTGTAATTTTAGTTGAAGTTGACAAGTTTTTAGATATTCTTGAAAAAAAGTATAATTTTTTGGAAATCTTTTTTAATATGTCATTAAACTCGAAATCCACAAAGCCATTCTTTAGATAATGGAATGGCTTCTCGATAGCAATATGCGGCTTTAATGATTTCACCTATTTTATTATAATTATTTTTTTATATAATAACGTAATATAGTATAAATCTTAATGATAAGGAATGTATAAAGTGATTGTAATGCAAATTACATTTTATATTTGTTTTAAGAATTAAGGTGTTTTTAATTCGATTTTGTAGGGAAGAGGATCTCCTGTATGTTATTGCAGAGACCTTGAGGATATCCAGATACTAATTAATGGAATAATAGCATAAAGCAACTGGAAAATAAATAGCGATTGGGACACATCTTCAGAAATCCGTTATCGTATTGCAGATGCAAGAACTACTTTCTTGAAGTACAAGATATACTGAAATGATATATACGTGCCATACTGTTCTATGAATCAGAATCATGTTTTTGCATATAAAAACTATTAAAACTATAAAAGTCATGAATTCTCCCATGTAATAAGTAATCCCATGTAATCCTTTCAATGTTTTGAAAGGATTTGAGAAATATCTTGACATTCTTGCATCGTTTTTAGATCTTACTAAGGCTTTCGATTGTGTCACACATAGTATTCTGCTTAGAAAACTTCTTTATTATAATTTTCATAGTGATGCTATTCAACTAATTGATTCATATCTATCAAATCGTGATTAATATGTTCACTTCAACCAGTGTGATTCTCAAAAACAATCTTTGTTGTTTGGTGTCCCTCAAGGCTCGGTTTTGGGTATAGTATTATTTTTGATCTATATTAATGATCTAGTGTACTCTCAAAATGAAATGGTCAACACTGTTTTATTTGCTGATGACACTACTTTCTATGCAAGCTATCATCCTTCTGAATTCGGCACCCTTGATTAACAAACATCTGAAAAAAACTTATTCAATTGGTTTTTAACTAACCGTCTCTCTTTGAGCAACTCTAAATCACAAAGTGTTAATTTTACTCTAAGAAATAACACTTGTGTCGAAAACGTTGCTCTACCACAATGTGTAACCGGAGAGAAGTTTCTGGGGATATATTTGGATGCTGGATTAACCTGGGAACAACATATAGTTAATCTATCGAAAAAGCTTTCCCGACAACTTTTTCTCTTCAGGAACCTTGTACAAGTGGCTTCCAGGGAAACTATTTTAACAGCTTATCATAGTAATTCTCATTCTCATCTGACATATGCTATTTTCTCCTGGGGTTACTCTTGTCATATCAATAAAGTGTTTGCACAACAAAGAAAGTGTGTTCGTATTATCTCTGAGCTCTCTTATAGAGCAGACTGTAGAAACTCCTTTAGAATTTTAAAAATTTTAACTTTACCTTGTGTATACATTTTGCAGTGTCTGTTGCACATTAAACAAAATCTTAGCCAATACAATGCGCATGTAGATTTTCACAATTATCCCACCAGATTTAACAATAATCTTATACCAGAATTTAGCCGTCTTGAGAGATCCAGAAATGGTTCAAGGTATTTAGCCATAAAATTCTACAACTTAGTGCCAGCTAGAATAAAGGCTCTTAATTTTCATCAGTTTAAGGCAAAAATTAAGAGTTACCTTATAGTGAATGCTTTTTTTACATATGAGGAGTATTTTACTTCCAATTTTAATTTGTTGTAATTGTTAACAGTATAATTTAAAACAATGTATCTATGTCTTGTGTTTATATTTATGTGTGCATATTAACTATATTGACATTTACTTTATTTTATTTGACTTGTAAAAAATACTTATGTATTAATTTATTACCAATAAACCAACTATCTATCTTTATCCCGACAATATTGATATCATCAGCATAGGCAAGGATTTGCGCTGATTTATTATATATTGAACCAATAGTTGTGATTTGTGACATACGTATTACTTTTCTTAGAGCTACATTGCTGTACGAGCTGGTACAGGTTAATAATACATGGCTCTCGAAAAAAAAAAACTGTTTAGGAATTGCCATGAATGAAAGAAATACCACTAGCTCTGTATAAATCAAAAGTAGGATAGATAAAGCTAGAGCCTCATTTGCAAAAATGGAAAAAAGGTTTTTTTATGAAATGAAAATATGAACGTTAAAGAAAATTAATAACAGGGAATAGAAACATTCAAGATGTGGATATCTTGCAGAACACTGAGAATAAGGTTGATAGACGGAGATTTTCACGAATGCTGGAGTGATGTTAAGAATATAAAATGAGAAAGACTTGATTGTTACAAACAAAAAAAAATAACACAATAACTAGGATATCCTACCAGAGGATGCAACGTAACAGATCCATAGAAAAAGGCAGAAACTCGTGGAGGAAGACTTAAGAAAATGGTTCCAATTGTAATTAAATATTTAGATCACTTGTACAAAAAATATGCACAGCCCTGATGACAGCAAGCAAAGAAGCCTAAAGAAGCTTACTCTAGAAGCCTAAAGAAGCCTAAAGGAATTACATTTTCCTCAAAACGATAGAGATTAACATTTTTTACAACTATAATAGCACATATTTTCGAACTCAGCCACCCATGGCGTGAAAATAGAATTAATACTAAGTTGCCAGTTACTGCTAATTACTAAGTCTTTTCGTTTTGCATTTTTAATTTTTTTAACTATTGCAAATGTACATGCCCTGCTTAAATTAAAACAATGAATAGAATAATTAATACAACCCTTGTTTCATACATAACGAACACACCCAATTAAAATTCTATTTTAAACCTTCTTTATACTGAATATAACCGGAGATTTATTAAACCGGCCTTTGTTTTTCCAAACGTAATTTTAATTGTGCCGAATCTTTTTTAATTGGTTCAAACGTCAACAACAGTGCGGCTGGCAGAATTTAATAAAGTCAATGTATTGGCAAGAATTGGCCATTAACTTCTATCAGCTCAATTGAGATCTTTACAACAATGAGATCACCGACGTTACCGAGTTGTACTATATGCACAAATTTTACTTCAAATAGCATGTGGGCAGACAGCAAACATCACGCCGAATGGGAATAGTGAGGTCAAATTCGGATAAATATATAAAATATGACTCCTATTGCCATTAACTTTTCTATTTGCTAAAAAATCAGTATATTGGTAGCATATTGATGGTAATACAATCAATTTTACGTCAACAAATTTATGTTTTGATAATTTGCTTCCTTGACTACCATACCCGTTTGCGAAATTACGTTTTTTTATAAAAATCTTAGACCATAATATTCTTACATTACTACACATACCTCTGAACCGATCTAACTTTTCGTAAAGGACGTCTATACAATTTGAGATTCAGGAAAAAGTGGATTTTGTGTAGCAATGTAGTATGTCAATGGATGCGGTGGCACCGCTGGTTGAGTTGCCACTGGTATACATTATGTCTGTGTAATGTACTAACAATAGGACTTTTTATAAAAAATGAGTGCAAGCCATTTTATTTAAACAGACATTTTGTAAACAAACAGGTTAGGTTAGGTTAGTAATAGCTATGATTTTTCTGACAGTTATTCTCAAGTTAAAGTTGATTTCATGAAATCGAATGAACTATCATACAATAAAGTCGTCCCAGGAACGCACCTCAGCAATGTTGGCAATATCATTTTAAAGTCGTCTACTTTAAAATTTATAATATATGTATGTCTGAATTCAATAACTTTTGTATTTTAAGAACGGTTTCCGAAAAGAAAATTGAAACGTCAATCAACTTTAAACTTTAATTGTGCCTTATTTTCATTAAAATAGTAATTGCTCTTCTATTGTAATTAACGAAGTAGCAATATCTTTATAATAGGTATACAATTGATGTATTCCCGATATGTGTGTTAGTGTACACCTACATTGGAACCGTATTTCTCCCGATCCGATATCAGGCGACGTCGGCCGACGTCGGATTGAAAACAAACTCAAGGTATTAAATCATAGTGCCTATACTGCTTCCATGACGAAGCAGTATAGCCACTCTGATTTAATACCTTGAGTTTGGTTTTAATCCGACGTCGGCCGACGTCGCCAGATATCGGATCGGGAGAAATACGGTTCCAATGTAGGTGTACACTTAATCGTTTGTTAACTTTTTTCTGTTAATCTAATTATATATCATACTTCTGTTTTTATTCAAAAGAGATGATTTCGAAAAATCTGTTGTGAAATTATTCGTAAATAATAATGAAACTTATGATTAATTAGATGGGATTTTGAAATTGAAATTGAGGCTTACTGATTGTTAATAAAATAATTTTAAGAAAATAGAAAAATGTTTATTATTGTTCCAAAAACAATATTACAGTATGGGTTACGCAATTGAACTGTTACCAACTTCACATCAATATATCTGGCAAATCGATAATGACAGCTACGTCAAAGTTGGCCTGATAACACTTCGGTATATTGTTTATAAGCCGTCAAAAGCATTTGCATTTAAGTGTACACCTACATTGGAACCGTATTTCTCCCGATCCGATATCGGGCGACGTCGGCCGACGTCGGATTGAAAACAAACTCAAGGTATTAAATCATAGTGCCTATACTACTTCCATGACGAAGCACGAAACTATCTTCTAGATATGTTGGCGACAGCATTGGCCCATCTTATTCTATTCACAGCAGCTCGAAATAGATCAGTTGACGTTAGACCAGTCTACTTCCTAAGATTGGCCAGCCAGGATATACGTCTACGTCCAGGGTCTCTCTTACCCTCAATCTTGCCTTGTAGAATCAACTGTAGAAGTTGGTATTTATCATTACGCATGATGTAACCGAAGTAAGCCAATTTTCTGTTTTTTTCTTTTCTTAGCTTCTAGAAAATAGTTATATTACTTGTGTGGTATAATATATATATATATATATATATATATATATATATATATATTATATATATATATATATATATATATATATATATGAGACCCTTAACATACGTCGGTAGCACCACATTTCAAATGCCTCTAATCATTTTATGGCATCTTCTGTAAGGTTTCAGCTTTCTACTCCATAGAGGAGGACACCAAAAAACCCTTTGCAATAATCATCATCATCACGTAGCGCTACAACCCTGGGTAGGTCTTGGCTTGAGACCCTTAACATACGTCGGTAGCACCACATTTCAAATGCCTCTAATCATTTTATGGCATCTTCTGTAAGGTTCCAGCTTTCTACACCATAGAGAAGGACACTAAAAAACCCTTTGCAATAATCATCATCATCGCGTAGCGCTACAACCCTGGGTGGGTCTTGGCTGACTATACAACCTTTTTCCAATTCGTTCAGTCTTCCATCAACCTAGGGTCAAATGGAATGTTTATTTTCCGGAGATCTGCTTGGATGTAATCTCTCCATCGCATTCTGGGACGCCCGAGTGGTCCTTTGCCTGTGGGAATCCCCTCCCATACTAGTTTTACAAGTCTCTCGTTATGCAGTCTGTGCACGTGGCCTGTCCATCTTAGTGGTGATTTAATTTCTTGGACAATATTGTCGTCGTTGTAGAGTGCTTTTAATTCGATATTGGTTCTGATCCTATACTGGTTTGTGGTGATGTCATGGTGAGGTCCGAAAATTTTTCTAAGTATTTTTCGTTCAAAGCGTCTCAGCTTTTCTTCGTTTACTTTGGTCATGGTCCACGTTTCGCATCCGTATGTTATTACAGGTCTGACGATGGATTTATAAATTTTGATCTTTAAACTTCTTGTGAGATTTTCCGCTTTTGAATCAGTATTCCTTTGCAATAACCCTTTGCACAAACACTAACGAATTATCGAGTTGTTCTGCTGCAAACAGATTTCATGTATTAGAATATATTCCGTTTCACATGCTCCATCTAGTTATATTTTTTTGTAGTTTTTACTTGAATTTTGCTTACTGGCGAACGGGGGACTACGCAGTCTCGATATTGCCCTCTCTTGCATGATCTTGACTTCCAAATTCCATCAGTAAGAGTTTCACCATGTTTACTATCCGTGTTGATTTTCTACTAGGGCGCTCTTTTGAACCTTTTATTACAATTGTTATTATTTTGATTACGATGTTTCGTTGTGTAATTGCTAATTAAATGAAAATTGACCTAAAATCTTATCTTTTTTTTGTAACGATACGAGATACCTTGTTGTACATGAAGGCAAACGAGTATACTTTTATCATTAAAACACTCTGACAAAACATATTTTATTACTCCATCTATAGTTCTATAGACCTGTTTTCTATTATTTAGAAACATTTAATTATAAATTAGTTTGTCTCGTCTAACGTAAACAATCTAGGTATAACTTGTAGTTTTGCATTATCGACCAATTAAAAACAAAAAACTATTTTTATGGCCATCGATATCTGCAATTTTGTAGCCTTAAGCATGTTTTAATCAATAAAACTGCGAATTAAACATGCACTGAGCTGAGGTTTTATTGTTTTTATATATTTAACAACGCGATGATACAACATAACTTGTAAGATACACGATAATCTGTTTTTTCTACACTTTATTTTTTAATCTGTGAAAGATAATATATTTCAGAAAATATTTGGACTTTGTTGATTTAAAAATCACTATAATGGTAACGGAAAATTTTGGTAGTTGATTTCGGAATATTTTAGACAGGAATAATAAAATTTTAAAATCTTAATCATATGTTTAAATTTTAAACAATGTATAAGTATACATTTTCTGTATAATATAAACATTTTTCTGTTTTGGAAGAAAGTAAATTATTGGTTCTATTCGAATTCTTTCATGAATATTATGAAATTTATCTTCATTAGGAGAAAACTTTTTCTCTTCTACAGTTTGAATACAGGCATCTCCATTTCCATCCATGCTTTTCTGTCCCTTGCCAAACGTTTCAATATTGGTCCTGCAACCTTCAACACTTTTAATGCCATCACTCTATCACATTCCTCGTGATCTCTTCGCGAAGGTATCCAATTTCCTATTTCTCGGTTCCGTCTACCATCCTACCATCCTCGCGGAGTTTCTTGTGTCCAGCCCAGTTCCATTATAACTAAGCTGCTTGTACAAGACAGACTTTTACTTTTGTTCTCTCTCTCTAATTGGTAAATCAGTTTGATGTTCCCAGAGTGAAATGCCCAGCATCTGCTGTTTCATGGCTCTTTGAGTTTTCCTTAACTTAAATTTGAAGTTTCTGAGGTATTTTTTAAGTACATAAGACAGCTTTCCAAAAGCAGTCCCATTGCTACTCTTTTACTTGTTTCCGTTATCTGGTTTTATTTATTTAAACCCAGACCCAGATTACCCAGATAGACGTATTCATCTACATATTCCACGACGGTTTCCTGCATTGTTATAACCGGTTCTTCTTTTTCTTGGATATGAGTTTCGTTTTGTTGAAGTTTATTTTAAGTCATTTTTGTTGGAATTTTATATGTTAATCAAAACGAAACACATTCAGAAAGAAACATTGGTAGACCACTGTAGATCATTAATTGCTAAGGGTGACGATAATGAACCACCAACACCAAAGGTGACGACAAACGAAGAAATTAATATTAAGGGGGAAGAGGTAGAGGAAGCATTAAGGAAATTAAAAAATAGTAAATCGCCAGGATAGGAGAGAATACCGAATAAATTCCTAAAGTACGGAGGACCAGATCTAACCAAACACCTAATAAAACTAATCTAAAAAATAATAGAACAAAACAAAACTCCCCAATAGTGGAGATCAAGCCTCCTAATACCTCTCTTCAAAAAGGCAAACAAATCGGAACCGTCAAATTACAGAGGAATTAATTTATTAAACCCAACACTAAAATCATGTACCAACCCTATATTTATAATGGGGCAATACAGGTTTCGTGAACCTTACAAAGGCGTTTGACTGGGTCAAATTAAAAGACTGTATGCAAGAGAGATACCTCTAGGAATAATCAAAACGATCAAAAATATCTACCAAAACAACACAATAAACGTAAAAGTAGAAGAAGAATTAATCGACCCTATTGAAGCTGGCAATGGGGTAAGACAGCGAGATTCATTGAGTTCTCTATTATTCAACTTGATTATAGATGAAATAATAAAAAAAGCAAGAACTAAAAAAGGATACCAAATGGGAGAAAAACAACTTAAAATAATCTGCTATGCAGACGACGCAATACTACTTTCTCAAAGTGAAGATGATTTATAACGTATGCTGCACCAATTTAATATAACTGCCCAAAAATTTAACGTTTTAATTTCCCCAAAAAAGACAAAATACATGGTTACACCAGCAAATTTACTAAGATGTAAATTGGAGCTGGAAGATCAGATAATAGAACAAGTGATGGAGTATAAATATCATCACATCACATTATCTAGCTACGGAAAGCACCAAACCGAAGTGGAAGATCAAGTGAATAGAGCAAACAGAGCCGCAGGCTGCCTAAATGAAACAATATGGAGAAATAAAAATATCGGGAAAGAATTTAAAGGCAGAATTTACAAAGCAGACATAAGACCAATGATGAAATACGTCGCAGAAACAAGACCTAATACAGAGAGGACAAAATGGATTTTAGAAACAGCAGAGATGAAAACAGAAAAATTGATGGTAAGACACTATGGGACAGAGCTAGAAGTACAGATATACGACGTAGATGCAAGGTTGAGAACATCAAGAACTGGATAAGAAATAGAAGAGTAGAATGGAACGACCATATAAGCCGAATGACAACAAATACAGTAGTAAACACGGCAAGAGACGGTTCTCCAATAGGAAGATCAGTAAGAAGACCACGAAAACGACGGAACGACAACTTACTGGAGACACATTGAAAAACAGACGAGGTCATGTCTATACAAAAAGAATACGAAGAAGAAGAACTTTCGAATAGTTCTACCTACATAAAAGGCATCATAATAATCACATTTTAATTTACATATGAAACCATTTTTGTCAAGAGTGTTCATCCTATCTCTGGTGTTGATTAAAAAGGAACCTAAAGTGTTGTGTGCCTTAAAAGAAATTTTAATGACTTCAATTGTAAAAGTAACAAGTTTTGATATTATTCTGGAAAAGTTGATGATATAAGTAAACGAGAAATATCTGATGTTATTAGTGGCATTGGGTTGAAGCAAACATTGTGATGAAAAAGCAAGCTTTTCTGCAATTTAAGTTTAGCTCTATTTAGAAATTGCTGGGTGATATTGGGATCATGACCATTATTGAAAACAATTTGCTTGAGAGTATTAAGTTTTAAATTGAAGTTCTCATTAGACAGTGGAAATTTGAGAAGCTTATAAATGTAACTGTTGAAAGCAGCCATTTTATGTTGGGTTGGATAATTAGATGTTTCATGTATAACGTGAGCTGTTTAAGTAGTTTTTCTGTAAATATTGTACTCTATAGAATCTTTTTTACGAGATATAGTCATATCCAAGAAGGTCAACTTATTGTCAGATTCTGGTTCCAGTTTAAAAGAGATGTTAGTATGGAGGTTATTAAGATCATCCATAATCAGTAAGGCATCAACCTGGGTTCTCTGTATAAGAGCTATACAATCATAACATATATTGATCAAAAAACTATTTTGTTGTTGTTAACAAATTTCTGTTCTAAGCTGTCAGCTTAGAACAGAAAATATCAGCTAAAAAAAGGTGATAATGGAGAACCCATCGCTAAACCTGTTGGTTGTTTATATACTTTTTGATTAAATTAGAAGAAGTCCTGATCAAGATAAAATTAAAGCATAGTTAAGATAGCATATTTGTCTTTTGCTGATATGTTGCAATTATTTAAAGGTTGTGTAGTAAAAAGTTTCATCTCTTGGTACAGAAGTAAATAAATTGAAAACGTCGAAAGAAACTAAATAAAAACTCTCTTCTATTTTGATGTTAGTTAAACGTTCTATTAGATCTAAATAATTTAAAATGGAGATTTTATGTTTAAAATTAGTGATAAACTGAATTGTGTTGTAAATAAACTGTGATAATACAGAAATTGGAGTGTTACAGAAACTTACAACAGACCTTAAGGGACAATAAGGCTTTCTTTTTTGTTCTTTATAGCTTCAAAATTTGTCCCATTTATAATGACTTTTGCCTTATATTGGTATATCATACTTAGATACAGAAGGTTATCGAACTAATAATTTATCATCAGTGCAGTTACCAGGTATACATGAATGAATCCACTAAATATGTGTGTAAAAACCTTTTAAATGTTGTTAACTTTGTTCTTAAATACATATCTGTTTGTAAATACATGATGTATTGGTTTTAAACATATTTACATCATGGCAACGCAAGACTCCCTGGGTTTACCTATTCAAGAGAAGATATCTCTATAGTTCCAACTAGAGTTGCTAGATTTGCTATCCAGGTAAGTTAATACTTACTTTTTGAGTAATTAGTAAACAACTCTCTGAAAACCTGGTTTTTATTTTGAAAAATGAATATTTTCACTCTCAAATAACTCAAAAAGTATTGACTTGGTGAAAAAACTCTTTGGAATAAAAGTTGCTTAGAATTAGTCATTTTATCCATTTCCGACCTTATTTTAAACGTATGTTGTTCAGCCTCGAGAAGGGGAGGCTCTCACCCTCTAAGTAAAAGCAACCTCAAAGTGCTCAAGTCCAAAAGTGAAGTAGAGATTACATTAATATGGTCATTTACTGGAGTATTATTACAAGTTCAATTTTGAGAGCAGTTCTAGAAGAGAGAACTTATCTCTCTAACCTTTATTAATACAAAATGCAGTTTGGAAATACTCCGTATATTATAATAAATAGTATTTATTTCAATATTTCCATAAAAATTGAGAATTATTAAAAAAATTAAACTAGTACGAACAATTAGTTATAAACATAATTATTAATAGAAGTGGAATATTGGTAAGCGTTGAAACACATACCAGAAATTAAAGAATTTGCATTTATGAAAATATATGATATTTGACATAACATTTGAATAATCTATGTAATAGATGAATAAACACATAATTAAATGATTAGCTGCATGATCCCACTTAGTTGCGCAAAAAAATCTATACTACAAAGTTGCAAAATTATTTAAAAGACATAAATATCTTGTAAATGATCGTATTAATTATTAATTGAGTATTAATTATATAAATATTTGTCACTTTTATCTGCCCTAACGATACCATATTTTATATTTTGTTATTGTTGCCGAAAAAGTTATCATTAAGTAATATGGGACCAAACTCACATTAAGATTAAAAAACTGACATTGTTGACTTTTTGACTCTGGAATGGAAAAACCGTTGCCAATATTAATATCTATCACCTACTGCACCCTGCTTGAAAATACAGACCTTTATCTCTTTGACTTCTATATACAGTAAGCGTGAAGTAGATAAATCTTGGACAAGAGAGAAGATCATTGATGGATTGGAAAATAATAGAGAAAATAGAAAAAAAAATAATACACCATACTAAAACATAATAAACAGGAATATATTAAATAAAATAAGGCAACCAAAAGCAAAAAAAATCGCTTAATAGATAGATACGTTACATGATTCATCTAATTTTTACAGAAAAAAAAAAAGATTTTAAGTAGAATTAGGCTAAGCGTACAATTATAAAGATTACAGATCTTTAGAGCCTAATAAGTTATGCCTTTAAAATAATCCTTAATATTCTTTATTCAAAAATATTCAAAAAATGTGAAGGAGTCAAAGGTAAAATTAAATTTATTTTTTAAAACGCAATGGGTACGAGACGAGCTATATACTGAATGAAATTGATAATTGAAAAATGTTACAAACTACATGGAAAGACCTATACAGTAGTGTAAAAGTTTTGTTAAGTTCAAATACCTTGGATTTATGATATAGAGATTTTCGACCTGAATTATAAATGGAAATTTATATTTAAGCATTATTCCCTACCGTAAGTTTTAGGGCAAGAGGTCAGGTCGAAAACCACAAGATGAAGAAAGCCATTTATTTTAAGTAAACTTGATCATGTTTTATCCAATAAAAAATAAACTAACCGAGATACGTGAGCCTTTGTATCAATAAGAGAACCCCAGATTTATCAAGTGACACCTAGATTTCGGAAGTCACCTCGAAGAAATGAAAATAATAGCATTAATGAGTTTTCGGGATAAAGGTAGTATGTGCAAAAAAAATTAATTTTATTACAGGTTATTAGGGGACCAGAAAAAGCTGAACAAGGAAAACGCACAATGTTTTATTCCTTAAATATTTCATCTGTACCTAAAGATAAAAATATTTACCCAGCTACAGATTTAGTTTATTTTCTAGATACATTCTGTCAAATTTTCAGTTTTCACTTAGCTTAATTATTAATGGATTTCTTAAATCATATTTAATTTGATACCTTTTCAGATGAAAATAGTCTTCTAACATTTCACGTAGCGATTTTATTTGTTATTTATATCCCTAGATCCCTTTATATATGAGCAAAAGTAGAACCATTTTTATTATTCTTTTACCATAATAGCAATGTAGCGGGCATTTCACATAATAACAATGTATCCCTATCTCTAACCATGCGATCCCGACAGGGGATAGATCCACTTCAGGAATAGCACACTTACCTACGCGAGCTCAAGGACTTTCCTAGCCTACCATCCTTGGGGAAACCATGGACAAACCCAAAGCATTCCCATCGCTATGCTTTTCTCTCCCCACTTCCAAACCAACTCTCCAACACGTACTAGCCAAGCGTGGCGTTTTAATGGCTTAAAACTGCAAAAGTTATTTTCCATAAAAGACAAAACTACTAAACGGCTCTCAGTCTCCGGTGGCTCCAAAAACACTCCCAACCAAGGCAGTCGTAGCCAAATCGGCAAATGCATATTACTTTATATAATGTTAAAACTTTCATATCAGACCAGAAGATAATGGAACTGGACGAAGAGCTGAAAAGAATAAAAGGGGGCATCATAAATACAAGATATAACCTTATGATAATAAGGTTATATCTTGTATTTATTTGTTATTTGTTATTTATTTGTAAGGTAAGTATTGATATCTTCTTCTTCTTCTTCGTCTAGCCAGTCACGTCCACATCTAAACATAAGCCTCTTCAAGTCTTCCTTTCCATTGTTTTTTATTGTACGCTGCATCTATCCATCTCATAGGAGGTCTGCCTCTGGGTCTTTTGTGTTGGTATGGTCTCCAGGTTAAAATTTATCTGTGCCATTTGTTTAGATCGCTCCTTGCTACATGTCCAGCGTTTTCCATTTCAACTTTAATGATTTTTGCACCACATCGGTGAATTTGGTTTTCTGTCTTATCCATGTGTTTGTTTTCTTGTCCTTAAGTGATATACCTAGCATTGCCCTTTCCATCGCGTGTTGAGTGACTCTAAGTATATTCATATTCTTTTTTGCGATGTTTTTGTCCATGTTTGTGCCGCATAAGTTAATATCGGAATAATGCATGCATCAAAAACTTTAGATCTAAGATGTAATTGAATTTGTTGATTTCTGAGTATATAGTTCAGTTTACCGAATGCTGCCCAATTTACTCTCACACATCTCTCACAACTTTTCACAAAAACTATACTGTACAATATGTTAAGACTTCTATCAGCCTAGAGAACAGGCTGGATATAGATCGAGATATAGCACTAAAGACCACTCACTAGTGGTAAAGAACATAATAGAGAAGTCTGAAAAACACAACAAACTATTGGCACTGATATTCGTGGACTACAAGAAAGCATTCAATTAATTACTATTTATAACTGGGAATAAGCCACAATTAAAGATAAAAATACGTTTATTGACGTTTCAATTTCAAATTCGGAAATCGTTCTCAAAATACAAACAGTAAATTAAACAAATTTTGTTTTTTGTTACATAGTGAAAAAATTCTTCTAATAATTTAATTTTATCTGACTCATTTATATTGACAATTCAGACATACATTATGCATTTTAAAGTAGACGACTTTAAAATGATATTGCCAATATTGTTGAGTTGCGCTCCTGGGACGACTTTACTTATAAGATAGTTCATTCGATTACATGAAATCAACTTTAACTTGAGAATATCCGTCAGAAAAAATCATAGCATGTAATTCGTCTTTAAAAAGACAAACACATGACTTGATGACAGTAAAATTCTCCTGTTAGTGATTCCATAGTAAATTATGAGCGAAAAACCAGGAAAAAAACCTCATAATACTATCCCGACATTGTAAGTATTTATTCGTGAATTTAGTTTACCTTCAACAACATCAAAATTCTGATTTTATATGTTACGTTATTTAAAAAACATAAATGATGTATCCTCTATATGTTACTGACTTACTAATACTGTAATTATAACAATACCGTAATAATAATTATAACAATACTGTACATAAAAGGATTATCAGAAAAACTTAAAAGGATAGGAAATAAATTCAACATTTCAACAACATTCAAAACAACAAACACGTTGAGATCTATTTTGTCCAAAACCAAACCTAATAATGAACAAGAAAGGACAAAGAATTGCATTTATAAAATACCTTGTGAATGCGATCAGTTTTATTTAGGTGAATCATCAAGGCCATTAAATGTTAGAATAAGTGAACATCAATCTTTTATTAAAAATAGAGAATTTGATAAATCTCAAATATGTAAACACGCATGGGATAATGAACATAGGGTTCAATGGAATAATTCAAATATAGTCCTAAAAGAAACGGATGGTAAAAAAAGAAAAATCAAAGAAGCGGCTCTAATTATGCTAAATGAGGCCAATTGTGTCGCAAATTCCTCGACAGAATGTAGTAGGATCTGGTTACCCATATTAAAAGAATAAGTTTTTAAAAAGAAAATACCAGTACTAGTAAGTCAGTAACATAGAGGATACATCATTTATGTTTTTTAAATAACGTAACATATAAAATCAGAATTTTGATGTTGTTGAAGGTAAACTAAATTCACGAACAAATACTTACACTGTCGGGATAGTATTATGAGGTTTTTTTCCTGGTTTTTCCCTCATAATTTACTATGGAATCACTAACAGGAGAATTTTACTGTCATCAAGTCATGTGTTTGTCTTTTTAAAGACGAATTACATGCTATGATTTTTTCTGACGGATATTCTCAAGTTAAAGTTGATTTCATGTAATCGAATGAACTATCTTATAAGTAAAGTCGTCCAAGGAGCGCAACTCAACAATATTGGCAATATCATTTTAAAGTCGTCTACTTTAAAATGCATAATGTATGTCTGAATTGTCAATATGAATGAGTCAGATAAAATTAAATTATTAGAAGAATTTTTTCACTATGTAACAAAAAACAAAATTTGTTTAATTTACTGTTTGTATTTTGAGAACGATTTCCGAATTGGAAATTGAAACGTCAATAAACGTATTTTAATCTTTAATTGTGGCTTATTCCCAGTTATAAATAGTAATTAATTTACAATGCCACAAGAAAATAGCTTCAGAACAATATAAAGCACTCAATACCATAAACCATTAGAAAATGTTAAAAGCATTGACCAAAAGAATGTCGCATAGACCATCGCTACACTAACATAATCAAATATATCTACCAAAATGCCCCTCTAGCGTAAGACTATCTGAACAAGAAACAAATAAATTCAAAGCTATTCTCACTTTTAGAACATACTTGTAAGAAAGCAGATCTGAGCGAGCATGGTATCAACATAAATAGAAAGAAACACAGTCATTTGAGATTTGCAGATGATATCGTCCTTATAGCCAATTGTATAGATGATGCAATAATAATGTTTGAAAAATTATATCACGCTTCCTTGGAGGTTGAAAGATTAAAACAAATAAGACGCAAATAATAACTCATCATCATCAGCCGTTTTGAGTCCACTGCTGGACATAGGCCTCCTGTAAATAATTCCAATGCATTCTATCTTGAGCACCGTGAATCCAGTTGTGCTGAATGATTCGCATTCAGCACAACTGGAAATAATAACTAATCTAGTGCTAAATCGAAATATTGCTGTTGATGGAAGGGAAGGGAATTATACAGACTGCATCATATAAGTATTTAGGCATGAAATTCATGGAAAAGGTCAGTAGGAATATATCATAATTCGTAGTTAATAAACCTGAGGCGATGCGTTGACCGCTCACCTGCAGAAATCTTTCGTGCTGCGTTATTCAAAACTACTATTGCCATTTGTATCGCCAATAAGAAGAACATCAACTACTAATCGTAAAAAATTCATATCGATGTCGCATCAGTCTTACATATTACGTGAAAATGTTACCACCACAACTATATGTGGCGACTTTAATGCAAAAGTTGGCAACACTACACAAAATGACGACTTAAAGAATGTACTCTGGGAAACTTTGGCATAGGGCAGAGAAACGAAAGAGGAGACCGCTTAATCGAATTTGCTATCACAAACAACTACTCTATCATGAATACTCGATTTAAACACCATGTACGTCGACTTTGTACATGGAAAAGTCCTGGAGATAGATTTAGAAATCAAATAGATTACGTCCTCACCAATATTCGCTGGAGATCATCCATTCAAACAGTCAGATCATATCCAGGGGCGATATGCGGATCCGATCATACTCTCCTCGTAGCTAAAGTAATGCTTAAACTTAAAGCACCAAACAAACAAAGAGAGATAAAGAGGATAGAACTAAGAAAGACGACCTTCTACAGGAAGTACAGAAAAGTATGCCCTTTATTCGTAACGGAACATCACAAGAAATATGGGAGACTGTTAAACATTGCGTAACAACACCAGTGGATCGCTCAAAGAAAAATAATCTGGTTAAACGGAAACACTGGATAACAGATGAAACTCTGAAAATAATTGAGAATAGAAGAAATCTCTGTGAAAGGAAAAAAGCTAGTTTAAGAAACCTCAATAAAGAAATAAAACGAAGATGTAAGGCCGACAAAAAACAGTACTATCAAAGTATATGCAAAGAAATTAAGAGACATGGTCAGAATAATCAGCCGAGAGATCTATTTAGAAAAATACGCTACCTGACAAGAGACTTCAGAGCCAGAACTTGGGCCATTGAAGATAACACTGGAAACCTGAGAACAAACAGAGAAGACATAGCAGAGACATGGAAATCGTATTGCAGGGACCTATATAAAGATGATCAACGCCAAGAGCTTGTTAGCCAAATCTCTGACGAGGTGGAAGAAAAACCTGATATACTCGAAAATGAAGTAAGACAGGCTATCAACAAGCTCAAATATAACAAAGCACCAGCTCCAGATATGATAACAGCAGAAATGCTTAAAGCTACAGAAGAAACCGGCGTAAAGTTACTTCATCTACTCTGTAACCAAATATGGCATTCCAAACAATGGCCTGAAGACTGGACAAAATCTACAATAACGACCATACATAAAAAAGGCAGCTTCCATAAATGCGACAATTATAGAACTATCTTTCTTATATCCCATGCCAGCAAAATAATGCTACATATAATCAATGAGAGACTAAAAACATTCCTCCAAAGAGAAATTCCACAAGAGCAAACTGGATTTACCAAAGGTAGAGGCACTTGAGAACACCTTCTGAATATAAGACAGATAATCGAGAAATCTAGGGAATTCAACAGCCCACTATACATCTGTTTTATAGATTACCGTAAAGCGTTCGACAGGGTCAAGTGGAGACACTTATGGCGAATACTAAAGAAGTAGGCGTACCACAACATCTAATTACGCTTATAACTGAACTATATGAACACACTACTGGATCAGTTAAAGTACTTGACACACTTTCGAACGAGTTTCATCCAGAACGGGGTGTCAGACAAGGATGTATACTATCTCCACAATTATTCAACATATATGGGAAGTATATTATGCGAAGAGCACTTGAAGGATGGGAAAAGGGTATCTCAATAAATGGTCATAAACTAAACAACCTACGTTTCGCAGATGACACAGCACTTCTTGCAAATAGTCAAGCAGAGCTGATGGAACTTATACGACTGATCGAAAATGAAAGTCAAATATTTGGTCTGCAATTAAACATATCAAAGACAAAGATCATGATAGTGGATAGACTACACAACAATCATCCACACATAACTACAATTGACCGGTTCGAGGTTGTGAGCTCACACTTATATCTGGGATCATTAATTACAAACACAGGGTCATTACAAGAAGAGATTAAACGTAGATGTGATCTAGCAAAAGCTGCCACAGCAAAAATGACCAAAATATGGAAGGACTGTCAAATTTCAAGAGCGATAAAGATGAGGTTGATCAACTGCTTAATATACCCAATACTGACCTACGGATGTGAATCTTGGACTCTGAGGCAATCGGAGAGAAAAAAGATAGACGCCACTGAAATGTTCTGTTGGAGGCGAATGTTACGAATTCCTTGGACCAACCGTAGAACAAATAATTCAATTTTAAGAGTCTACTAGAGAGTCGTTGGCTAAAAGTTAGCCAACGACTCTCTAGTAAAGTCCATCTCTAACAATTAAAATATTTTGGGCATGTTATGAGAGCAAACACAGAAAACATGGAAAGACTCATAATACAAGGAAAGGTAGAAGGCCGAAGATCACGAGGAAGATCCCCAACAAAATGGATAGATCAAATTACAGGAATATGCCAAAGACCTATGCATGAATTAAAAGAAATGACCAGAGACAGAGATCTCTGGAGACGAACAATACACGACATCACGTCGACCACTACACTCCCCCTGGGGGGTCAGGATTGAAGAGAGAGAGAGAGTTACCATCACTTTCGAATGAATAGCTAGTAGACCAATGTTTAATATTATGATTTATATTCTTTTATATTTAAAAATATTATTGTGGGTAAAATTTCTGGGTGGAATGGAAATTCAAGCACACAATATTCGAGACATATTATTAAAAACATATGCTGATACATCAGTAGCTGTGCCATTCACTCCATAGTTATTGCGATAAATATAACTTTCAATTCCGGTAGCACACACTTTGATAAATAGTATTTATAGTGTGATTTAATTTTTTACATTGTTATTCGAAAGGTTATCTAGATACCGTATTTGAAGAGTTTAAATGTAGCGGTAATGTAATTGCTCTTTAAATTGTGTGTATTACCAATAACGCCGAATAGAAAAGATAAAAACGGAAGCGGATATATGGTCAGTGCTTCAATTAATTCGAGAAGAATCAGGTCCCAAGTCACACACGTATCAAATTCCTAGAGGTATGTGGTGTAGGTATGTATCAGGAACAGGAAATTCCCAAAAAGTGTAGTATACACGGTAATTGAAACTACTATGTACTAAAACAATTTAAATGAAGTGAGGAAAACAATTGTTGATGTGCAATTAAAAGTTTTTAATACACTCGTTCGAGTATGTTCTCTGTATCATGAGACACTAGAACACAAAAAAAATATTGTTTGTGGTAATTCAGATAATTGTATGACTCATAAAATCATTAAAAATAGTTATGCAATGATGTTAGAACATATTTAATATTTTTAAGTTAATATTCTTTTTAAAACTCATTATTTGATTAATGTTTACATTGTTCATTTTATTTTAAATTAAAATAATCTTTTTAGTTTGCTGTAAGACAGTTCTAAGAAGGTATAATTATACAGGGTGACTGGACACAAATGAAACAGAGGCATTGTCAGAAACATTTTTGAAAAATTCAGCGACACATCGATTTTTGATTAATTTTTCGGGCACCTTTGGTTATTTTACTTTGACCCCTAAGCCAGAGTAAGAATCACGTCGACATTTTTAATGGTAATGGGGATCAACTAAGATATCGTTTTAAAGCACTTAGAATTCCCTATACATAAGTCTTCCTTCTTCTTCTAGTGTATAATCAGCTGCAACAACTCGTACTTATCATTTCTAAGTATGTGCCCCAAATATGCCGCCTTTCGTCTTCTAATAGTGGTCAAAAGTTATCTGTCTTCCTATTCTGTGCAACACCATTTTGTTCGTAACATGATCGGTTTATGGTATCTTTAAAATTCTCCTAAAAAGCCACATCTCAAATGCTTCCAGTTTTCTCCATTAAGTCAACATTAACAGTCCAGGTTTTGACACCATAAAGAAGAATAGAGTGGATATAACATTTTACCAATCGATGTCTAATTTCCAGATTGAGTCTTTGGTTACTCAGAAATTTCCTCATATTCAAAAAGGCTGCTCTTTATTGCTCTATTTTTAAGCAAATTTCTGATCACTTGCTTAATATCTTCATTTTTTATCTGGATCCTTGTGATGACATTAACCTTCTTACTGATAACCATGGTTTTTGTTTTCTTTATGTTTATTATTAAACCAAACTGTTTTCCACTATCACAAATTGTGTTTAGTAACGTCTGCAGGTCTGTCTCACTTTCAGCGATAATGACTGTATTGTCAGTATAACGGATGCTATTTACATTTTCATCATTTATCTTGATCCCTTCTTTATAGTTTTCAAGTGCTTGCGTAAATAACTCTTCAGAATATATATTAAATAGTAATGGAGAAAGTAGACAGTCCTTTTTCACTCCTCTACTTATCTGTTGCGCATCCGAACTTTTTCCATCTAATGTTACCAGAGCCTATTGGTTCCAATAGAGATTTCTCACTATGTTAATGTCATTTTTGTCGAGTCCTTTTTTATTTATACATTCCATGAGAATATTATGTTATACTTTGTCGAAAGCTTTCTCATAGTCTATAAACGCAACGAAATGATCTTTTTGTTCTCGATATTTTTGGGCAATAGTTGTGAAACTATACAGAGCTTCTACTGTTCCGAAGCCGTTACGAAAATTCGTACTTTCTGCATATTCTTGCATGTATAATATAAAATGTTTTTAATAAATGTGACATTAAGCTGATTAATCTATAGTCATTAAAGTGTTTGGGATTCTTGGTTTTTGGTAGCGGAATAAAGGTCGATAGCAGCCATTCTGTAGGTTATTGCACTTAAATTGTCTTCATCTATAAGTCAATCTGGCTCTGCCAGATTTTGAGTTGTTTATAGCACGTTGGACTTCAGATTTTAATATTACTGGAGCTTCCTCGTTATCAATTTGTGTCGGTTCCGTTCTTATGTCCATGAAAAGATCTTTAATATATTTAGTTCAGAGTTATTTATTTCAATTAGGTCATTAATATGTTTACTGTTTTTGTCAATTAATCGATTGGGTGTATTTGTTCGTGATTTTCTAAATAATTCTTTACCTTTTTTATGTAAATTATAATGATCATGCTTTTTCTGCAATTCTTTCACTTCGATGAATGTTTCCATCATCCACTTTTCCTTAGCCTTTTTTTATTCTGTTCCTTATTAATTTGTTTTTCTCTGTACTTATTTGGGTTTTTGTTTCTATATTTTCTTCTTTGTTTCATGATTTCCAGTTAATTTCTTAATTTCTCGATTGATACAAGTTGAAGCTTCAGCACGGATTTCGTTTATCTTGAGTAACTGAGTATTCATCTTAGAACTTTTGGATTTTATTACCTTTTCACCCTCAGTTTCATTTTTGAGACAAGGAGGTTATAAGGAGGAGACAAGTCTTTAATTTTTAAAATTCGGTAAATACTTTAATTTAATTAATTTAAAAAAATACGTTTTAAATCAATGTTATTAGCTGGTTACTTATTTCTTAGTTGACCAAATTTTAGGACTGATGACCTTCTACGTCCATACGCTGATAAAGGTTTTGTTACAACGGTTTTTTAAAATTTTTTTAAAATACAAATTTTTTAAATATGCAGATGGTGTTCTATAAATTTTACTTTTCAAGTGTGCCTACAAAAGAAAATCTACAGGAGACAAATCTGGTAAGTGAGGAGGCCATTCGTTGGTGTCTCTTCTCCCAATTCAATACCTTGAAAAATCTTGACAAAAAAGTAAAGCCTAAAGCGGAGGAGCACCGTTCTGTTGGGAGGACACATGATCTTCCTCATATTGAGAAATAATTCAATTCAGGATAATTCAGGATTATTCACATCTTCCAGTAAATACATTTTGATTTGCAAATTGCTAGGTAAATAAATGGTCCCACTAGTTAATCACCGAAAATACTGGTCCATATATTTAATATTTCCGGTTGCTGTGTATGCATTTTGCGGAAAATCCTGTTGTGTCAATCAGACCAATAAAGACAATTCTCACGATTTAGACCTCCGTTTATGAAAAAGTGCATTAATCGGAGAAACATATATTAAATCGAAACGGGGGATCAGTCTCTGGTCGCTCACACATGATTTCATTTCTTCTTCTTCTTCTTTTTATGTAGACATGACTCTAACTGTTTTTCAATGTGCCTCCAGTAAGTTGTCGTTCCATATTTTTCGTGGTCTTCTTACTGATAGTCTTCCCATTGAAGAACCGTCTCTTGCTGTCTTTACTACTCATTTGTTGTCATTCGGCTTATATAATCGTTCCATTCTACTTTTCTATTTCTTACCCAGTTCTTGACGTTCTTCATCTTGCATCTACGTCTTATATCTGTACTTTTAGCTCTGTCTCATAGTGTCTTACCTTTAATTTTTCTAAGTCTTTTTATCTTTGTTGTTTCTAACATCCTTTTTGTCGTGTCTGAGTCAGGTGGTGTTTCTGCCGTATGTCGTTATTAGTCTGATGTCTGTTTCAATAAATTCTGCTTTCATTTCTTTCCGTATATTTTTATTTCTCCACATTGTTTTATTCAGGCAACCTGCGGCTCTGTTTGCTTTATTCACTTGATCTATCACTTCAGGGCCCGTATTTTTGAAACCGTCCGAACGGAAGTCGTATGCGAAAGATGATGAATTTCGAACGGAAATCGATGATTCGTATTTTCGAGTTGATTTCGAACGCATCGTATACGACGATTTTCGTACACGACTGCTCGACTGGGTATTCACCATTCGAATAGCGGTCAACACACGGAGTTTGACATTTCTGACTTTTGCATTTAGTTTGTTTTTAATTGTTTACATAAGTGAGATGGCCGGCCTAAATTTTTTAATTGAAAGAAATGTTTTAAATGCCTTAGAAGATGCAGAAATGTTAGCGAATGTGGAGAATGGATTATACCAAGCATTTTTAAACCCTCTTGAAGCCTTATCAGACAAACAATTTGTAAAATTATACCGTTTAACAAAGTCTCTGACAGAGGAACTAATAGAACTTTTGGAGCCCCACTTGGTACCTCCATCTAGGGCATCTGCATTGAGCATACCGAGAAAGGTAAGTATAACAAATATTTTTAATTCGACATAGGTATACTGTGAAAATGTTCCCCAAAGCACCCTCCACTTTGTTCATTAAGAATAAGCATCCGGGCCAAGTATTTTACATAGAGAGTAATAAAATTGTTTACCTACAATAATTTTTTGCAGGTTTTCTAATCTATTTTCTTTCATAAAATCTATCAGTTCTTTTTTTTTGTTCGGAAGATACAAATCCTCCAAACATGGAATTTTAATTTTCTTTGTCCATATTGGAAACAGAGAAAACAGATAAGTACGAAAACACAAGCCAAAACACGTTAAAACTGTGTAGAAAATTGAGCAAATCACAAAAAACTAAAAAACTTCAAGTCTGCTGCAACAAGTAAAATAAACTTGTCAGTCAAATAAATGTCGCCTGTCGCCTCTACCTCTTCTTTTCTTAATTTCGTGCGAATTTGCGGCGTTGCTGGTGAATTTGGGTTAACGGATTCTCGTATGCGAATTAAACTTTCGAATTACGTTCGAAAATACGCTTTTACGTTCGTGTACGATTTTTTTTTTCGTTCGAACTGATCGCATGCGAATAAATTCGAACACATTCAAAAATACGACCCCTGGGGTCATATTTTTGAGTTGAGTTTCGAGCTTTTCGTAGCTAGATAATGTGATGCTTAGATCGAATTATTGCACAAAACTGCAATAAGAAAAAATCGCATCCTCTAATGGTTATTAGCGATGAAACAATAAATAAGTTACAATTTTGTGGTACAATATAAGTATGGGGTTGAATTATATTATCAAAATGTTATATCTACAAAAACATCTTAAATTTTATTGAATAAACCAATTATTTTTAAAAAAGGAATTACACTTTTTGGTTCCGTATTATTGTCAAGCAAAACTGAGATATTTGACACCGTATTAAAATCAATACGTTCTTGTATAAATTTTTTGCATTTAATGAGAATATGTCTGAGAGTTAATTGTTTTTTACAAGACCCATAAATAGGGTGAGTAAGCCTGGTATGGCCTAGTGGTAAGCGGTTGAATGCTGTAGTTTTGTATGTAGTAAGTAGTTTGTAAGTATGTAGTTTTGAATTTAAAATTTGCCATTCATGGAGCCTGCAATTTAACACATATTACCATATGTTTAACAACACTGTCAAGTCATTAGGAGCACATTTTAATACAGTTTCTGAATCCAGACTAGTCACCACACTACGCGTACTTGAGTCTGCATTTTCATTTTCGCTAATGCCCACTTGGAAAGGAATTCAAATATGGTTGACCATTCTACCATTTTGTTAAGAAAGTCAAGCTCCACCTTATCATGTTTTCAATTGGATGATTGAACTGATTCATTTATCTTCGAAGCGTCTGTAAATATGACAGAAGTTTTTGGTAGGATTCCAATATATTTGACAAATGTGCTTTAATGCGCGAAGAAGGTGTTTCTGCTTTATTACAACAGCCTTAGGCTAATATTCTTCTTCTTAATGTGCTTTCTCCATTGCTCCAAATTGCTCTCTATCTTGAGCTGTTCTTAGTATCGAATGTGTGTCCCTGTCTGTCCAGTCTCTTACATTCTTCAACCAGGAGCATTTTTTTTCCTGGACCTCTTCCTTCCACTTTCCTTTTCATTCTAAGTCGTAGGAAGTTGTATTTTTCTTCTCTGTAAATATGTTCTAGATAACTCGTTTTTCTGTTTTTTACAATATTTAGGAGTTATCCCTTAGTGCCCATTTTTCTTAGCACCTCGTTGTTGGTCACGTGCTCTGTCCAAGAGATCTTCAGCATCCTTAGAAACACCTACATCTCAAAGACTTCTATACGCCTCTTACTTGTAACTCCGAGAGTCCATGTTTCCAATGTTTTTCATTCGTTGAAATGCGAACCTAGCACATTCTATACGAGCACGTATTTCGACCTCGTGGTCAAGATCGTTTGTTATCCAGCAACGAATATACTGGAATCTGTGTAATGGTTTTATGTGTTTGTTATAGATACGAATATTAAAGTCGACATTTGGTGCACGTGTAACAGCCTTACTTTTGTTTTATTTGTGTTTATATTTAGTCCCAAGCTATCTCCCTCTCTGGTTATGACATTCAAAAGTCGTTGTAAATTCTCAGCACTGTCCCCAATAATGACGGTGTCGTCTGCGTATCTTAAGTTGTTTACGTATTCTCCGTTGATTTTTATTCCTTCATCAATATTTTCGAGGGCATTTTAAAAGATCTTTTTATAATATATATATATATATATATATATATATATATATATATATATATATATATATATATATATATATATATATATATATATATATATATATATTAAATAACAGTGGAAAAGATACACAGCCCTGACGAACTCATCTTTTTATTGGCAAATCTGCTGTCAGATGATTGTCTATTTTGATCGACGCCATTTGATCCCAATATAGTTTTTTAATAAGCGCTACAGTGTTATGGTTTCTATGAGTTCTGTGTGTTTTACTCGATCAAGCGCTTTTTCGTAGTCAATAAAACAGAGAAACACGTCCTTTCGCTAATCTCGGCATTTTTGTAGTATTATCTGGAGGCCAAATAATGCCTCCCTTGTACCAAGCCCCATACGAAATCCAAATTGAATGTCGCTCAGGTTTCTTTCGCTTTCTCTGTATATTCGTTGATGTACAATTTTGAGTAAAATTTTCAGAAAATGGCTCATTAGGCTAATTAATCTGAACTGTGAGCATCTATTTGCTTTATTTTACTGTACAATTTTGAGTAAAATTTTCAGAAAATGGCTCATTAGGCTAATTAATCTGAACTGTGAGCATCTATTTGCTTTATTTTCTTGAGTCTAGGTATAAATGTCGATCTAAGCCAGTCTTCTAGGAAGATTCCAGTGGTATATATTTTGTTAAATAATATTGTTAAAGACTAAAGATTTTCTTCATTGATAAGCTTTATCATCTCTACGTATATTTCATCTGGACCTGAGGCTTTTCGTAACTTTGCCGTATTGATTGTTGTTGTACCTTTCGATATTAATATATCAAATATTGTTTCTTGTACTATATGCATTTGTGGTTCTGTTCTCTTGTCATCAAACAGACCTTTGATGTATTTTTCCCGCATATCTCCTACATTTTCTGGATTAGATACTATTTGGTTGTATCATCTACTAAAGTTGTAGTGATTTTTTTCTTCATATTTGTGACTTCCTTAATCTTTTTGTATGCATTAAAGTAGTCATGCTTTTTTAGTAAATCTCCCAGTTCCTCACACTTGCTGCTCATCCATTCTTCTTTGGCTTTCCTAATTTTGTTTCGGATGATTCTCTGGGTTTCTTTATATTTTTCTTTATTGCGATTTTTGTAAGATCTCCTTATGTCCATTAGTTCTAGGACTTCTTCTGTCATCCATGTATTCATTGTTTTTCTGATGTTGTTTTATAGCTGTTCTCTTTGTATAGTTGTAATTGTTGTTTTGAAAGTGTACCAAATACTTTCTATTGTTTCTTCTGCTCCCGTGGGTGCTACACTGAACTTTTCTTTGAGTGTATCATTGAGTGTTTTCTCTATTTCTGCCTGTACTATTGGATCTTTAAGTTTTTCGAGGCTAGGTTTTATCTTCTCTTTGTATTTGATTTTCTTTAGTTTATTTAAAATTTTACCAACAACAGGATTGTAGTCGGAACCGATGTCCGCCCCGGGATATGTTTTAATTTCCCTGATTCCATTTCTATAACGTTTTCAATTAATATATAATCAATCTGGTTTCTTATTATGCGGTTTTGATTATAGCCAGGTGCTTTCCATGTATATAATCTTCTTTTGGGTTGTTTAAATCAGGTGTTTGCGATCATTAGATTTTCTTCTTGGCAAAATTGAACCAGTATTTCTCCTCTATCATTTCGTTGGCCCAAACCAAAGTTTCCTACTACATCTTCGGTCCGCCCTTCACCTACTTTGGCATTAAAATCTCCCATAATAATGTTTATAGAATTTTTCTTTGTGATCTTCATTAGCTGTTTTGTCTCTTGGTAGAATTCTCGTACTTCTCTTTCTGGTTTTCTGCTGTAGGTGCATATACTTGAATATTAGGCTAACATTACATAATGAAATATTGATGGACCAAGGAGAAGGATCATTGACGAAGTTTATAGTCCAAAAACTCGGAAAGTCAAAATCAAGTTCACGCAAATATAAAACAGTCATCAGACCAAAAGCGGCCAAAAAAGAACTGACACAGGGAGGACAAAAAGGATGTTAGAAACAGCAGAGATGAAAGCATCGAATGACAACAAATAGAGTAGTAAAGACGGCAAGAAATGGTTCCCCAATAGGAAGACCACGAAAACACTGGAACGACAATTTACTGAAGGCACATTGAAAAACAGACAGAATCACGTCTATATAAAAAGAATAAGCAAATTTGGTTTGGCATTAAATTCATAACTGTAAAATTTGATTCCAGTATAAATTTAAAATTACTGCTAAATTTGTATAAGTGTTGCTAAAGATATTTTCAAGAACTGTACATATTAGTTAGGTACTGTATTATATTTGTTTCTATTTACAGAGAATAGAAAAACTAATTAACGCCTTCCATAAAAATAAAAGGTCAGAAAATGGCCAACGATAGTTAAAGTTATAAAACACTTTGTCCGAGGACATTATTTGTGCGGCCATTACGTCTAATAATTCAATCTAGTAAGTTATGCCACTAAAGTGAACAAGACACGCTTAACGCCTACTGAGATGTACATTTAGTTTTTTAATTCTTCATTGAAGACATCTGCGAAAGTTATGTCACTTCTTTGTTATTTCTCTTATTTCCTAGAGCAACGGAAACAAAGGATTTTTAAGAAACAAATAGCGAATAATTGGACAGCGCCGTTTTCGTGCAATTAATTTTAGAAATTAAAGTCTGGCGGTTTGTATTGGCCTTGAAATTCATATACGGGACAGACTAATAAGCTTATTGCACCACTACTTAATTTATTGTTAAATTTACAATAAAAATTAATCAATGAGATAAGCATAATGACAAGTAGCTTCATCTAGGACTAAAAAGACCAAAAGTATGACAATAAACACAAAAGTTTCAATAAAATTATGACAAAAAACATTACAAAATATTGAATATGACTTTTTTCTAAAGTCGTCCCAAAAACTAAACTTCCAGTACAATTTATTAAATCGAAAATTCCATTTTACACAAATTGTACTGAAAACAATTAGTTTCGGGATAGTTTCCACTTCACGATGGAGGTGGAAACTGACTCATTCCTACCGTTTCTCGACGTTATAATAAAGGAAAAACAATCCTAAGGTTTTCATCACTCTGTTTATCAAAAACCCACCTATACCAAGTTACTTGCATGCCAACTCACATTATTTACCTTCAGAACTTAATTCAGTCATTAATACCCTTGTCTCCAGATTATTACGTCTTTGCGATGGTCCCGATCCCAATCCCGACTCTAAACCCCACGCTAACCTCCATGTTCATGTTACACAAACCTGCCAAATAATTGCTGTGAAAGAGTCGAAGCAGGTGGGCAAAATTACATCTGCAGAACGAGGCAAACTTGTGCTGGCATCAATTCTGCAGGGGGTCACATGTCTCCTTACATAATATTTCACAGAAAAAAATGGCAGGACAGGTTTCTAAGCCATGCACCTCCCGGCAGGAATGCAATAACATATCCCAGTGAATGGATGACTTACTCTAGTTTTCTGAAGTTTTTGGAACACTTTGTTTATTTCGCCTAGTCAAGCCTAGATCGGAAACATTTAATTATTATGGACAACTATGAGAGCCGCTGCTTATTGGAGGCTGTAAATTATGCGAAGACAACGGCATTGTATTTCTTACAATTCCACCGCACACCTCTCATAAGTTGCAGCCATTGAACCGCGCAGTTTTTGGTCCACTAAAGACTTACTACTCCCAAGCAGCTTATAATTTTATGTTCAAATTTCTCGGGAGAACTATTACCATTTACAACATTGCAGAATTGCTTGGAGGTGCGTTCCCTCGAGTCATGTCTCCTTCAAATATCATAATTGAGTTCAAAGTATCTGGAATATGACCGATATATCCAAACATATTTACTGACGACAAATTTATGACCAGCGCTGTCACGGACCGTCCAGACCCAACTTTGAGTCAGGAATCAGTTCTGGATCCAATACAGCCAGCGCCTAGTGGAAGTACATCAATTTCTATAGAACCAACGTTGTCTGGGACCCTAAAACCTTGCACTCCAACATCGGATAAAATGTCTGTGAAACATTTTTCTCCACAAGACATCATGCCCTATCCCAAGGCAGTACCTCGTGCCCAATTTCTCGAGGTAGACTCTCTCATCTCGCTCTCTCATCCTAATTGACACCCCTGAAAAAGCGGAAATTGAAGAACTTGCTCTTAAGAAAGCTGCAATCAATAAGAAAAGAGCAGAAAAGTTTCAACGCTAAGAAATTGAAAATAGCAGCGGTGGCTGTGATTTCCTATAAGATGATGACGTGCGAGACGACTACGTTTTAGTCAAGATTTGTACTAAAAAAACAATGAAATTTTATATTGAAAAACTTTTGTGTCCTAAACAAAATACATTGGAGGTTAAATTCTTAAGGCGGAAGGGACTAGAAGAAAACTGTTTCACTTTTCAAAGAGTAGAGGACGTCAGCGAAGTGGACCGGACAGACGTACAAAAGCTGCCGCAGCCGTCCGTCAGCAGAACAGCCATGACTGCTGACATTACAAAATTTAACCATAGATTTAATGCTAATGTTTTCTAAATAATTGTTCTTTCTTGGCTCAATTTATTTTTGTATTTTATATTTTCATTTAATAAAGTAGGTAGTTTAATTTGTTTCATTGTTTAATTTAATTTTCTTTCATAATTGGCAATAATTACTTACGCTATGCATCATAAGTGGGATACTTTATCCCAGTGATCAAGTAGCCCCCTCACGGAGATTAAATATTTCTCATGGAGAGGGGTTCTTGAACCTCCCTAGTGTTTTACAAGAACTGATCTACTTTATTTGTTCTACAAGAAAGAGATTCTAGGTGAACACCCAGTGGAAGGAGATAACCACATAATGAACCTGTTTAATGAAATTAAGAAAATAACTAATATGGTCTGAAATAATCTTTAAACACTAAAACAGGGATCAACCATCCCACCTCTCCCCTACTTATAAAGCCTGCATAATCCAAGCTTATATTGCCACATTCGAAATACAACAATAAGGAAAATATGGTGCAATTTGAAAATTGTTCTAATCTAACTGTAGACACTAATACTGATATTAATTTTATATAGTTATTATTATATAAAGTGGTAGGTACTGTTTTTTGTTTATTCTATTCCCTCTAATTGGGATCGAAAGGAAATGATCTTCCACGGTTGAAAACTATCATCAGGAAATAGAAAAGGGTAGTAACAGGTAGATAAATAATAAGCTAAAAATTCTTACGTGTTCTATATTACAGTTGTGGTCGCAGGCGTAACCGTAATGTCCCTTATCCGTCCGGTTCTGAAAAAAAAAAAGCAATTGTTAAAAATTACTCGTAAAATAATGTTAAATGTCATTGAATATTGTTATTATTTTATAACGTTACGGTGTTATTAATTCTAACATGTGACTTCCTAGTTATGTTAATCATTTTTAATTTTGTATTATAATAAATTTAACACTATTTCATTAAATACTATTTTTTACCTCTTAACCCATTCATGCTCAGAACTATTTATGCTTATTTTTTTTTAATTTCTGAAAAATTTATGATCTGAAAGTCACAAAATTAACAAAAATATATGTTTAAAAAATAAAAAACTTAAGTTTTTTTCATAATTGACTGTTTTATTAAATTATATAAAAGAGTTTTAAATAAACTGACATTAAAATAATATAAAAAAAAATATTACGTATTAGGAAAAGACAGTTAAGATTTGATTTCACGTATAGTGCGTCTGTGTATCCGCTTATACGTATTTTGCCCTAAAAGGCTCTTCTGAACGGCTATTCACAGTCGCTCTAAACGTGAAAATAAATCTCTTCTGTCTTAAGAAGCAACTCTAACATGGTTTCGTATGGACGCAAATAGCGACATCTGATATTAAATCTGTAAACTACCAATTCGCTAAGGATTTTTGCTTAGTTGAGGTGATATGTTGTGGAACGCAATTTTTAGATTCCCCATGTCTCTAATGACATCTTTATCAACGTCTGCTTTGCCTTGCAATTCTTAGAAGGCACAGATTAAAGCAAAAATCTGAATTTGGTTTCGAAAATTAGTTTACGGTTTTATTATGTGTTACTATGAAATTTAATAAAACATTTTTCATGTAAGGCAACCTTAGATTTAATACATTTTTGATTGGTTGTTAAGTGACATTTTTAAATCAAAAAAGGTGTACGACAGGGTTGTGTTCTGTTGCCCCTCCTTTTTAATTTTTACTCTTTAACGATTTTCGATAGAGACTTAAGTGACACTAAAGATGAAATCAAAATCAACGGACACACTATTAGTAATTTTCGCTATGCTGATGATACGTTTATAATAGCTGATAGCCAAGAAGCGCTACAACGACTAATAGAATAAACACCGAAGGAGAAGGACTGGGCTTGAAGATTAATATAGACAAGACGAAGGTAATGGTGGTTAGTAGAACCCGAAATATACAATTAAATATAAGAGTAACCAATAAGAACATCCAAAAGGTCCCCAAGTTAAGATATCTCGGTAGTTGGATAACTGAAAATCGGGATCCAGCCGTAGATATACGCAGCAGTATTGAGTAAGCCAGAACAGCATTTGGAGGCCTTTAAAATGTGGGTATTTAGAAGACTACTTAAAATTCCCTGGACATATCACACAAAAAATGTCGAAGTATTAAATCGAATGGGCAGAGAACGAGAATTGCTGCAAATAATAAAAAGAAGAAAAACTGCTTATCTGGGTCATATATTTTAAAATTCCAAGTACCAGTTCTTAAAGCTTATTATGGAAGGATAGATAGAAGAAAAACAGGGCATCGGTAGAAAGAAATACTTATGGCTTAAAAACATAGGGGATTGGACAAACCTCGATGCCCTTGCACTCTTTAGGGCCACACAAGATCGACATAAGTATGCCAGAATGGTCACCAACATCCACTAATTGGATAGGGCACCATAAGAAGAAGTTGGTGACAAAGAACGCATCGGGTTAGTTTTTTTTGAAAAGAAATAAGATGCTGTCGAATCGAACATCTTGTGTAATGTTGTTTATGAAAGATTAAGATGAACCAGGTCTTCTCGGAGGAGTTTCTAACATCGTCAACAAGGCTTTGGCTATATTTCGACGAAACTGTAGCAAATCAGTTTCGAGTTTTTTACGGATAATGTGTCTCATACGGTAAATTAACTAAGCATTTTGTATGGAGACATCAAGACTCCAGATAAATAAATGCCAATACCATCTCTTGGATCTTATATTCGTTCTGTAATTCTGATCCATCCGATCAGTTCCTCCCATATTTTCGTTATAAGCCCGAATAATATGTGGTTGTGTTACTTCATATTTTTTTGACTATATTTCGACGAAACTGCAGCAAATCTATTTCGGGTTTTTCGCGGATAATGTGTCTCATACGGTAAATTAACCAAGCATTTTGTATGGAGACATCAAGACCCCAGACAAATAAAGGCAAATACCATTTCTTGAATCTTATATTTGTTCTGTAATTTTGATCCATTGGATCAGTTCCTCCCATATTTTCATTATAAGCACGAATAATATGTGTTTGTGTTACTTTGATTTTTCTGCTTTGGACAAAGAAGTATCTGTTCGCTTGATAAATTGATAAATTGGCGTAGTTTTATATAATAGTGACAATGAAGATACAATATTTAGGTTTCATAAATTCCCTAAAGATAGTGTGACCAGAAAACTGTGGATAATATCTTGTTGTAGACAGGATAATTATAATTGTAATACTGCAAGAATTTGTTGTAAACATTTTAAGACTGAAGATTACCAAAGAAATCTACAATAGGAAATTTTAAATTACGTTTCTAAAAGGGTCTAAACCTCAAACCTGAGGCAGTACCTAGTGTCTATTTGCCTAAATTAAAATCGGCTACCTCTTCAACCAACCAAAAAAAAAACGCGTACGAAGAGCCGAACACAGAGAGTCCAAAAAGTATGTTGAGCAGCTTCTTAATACTTCTAACTCAGTAAGTCTAAATCTTTATTTTTATTAATTATTAATCATGAAAAATAAAAAATATCAATGCATCAAACAATCAATTTTTATGCCTAGAAAGGAAAAGCATACTTTTCTTTTCAGTAGGCATAATGTTGAACATTATTCTAAAAGGATATTACTAACCTATTTTTCTAAGAAAATAATAAATAAATCTCACGTCAGATGCACCAAAAACCATCTGCATGCATGGTAGCTGGCATCAATTCACTACTTATTTATGATTAAATATTATAATAACATAATTTTATCAAGTCTTTATAATTACTATATTTAAAATAGCCAAATTATATAAAAAAAAACTTAAAGTTAAATGTCTTTACTATATAACTACATTCAAATGTTGCGGGAACAAGCGGTCTTGACAGCGTCATGCGCGAAAGCGAACCAATTTTGGAACATTATGTATAATACCTTGTGTTCATTGTACCATGATCCCCATCCTTCTATGTGATAGTTAGATACTCTACCACCTGAGCTATGATTCCCTTAATATATATTTTCCACTTTATTAATTATTACCCATCCTATCGATCATGTACTCTAAATAATTGCTCTATTAGACTTGCTAGAATCGTTCCACAGCTCAATGCTGTATGTACATATTGACTGTAATACTGCTGTATAGAATACCAATTTGTTGGTAGGCCACTAAATTAGAAAACTTGGTTCTAAATTCGTTAATTGGTTAATGTTTATTATTAAAAACTTTCAGATTGTTAGTAATTTTCTTCTTAATCTGCCTCGTATAAGCAATTATGCTTATTGGTTGGTTGCTAGACTTCTCAGTTGCTGATTTATTTCTTGCTATTTTGACCACACGGGTTTCCCCCATTTTGCTTATATGGTTATTCCGTTATTTTTTCTGTTTAGAGCCCATTCGTTTATACACTGTATGTTACATTTTCTTTTAATGTCTTTACTCCTTTTTCGATCTCGACGTATTTACTGTAATTCTTCCCAGTACTCTCATTTGTCTTATTATTTTTCTAATACTAACTTTAAAAATTCTTGACGTCAACTTATTATTATGTCGGTTTCGCTATATAGTGATATTAAGGTATTCTGTCAGTCTATTTGCTTGTTATACTTGATCTCCCACTTCTTTGTCCAGGTCTCCAGAGCTGGACAGTGCTTATAATAGTATCTTGTATTGAAACAGAAGAACAGTCATTGCAAATGCGTGGAAGAAATTTGGAGAATCCATGCTTTTCAGATGGGCAGCTCTATGTGGCCTGCTCACGCGTTGGAAAACTTGATTTATTCGTATAGTCATTAGAAGGTAAACCAAGAAATATTGTGATTTCACAGCACTTCAATAAATAACGAATTAAAACGAAACGCTGCAATGTCACCGTTTTTCAAATTGAGAAAAATCAATAAAATGACTTAAAAGAAATTGAATATTTGTGTAATCGCTTAGCTTCACTCTTCATTTGTGGATAAGGGTATTACGATTCTTTATTACAAATAGGATTGAACATGGAGTACTTGTTTAGGATCCTGACGATCTTTTCTGTGATTATTTTCAAGTTTGCTTGAATGTTGTTGGTTAGCACTGTACAAGGCAAAACAGCACCAAAAAAGGCACTGGAACAAGTTGTCGTGGCGTGTGTTGTGGAGCATCTTGGAGGTTGTTAAGATGGAGTCGTCGAGTTGAATCAGAGGTGAAAGGATCTGACTGGATGTGATGTTCTTTCCAGTGTTTGTATTTTTTTAGCTAAGTGTGACACAGACTGAGTCTCTAGTTACTATTGTTCCTGCAAGCCGCTTTTACGTTTAAATCCAACTTCAGAACTAGTATATTGCACTATAAAGTAAAACATGTCGTTTAGTCTGTTGCATATTTTGTTTATGATATATTGTTGTCGCCAAATTTATCAAAAGCAGTTGTGAGATACCTGTATCAAAGAGTGTCAAGAAAAAGGTTTTTTTTTGCTAATTTCTCTGGTATATAGTTTTCATAACCTTCATTGGCTCATGACCTCATTTTTGGATATTTTATATATTTTTATTTTTTCCATTTGCCGTCAACTTTACCATAATAAATATTATTGATTTAACATAACAAAGGCTAAAAAATTAATATTAAGCTGCTTGACTATGGTACTTTACTTTTCTGAATTGATATACAATACAACAGATAATTCAAATTTTAGATTCAAGGGTAAAAGTGATCATAAAACAAACATATTAGAATCCTAAAGTTTATCTAAGATCAGTGACCTAAGGATTTAAATAATAAAAACATCTCGCTCAAAAACATGTTATCTGCAGTATAGAACTTCTGTTTACATTTCAAAAACACTCTTATTTATTGTTTTCTTAAAAACGACGCGCATTTCGACTACAAAAAGGTAATTAAGTAACATTTATTAACGTAAATGGATTTCTAAAATTTGAGGACATGTGACACTGTAGTAAATAATAAATTGTTTTCGTACTGTTGAACAACTGTAAAATAAGATATTTGTAATTTATCAATGTATAGGTATAGGTATAGGTATTATGGTATTGTATAGGTATTATGATATTGTCCGTTTCACGCACGTTCCACTGAGGTAAAATTAAACTCTCAGTCAAATTACCAATGGCAGAGAGAAATATATTTTGTAAATTAAAATTAAACAATCGCAATTGAATCATAAAAACGTACAAATACGTACACACGTACGTATTTTGAATATGTACATAATACGTACGTATTCAAAAAATGCAAGGTAGGAAAAAAATAGTCTTGATTGACTAGTTGACAAAATTACTAGCAGTTTTGGTTCAAAATTGTGTAGAGCACTTGCAGTAAATAAAATGTGTAACGAGTCCGTTACTTTAATAATCCATAAACATTTTTAAATAAAATTTTCAAATCCCAATCCTCTTAATGATTTTCTGAATTTTGAATTTCTAAGTTGGTATTAAACAGAGACACCTACGGCGCTGTAGGGCAACGTGATCATCCGGTTAGCAATTAGCGCTCATTCTGGTTTTAACTTTTTGGTAAACAACTTCGTTTGATAGGAAAGGGAAAAAAGGGTAGGCGACAGAAGACAGCTAAATTTGTTTTAAGAATATTAATTTTGTTGGATAAGGAAGAATATGGACAGTTTTTTAGTTGTTTTGTAGTGTATACTTGTTGATTTAGAAGCCGCTTCTAGTTGATAAGTTGATGCAATTATAAATAAAAAGTGTAAAAACTATCAGCCATTTTAACTTCTATAATATCGTCATTTTTCCTTCCGTAGTGTAATATCTATCTGTCATTTCTCACATTATTTCATTAAGAAACATTCTGGATTTAGATATAGTAATGTTATAAAATTATATCAATTTTCTATATTATTTCCCAGCCTTAAAACATATAATTATCCATCGTTAAAAGTATCTATTATCTAATAAGACTATCTGTAAAAATATTCTGCCTCATACGGTTTTTTTATATTCAAAAATATATCCGTAGCAAGCTTTTTGTTAAAATTATCTATTTGATCAATTTATTTTACATCAAATATTGTCAGATCATGCGAAGGTCACATTATCTACAAAATCATTACAGCTTTTTTCTTGGATACAAGCTTCCCAGCAACTTTTTTGTCATATTTTTCAAGTTATTTCATTTGTTAATAAACCTTGTATTTTTCCCGTCTTTTTATTAAGCGTAAGGAGTTACCGTAACACAATTGTTCTTTTTGTGGCTACCCCAAGAAGTTGAATCCAGGGTCAAGGATTCGTTGTTTTCATTTATTTTTGGGAAATTTATTACACGAAGAAAAAGAATTAAGTTTTTGAATTTGCCCATTTGCCCGTCTGTTCCATCAGAGGTCCAGAGCTCTCTCAGACTACTCTCGGACCACTTCCGGATACCAGCCCGAAAGACCTCCCTTATTTAGAGGGTGGAACATTGTTCATTTTTATATTATTTTATTCATTAATTTAATAATTTTGTTTATAATATTTTTTTTTCAATCATAAATCTTAATATTTCATTTAATAATAAAGACCCGTCATTTTTTCTAAATAATTATAAATTACATAAGCATTAAAGTTGTCACTTCCAGGTCGAGATTTTAAATCCACCCTTTTAACTCATTTGTACGGTTTTATGTGTACAAATCTAATCAGAGAGTTATTTGTTAAGATTTTATTATTATTATATATTTAAACCTTTGGACATTTATCCCCTCAGGATATTGTCCTCATTATTTTATTACAACATTCAAATGAAAGTCAAAGTACAGAGTTATATCTCTGAGGCAAGTAAATTACCTTTTTAGGTCAAATCATTAAAATTGTTCCTATAATTTGTAATATATTATTATTTGTAAATTTAGATCAATTATCATTATCATTAAATTTATTCTTATATTTTATAATTTATAAATTCAGATTATCAAGGGAATTTAGATTGTATAAATTCGATAGGGATTAATTTTTTGGTGAAAACTAAATATTTCTATTAATACCTGTTTCCCTCTTTATTTCAGCAAACAGCTTTACAAGATACCTTGGAAAGTTTATGTAAATACTTTCCTGGCGCCCACTCACATTTAGGAGCAACTTCTATAATCACTTTTATTTACATTAGTTATATACCTATAGATTTTTTATTACCTTGTCATTCATTTTCTTATTCTACGGTTTCTGTAGGGCATGCAAATTGACCGAATCGTCTTTTGAGTGTTAAGTAGTCACTCTCCGGCACCTTCTGCTAGCCAGCTTTAAATTATACATTATCTATACTTATACATTATCTTTTACATTACCCCAAATACTTGTGTTGCATTACACACTTTTATTACATTGACATCCTAAAACCTCTTAGTCCACACATTTTTGTTACATTGGCGCCCAACACAATTTTTGTTACAAATGCACTCTTTTAGTGTAACGAGATTACAAACTAGTTTTAGCATAAATAATTAGAAAAACATAAAAAACATAAAAACAATTTACTTAAACCTATAATTTAGATGAAAGTTCGGATTTTATAATTGGGAAACATAGTTATAATCTAGTACCAACATAGTTAAAAACTAAATAATTAACACAGCATATTATTTGGTTGTAAATATTTATCTTATAAACTAAAAATCAGTTGTCCTCTTCATTGGACCAGGTCTCGTCATCGCAATTTTCTGCTAGTGTTTGCTCTCCGTTGTATGTGATAAGCTTTTCCTGAAATTTTCTGCGTGCTTTACACAATTAGCCCAAACTTCACGTATTGCCTCACATAGAGCAACTTTTTTAACGGCTGTAGCTCTACGTCCAGTTTCTCCCATGTGGGAGAAACTGTATCTTATAAACGCCGCAGTTCGAGTGCCAGTCTTGTCATAAGCGCTTTATTAATGATTAAACAACAATATTTTAAAATTAAATAGGCTCAAAATGCTTATTAGGAAATTATAGAACGAGGTTTGAATTTGAATTTAGGTCCTTGTTGAATTTAAAAATAAAGCTTTTTTACTTGTTTTTAAGCTTTGAAAATCGTAAATTTGCGTTTTACTTAGTTGTAGTAGTTTTATATTATTTATACCTCAAGAACAATCAAGTTTACAGAAAAACTACAAGAGACTTATTTTGTTCAAAATAATCCGAAGAAATGTCCGAGCCAAAGATTGATTGTTACAATTTGTTTAAAAACATTTTTTTTTAATTTCACAACTTTTCGTCTGATCGACCTCTTGAACCTTATTTTGAAGTATCTCATGAAAGTGATTATGCAAAAAAATCTCATGGGAATATTTTCCGAGCGAACCCAAGGCTTTCGCCTTGTCTAAGATGCTAATGTGTGGCAGCGTTTTTGTGAATTTAATTACCTTTCATAATTTTTTTTTAATGGCGTTGACATTAGTCATTCAGCCAGTTGCAATAGATTCTCCAATCAGACAAATGCACAACTCTATCCCTAATCGAAAACTAACGGATAATTAATAGAAGAATATACGACAAGGAAACTTACAGGGTCACTTGCTTCTCGTCTAGGAGCCCATCAAGACATTCTTAGTAGACAAACAAAACTGGACCACGGATAAGGTGTTATAACATTTAGGGTAAACAAAGGATACAAATCTAAATTTCCACACGATCATGAAAAATTTCATGCTCGAGTACAAATTCTATAGAACCATGCATGTGTCTGAAAAGAAATCTATAATGATATTATATATATTTTGTGAGCCTGTCGCCAGTAGCGACTGAATATTGAATGGTGCATACATATTAAATTCGATTAATTTTTTGTAGAGAGAGTTTGAATGCTGTTGAAACTTAAGGCATTCAAAAAAGATGTGATCAAGATCACCCAGTTTTCCGCAATGTTTGCAATTATCATCTTCAATCACATTTATTTTATATAAATGACTTGGATAACACGCATGTCCAAAGCGTAGTCTATTTATGGTGGTTATATATTTACGTAAAGATTTAAAATTCTTAAACCAAATAGTTTGTGGAATAACTGGTTGTAAAGTGGTGTATCTTGTTTGGTTTGTAAGGCAGTAAAGATTCCATTGATCTTTCCATGTCGCTAGCTGGTTTTTTTTAAATATCCTAATGGCATCTGATACACATAAAGAATATGGCAATAAAGTGCCTGATATTATACTGGTTTTAGCTAAATAATCTACATATTCATTATCTTTGAGTCCAATATGTGCCTTAACCCAAATAAATTTTATATTAAAGCCAGAGTCTACTAAGTGCTTTAATTGATCTTTTATTAGAAAAATATAAGGATTACTAAATGTTTTGGGCAAAAAAGTGTTTTTTATGTTCTGTAGAACTGAAAGGCAGTCTTAAAGAATTAACGATTTTTTAATATAAGAGTTTTTAACATATTTCAAAGCTTCGAGTATAGCCAATGATTCCGCCGGGAAAATTGAAAACTCCTTGGAAAGTTTGTACTTAAATTCAGAACCTCCTGAGGGTAGAAAATAGGCACAGCCAGTCCCTTCTATTGATTTGGATGCGTCCGTGTATATAACTGTGGCATCACTATAACAGTTCAAAACAGATCTTAGAATATTGTTGATCAATTTGTTGTTGTGACTATATGTGGGTATTATAACTTCAGCTTTATGGAAGAGAGCAAAAAAGTCTAAATTTTTTTCCACTTTGGCCAAATTTTTGAAAAAATTGAATTGTTCTGTAAAGCAGTGCACAAAGGTGGAGACGGCTTCTTAATCCAATATTTATGAGTGAGATCTGATTCGTTAAGTTGACGTATACTGGAAAATATTTTGGGATATGTTGAGTGGGCTTTGAGTACCCATTTTTCACTTAATAAATTTCTTCTAATCGAAAGAGGAGGTTCATAAGCTTCAACATGTAGTGGTTGTATAGGGATAGATCTCATAGCACCTAAACAGACCCTTAAGACAGAATTTTGAAAAATGTCAATTTTTCTTAGAAGATTTCTAGATGCAGAACAGTAAAGAGTAGCACCATAATCTATAATGGACCGTATACAACCAAAGTATGGTGGGGTTGCGATGTTGAAACATCCTTATTGTTTTACAGAGCTTATATACGAACCGTGGAAGTTCTGCAGAGCAATATTCTAGACGTGTACGTTCTAGAACAGTCCAATATCTATTTTTAACTGCTAGGAGGCAACATGCAATTGCTGCACCTGCATTGATTTGACTTGCATCGTCTGTACTATTTTACCATAGACAGATATCTATATCGGTAAAAGACGTCCCCTACGGAATAAAAATTGACTTGTTAGACAACGTTGGGGGCAGTGAGCAATTACATTTTGTAGAAAAACCCCGTTATGTTTCCTTCCTAATAATTCAAATCTAAATTAAATTGTTGTTATGTAGTTCTATTTTTTTAATAAAATTTATTTCCAAAGATTAGATAACTAACTTGTTAAATATATAACGAATCAATAAAATATTTCCGTAATTTATGCGCTAGGCGCCATTATGACAATTTTTTCAACGACGATTAGCAAATCTAAATATACACTCGTAATGAACACATTTTATCGGTTTACAATAATAATCACCAAAGGGTCATCAAAAACGTGATATATTAAGTAATTATTTTTTAATTATTATATATTGGCTATATATGAAGTGTTATTTTGTAGTACTGTTTAAACTGTTTTATTTGCCACCCAAGGCAAAGCTGATACACGTTTTTTTTCGAAATTAATTATATGCAGCATGGCTGATAAGAGAATATTACTGATATAAATGTTCATAATGGAGTGTTAAACAGTAAATTCCAAGAGCTATAAATACATTATATCTAATTTTCCTCGAGTTTACACAAATATGCATATCAAGTATATTTAAATACACAACAATATGTTTAAATAAACAACATAAGCGTCTTAAGCCTTTAATATTCGTTAAATCCAAAAGAGAGACATTGGAAATAGACTGAATGTAGACTTTGTTGGGGAAGGTTTTTTCAGACTATGTATATCAGAATATTCGTGAAATCCAAAAGACACATATTGAAAATAGACTGAATATAGATTTTGTTGGGAAGGTGTTTTTCAGACTTATTAGCGTTTGTTAATTCTGTGAGGTGACCAGGACTGGGTGAACGCTAAGGATGGTTCGATGTCAAGTATCCGACAATATTCACGTTTCATGATTGATTTTACGGCATGCGGAGTGTCATCAATATAATATTACCATATCCTCTTCACTCCTTTTGTACACATGTGTGTACTAATTCAGTTACGTTTATATCGTGGAAATAATGAAAAAGAAACCTGTATTTGGTAATGTATCTACTACAGGACACTACCCTCGACCGTTCTATAGTGAAGTTCGGTAAATCACTCATAGATGGAAGCAGTAGTAACATCATGGAGAATCGTAGAAAAATGGTTCCATACCGTGACTTAAATAAACGTGGTAAGTACTGTTATTATAACATCATTTTAAGCTGTAAATAGTATTTGGTCTTCTATTAGTATTACTCCGTGTTGTCGAAGTTCCCAAATGTATACAAATTTTGCATTATCAGAAATTTGGAGACATAAAGAGATTTGTACACATTTGTGTAATCGAGTACCCAGCACTGATTCTACTATTAATTATTATGGCTACATATGTGTACACTAGTTCCCAGCCCTAGTTGTACTGTTGATTATTATGGCTACATACAGGGTGATTGTTTGGGTTGGAAACCTTAAAATATCTCAATTAAGTACCATTTAAGCAAAAAACGTCGAGACAGATCTATTTTTATTTTGGATAACTGCAACTGTGACCATGTCATTCATTTAATTTTTGCTTAAATGGTATTTACTCAATAGAGATATTTTAAGGTTCCAACCCAAACAATTACATTCTATGTGTACACTAGTTCGTAGTTAGTAGTAAATATTAATCAACTTCTAAAAACGCGTTATTTTTTTACAGATCGAAAAAAACCTTTAACTCAAGAAGAACTTTTATCTCTGCTTGATGAAAGTGACATAGATGAATTTGATGACTCTATAGCAAACGAAAATTACACACCTGATTTGAGTGATTTAAGTGATCTCGAATCAGACAGTGATGCTGGAGAGAATGAAGAGACAACTCAAAATTTTCAACAGGAGAATACTCTTAACGGAGGTGAACATTTAAGTGATTCCGAATCAAACGGAGATGAACAGGAGATTAGTCCGACAGAAAGTATTTATGACAAACAAGAAACTGGAGATGTAATTCAAAGTGCACACACAGATGAAGTCAAGACGGAGGGTGAAAACTCAGCAGAAAATAGAACTGTTAATGATGTCCAAAAAAATACTAGCGCGGAAGCTCCTAAAAAACAGAATTTGAAAAAAATTAATTTTAAATGGGACAAAAAATTTAAACTGAAAACTAAATTTCCAGAATTTGAAACTAACTTATCAGATTCAAGCAGCGAGTTTGAGCCATTACCATTAAAATACTTTGACGATTATTATAACAATGATTTTTTTGAGTTAGTTGCTACACAAACTAATATTAATTTTCACCAAGTTCGTGGAAAAGTACTAAACACAACTGCTTCTGAGATTCGAAATTTTATAGGAATCACTTTAATTATGAGTACATTAAAGTATCCAAGAATAAATATGTATTGGGCTACCCATTACCGAGTTCCTTTAATAGCGGATTGTATGACAAGGGACAGATATTTTTTATTGCGAAACACAATTCACTTTGTCGACAATAATTCATTTTCTGAAAATGACAAGAAAGAAAATAGATTATGGAAAGTAATGCCCGTAATCCAAAGATTTCAGCAAGCAGTTTTAAATCTACCAAGAGAAAAACATGTTTGTATAGATGAGCAAATTATTCCTTTCGCTGGTCATGTTAGAATTAGGCAGTATGTACCTAGAAAACCCAATCCAACTGGACTTAAACTCTATGTGTTATCATCTCCAAAGGGACTCATTTTAGATTCATTCATTTATCAAGGAGCTACCACAAATTTTCCGATCGATCCTAATTCGAAATTAGGTACAGGAGGTCGAGCTGTCTTAAAATTAATAGAAACATGCCCAGCAGGTACAAATGTTTACTTTGACAGGTATTTTACTGGAGTTGCACTCTTAGAAATTCTTCACGAAAAAGGGATTTCTGCAACAGGAACAATAATGACAAATCGATTTCCAAAAATCGGATTAAAATCAGATGCCGAAATGAAAAAGATGAGAAGAGGGTGTATAGATTCAAGAACTAGAGAGGACGGCAAAATATGCATTGTCAAATGGATGGATAACCGATCTGTACTACTGGCTTCAACAATACATAGTGATCGACCTTTGGATGAGGCAAAAAGATATTCCAAAGACGATAAAGGTTACATTTATGTTCAAAGACCCAATATTGTTAAAAACTACAATACCAATATGGGAGGTGTAGACTTGGTAAATCGGATGATATCAACCTATCGTTCCTATCACAGGACAAAGAAATGGACAGTCCGGCTCATGGAACACTTCATGGATATGAGTGTAGTGAACTCCTGGATAAAATACAGAAATGAGTGCAGTAATCATCAGGTTCCTCGTCGAAAAGTTATGGACTTATTGGATTTTAAAACAGAAATCGCACAGGAACTGATTTTAAATAATAAGACTAAAAGAACTTTATCTGATGAGGATGAAGATGGGCCTACTGCAAAAAAGAAATGCCGTGGTAGACCTGGATTTGTTGCTATTCCTCTTCAACAAATGCGATGTAATGAAGCTAAGCATTTACCTGTAGCAGAAGATCTGACAACTGCCCAGAGATGCCGAAAAGAAGGTTGTAAGGGTCGATCTAGAATAAAGTGCACCAAATGTAATGTATATTTGTGTATTCTTAAAGATAGAAATTGTTTTAAAGACTTTCATTGTTCAAAATAAAAAAATATTTTAATTTGTTTTTATAACTTTCATTTACTGTTTGGTCCCTGTATACACATATGTGTACAAATTAGTTGAGAGAATATTCTACGTACAATACTAGAGTGCACATTTGTGTACAAATTGATAACGGCGACTGTTATCAATTAGAGCTTTGTTAACACAATCATAGTCTTATTTAGGCCTAAAACACTCCGTAAAATAATAAATTATTATTAAATAATACATTCTGCAATGTCGGGACTGAAGAGGATATCTTTCCATTGCATTATATTGATGAACCAGAAACAAATAAAGGCTACGATAAAGCTTAGCAAGGACCGTAAAAGTTACAACAAGCAACCAAGAGAGCAAAAGGTTTAAGTATACAGCAAATATTTAACCTACAGTCTACAGTGTATAAACACAAACACGTTTTTTATCATCTTTAATATAAGTATCGAGATTTGTTTTCCTCATGCTACAGTTTTATATAATTTTTTATAATGCTATTCCAGTTTTAGTGATAGATCAGATTTAAAATTTTACCAAATTTTTTTCACATTTAAAACTTTTAGAAGATGCACTAGAAGGTTGTGTGTGAGTTTTTGGGAGTTATTTGTTTACTCCTTATCGTGTAAAAAATGGTTCATATTTATTGACGGCATGCGTATTTCCGGTTTCTGTAGCATTAGTTAGTATGTAACGAAAAAACATGCAAATAATAATTTATTTATTATTTTATTTTTGACAGTAAGTAACGACAATCCATTCTGACAACCGCGTTTTGATGGAACTGTTTAAGCAAGCTTATAATAAGTAATCAAATATTTATTTATACAAATCCCCTCTTTAAAGATGTAGTCTATCAAGAGCTTGAATAGTTTTTCTTCTCACTGGTATAACTGATGTAGAGCAATTGCATATGTTTCTTTGATTTTTAGAGATTCCTCTAACTTTGTCTCAATATCAGGAATTTCTTCCTTGGCATTGGGTACTGGGTGCAGAAACTTCATTTTTCTTTAATTAGCTTGCAGACTTTTAACGATCTTTCCTAAAATTTGATACCCATACGTTTTGTCCAGGAGTTAATTCAAGAAGTTAAGAGGCTCGATGGCGAGCATCAAAATTCAACTTTTGTTTTTTATTTTTCTTTTTCTCCCTTATAAGTACCTTTTGAGAATCCGAAACCGTCGGAATTAACTGTAATGAGGCAATTGAGAAAGACAACATGAGAAAGTTTCAAAACAATAATTTCTATTTAAAAGTTTTATGGCAAAAAGATTTTGTTTAATGTCATAATCTCATACACACGCACATAAAATCTTATTACACAGAACAATAACTATATCTAGTTATATATAACACAATTTATATAACACAGTAACTATATCTTTTTACCCTAGATAAATGGAAAATGTACAAAATCAGGAAACCACAATCCCATACTAACATAAATAGGACCATGGGAGTGAAACGCCCAACAACAAGGACAAAGAATAAAACAAATTGGGCAAACTTCAAGAAACTAGAGAGCGAAGTAATTGGAAAACGTCTCAACAGTAGAAAATCTATCAGACCTAGAAGAAAAAGTACTTGATTTTTAAAATATGATAGAAGAAGTTCTAATAATCAGTACCAAAGAACATACGATCAGTAGGGAAATTTAGGAAAATAAACCCCGAACAAAGAGAAATTATCACTATAAAAAGTGTTAGAAAAGAGACAAAAGAGCAAAAACTCCGGCAGGCAGAAACAGGGTTAACCGACTAAATCGACAAGTCAAACAGGCACTAATAGAATACAGAAGCCAAAAATGAGATAAACACGTGAAAGAAATAAAAGAACAAGGACATAACATGAAAAAAATATGAAGGCTACAAAAAATATTAAGAAGTGATAGAAAACCAACTCCACCGCACCAGGGGTGAAAAAGGAATCGTGTACTCCGAGGAAGAAAAACCAAAGGTTATCAGAAGGTCTCTTAACGGAGAGTATACAATAAATTATCACCTAGATAAACATATTGGCTTTATCTATGAAGTCGAAGAACTACAAGCAGAATTGCCCGAAGACCAAGTGGGCATAATCACCCCAATATCTCCAAGTCAAATAAGCGAGTTATTGAAGAAATGCTCCTAGACCAAACGAAATAACAAACAGGGCTCTAAAGTATCTCTCAATCAAAACCATAGTTTATTTAAAAAATATAACAAATACAATATTGAGGTATAGGCTCTTCCCAAATCGATGGAAAGAAGCCCATGTGATAATGATTAACAAACTAGGAAAGAACAGTATTTTCCCTCAAAATTACAGGCCGATTACCTAATTTATAACAGTCAGCAAAATAGTAGAAAGGGTCATACAAACTATACTCCAGACAGAGATAGACCAGCTTGGAATAATTTCTAAAGCACAATTTGGTTTCAGAGTACAGCACTAAAGCGAACATCAACTAATTCGACCAAACAAATATGTTGCAGGTTAATTCAATGATAATGATAAAAATTATACGAGAGCTGACTTCATAGATGTTAGCAAAGCATTTGACAGAGTATGACATCAAAGGCTAGTATTTAAAATGAGAGAATATGAAAACAGCAAGGCCACGGCAAGACTAGTGACTTCGTACCTTGGCGACCGGAGGTTTAGGGTCCGAATAGAACAAGTCCTGTCCGAACACAGACCGGAGGACCAGAGGGAGTAGTATTGTCACCTCTATTGTACACCATATACATACACAGCTGACGTTTTAAGAATTCTCGGAACTTTCCTTAGCCTATATGAAGACGTCACTGCTATAGCGGCGAAAGACAGAAATCTGAATGTAGCCATGCGAAATCTACAGATGGCAATGGATACAACACAAGACTGGTGTATCTAATGGAAAATGGCACTACATCCAGAGAAGACCCAAGACAATCTTCAAAAGTACAAGACTTTAGACAAATTATTAGTACAAGAGAGACCCATCCAATGGAAAAATGAAACCAAATATCTAGGGGTCACAATGGATAAAGGCCTAAAGTTGACACCATTTGTAAACGCAACAATTCAAAAGACTCACAGTCAAAGGACTCACAGAAATAAAATGCAAATTAACAACAAAAACAGAGTATTGGAGATAATGGAAGAAAAAGCGATGGAAAAATGCGTTGAGCTTGAAAATCATCCAAACCAGATCCTGTGAGAATCAATTGGGTATGATGTTTTCCATAGATTAGAACAAAAGACCAAAGCAACAAATAATAGCAAATGCTTAAACAAATTATAAGATCACAAAACACCCACGCATCCCTATCTGAAGAATCCATCAAGTTCAAATAGCAAGAAGATACACACTTTAACCAGAGTCAGGCATCAGAAAGATAAATAGATAAACACCCCTTCCAAAAAAGTTTAAAAAACAAACAATAAGCCAGCCTCGATTAACCAAAAACATAAATAAAACTAACAAAAAGGAGCAAGCCACAAAAAATTTAATATTAATAAGAAAAAGAAAAAACGGGACGGAGTAGTCCAAACTCTCGAGCACTGAGTCGTCGAATTAGACCCAGTTTGGAGTCGGGACTCAGTGCCTGGGCAAGCAAAAGCACAATGATGATATGCCAATTAAGATGATAGAAGAATTATAGTGCCTCACGCTCTCCACCCTAACTAGGAGAAGTATTTCATGTGGGAGTCTTTGTACTCAGCACTCCCATGAGACAAGCATTTTGCCTATTTGTAGCCTCTACAGCGCATCAGTGAATTGTAACACCTGCCTGTTATTTTTTAAGGAATGTGTATGCCTCACAGGCTGGGTTCGATTCTATTGATTGCTTGCTTGCTTCCTATTTTGAAAGAAACGTTAAATCTTTAAAAACTTTTACTTTATATTGTGTGGTATGTTCTGATAGAGTTACTCATTATAAGGATAATTTAAAAATAATTTCCTGAGTTATAGACAATAAAATAAATTATTAAATTTAATTTTCGTCGTTTTGTTTACTTGCTTATTTTTATATTTATTTCGTTTAATTATTAATTTCCCAGAAAAATATATCGGTGAATAAGTAAAGTAGAAACCGCCTTCTCAGCCTGTATTCCATTTTAACTTCACTTCAATTGTAAGTAATTAAAACAAATTAAGAATAATTGGTTTCTTGAGCCCTTGCATATCTAAGAAAACGCATCATTATTTACAAACATTTCAGACACGTGCTCCTCTTAAAATTTAGGGATGTGAAAATTAAGTATTCCTAAGTTATTTTTAGTAATGAAGTAGAGATCAACTAAGTGTTGAAATAAATTTTTTTTATGAATCTAGTCTTTAATTTTTGTTTTATGCTATTATATCAATATAACTTTGATTTTTCGTAATGACCTTTTATTTTGTCTGTTTTCTTTCTTCTTCAATCTACTCCATCCTTTTACACTTTACTTCTTTGCACAGTTTTTAGTCAACAAAAATTGGCAACAACTATATAAAATGATTACTTTTTATTAAGAAATACTCATAATATCGCATGAGTTACATCTTATACACCTGATATATTCTTAAATTTGTTATACATTTTACAAGAAAAACTTTCTCCTCCAGATAACATTTTCACGGTAGTCGCCAGCTATTCTACTCAAGATTTTTCATTCAAAAACGAGGGGTTTGAACGAGAAAAAGGTTCAAAAAAAAATTCTGAAAAAATCTTATACGGGTTTTTGAAGATTCTAAAAGGTTTAGGAGGAATACCTGATTACCAATCTTTGAAGACATACAGCTGACTTTGCTTTTTTTTTTTGTTTAAACAATCATAACAAGTGAAAAAAATCAGGTTTTGCCTATAAAACGTTTCTTACGCGTTTTAGAGAAAAATAGTTCTGTTCAAATAAAAGTTGTGTGTCTAAAAAGTTCTTTAACTTATGAGTTTCAGAATTAAAATACGTAATAATTGACTGAGATAATTGTAAAAAATCCCCATTTTTATAGTAACTTATTAATGTCAATACCTTTGTTTTTTGCATAATGGCATTTTAAATTATGACAATTAATGAGTAATTGAAGGATGCTAAATCTCAGCTAGATCGACCAAATAATTTGTAAGTTGAGGAGCAGACTGTCATATCGCACTTTGTCCATTTTTAAAATTTTTCAGGAAATGAGAAAAACTGCTACTCGATTATTAATAAAGTTAAAAATAAAACACAAAATATGAAAAAATGTAATTTTTTATTATCAACTTACCCTATTTATAAGAAACAACAAGCTTTATTAGTTTAAAAAAAAAAAAATTTTTAATGATGGACAAAACGCCATTTGATTGTCTTTGAAGGACAAAATGTGGTTTTATTTTCCCTAAGTGATTAAAATCAAAATATGAACTGAAAATTCGTGTTTGTAAAGCAATATATGTAGTAAAAAAAATCATATGACATGTATGTCATCCTCCAGAAGACAGCAGCATTCTTCTCCATCTTCACATTGATCGCAGGTCTGGTCCTTCAAAATTGGATCTAACCAAGTTAATTCTGGATCTAATGCCCATTCTTTGCCTGATAGACTAACTAAAAATTTTGATAAGCTATCCAGTTTTTTCTTCTTAACAGCATGCTTCGTTGGCAATTCCGGCAGTACTATGTCACTTAGTTTTTTCTTTGGTTGAATTAAACTTGAAAACTTTTTAGAATTGTCATCATTATTGTATAAAACCTCTGTTTTATACAAGATTTTACTTTCTCTAGCAGTTTGTTTGACTTGAGTTATGATTATTCTTTTGGCTTCACTGATACTTATAACTTTTTTGAGTGAAAGTGCTGCATCTTTTATGTCATACAAAGTCCAATCAGATCCCAGCTTGCGCACTTGTCCTTTCTTAGAATAGATTTCATAATATTTTTCTGGTGACTTTATAAAAGCATGGGCACGTAAGTCTAGCTCAACTTGACCAAAAACTCGATCAGCTGGCATAAACGAATGGCCACGAACGGGAAATGTCATCGTAAGTTTGGATAGTTTTTGGGGCATTACTCAAAAGCCACAAGGTGAGTGCATGTACCATGTGGGAATTTTTATTTTGACCCCCACATCCGTCCGAAAACAATCTTAAATGTTTAATATCTGGGTCAAAATCAGTCTTTTTTAGAAAGTCAGTCAACGCAGAACTTATTTCTACCACACCTCTTCCTGCTTCATGCTCAAGCCATGTACAAAAAACAGGAGTTTTTGTTAAAATATCTGTCACACAAAATGCATAAAAAGCCAGTTGCTGAGAATAGAATGCTTCCGTAATAGGCGCCTTTGGAAGATTTTGGACCTGTTGAAGATCAAAGCAATATGTCACGCTATCAGCAGATTCCTCTTTCATTGATTTAAAAAACTGCTTTGCTCGCGTCTTATGAATAGTTAAATCCATTTTTAATTTTAATCTTTGCTCTTCATCCTTGGTGGTATTTATCTCAGTGTTTGTTCTTATGCAAAAGCCACAAACATCAGTACCTGGACTTCCAAAGGCTAAAACAAACGAGCAACTTAGTAAAAAATAAAAAACATTTTTTTAATAATATCTACCTATATTAAACTTATTGCTGAAAATTCGACTAAAGTACTTGTAGTTTGTTTGGAGTGAATTATCTGGAATCTGATCATTGTACATCTCCCACAGCTTTTTTATGTTTAACTCAGATGACAAATAGATTCTTCTTGACTTGCCTTTACCATAGTGGCTTTCATGGCCCTTCAAAGACGAAATAAATTTCATGACACTTTCCAATTTAAGCGCATTTTTCTTGGACTTTCTGTCTCCACCACGATTGTCTTTTATACTAGTGCCAAGCATCTTTTTTCTCACTATCGTATGAATTCTTCTTGGACCACAATTAAAAATAGAGGAAAATAATTTTTGGCAAACAAAGATTTTCTTGTTATTATGCCAAACCTAAAAAATACTCAATCAGAGACCTTACAAAGTGTAAACGAAAAATAAATATGTACTGATGCTAAAGCTTGGTTTATTTAAATAAAAATTTACATAAAATTCTGTGTGAAAATCATGTGATTTACCATTCTTTCTCTTCCTTTGCCTTTTTATTTCCTTAATATTTATCATCTGTGCTAATTTCTTATCCTGAGCATTTTTGTTCTTTTCTTCATTATCATAGAAATGTTGTCTAATAACACAGGCCGACATGATTTTTAGTGTTTTGTGTTTGACATGTATCCTTGTCTAATACGGGTACACTGATTCTGAATATGAATTCATTTTAAACCCATCACGTCCAAATTTTTCACAAAATTTAAAAAAACCTTGTGAGATATTATGTACTAGTGCAAACAAATACCTTATTAATATTTCGTAAATTGCATTAAAATTATTTTTTTAAAATACTTGATAGATCGATAGAAAATATTTTATTACAAATTAAAAATTTTTTATTACAAATTAAAAAAATTTCACAAAATTGAAAAAACCTTGCGAAACATAAACTAGCGCAAAAAAATACGTTATTGGTGCTTGTAAAGTTTGCTGATCAGGACAAACCTTGAGCTCCACATAAAGTGTACTTACAGTATGTCGAACTACTGAGAAAATGGTCAAAAGGTACACTCTTTACCCTTCGGCATTTCTATGGTATGGAGAAAAACAAAAACTTATGGAGACGACTGCTACTTTTGCTAGAGCAATATCAAGGGGTTCAATTCAAAAACTCATGAACCAGGAATCCCTATTTATCCAACTTTTCTTTACACCATCCAACAGCAATCATCAAATGAAAGTTCAGAAAAAAACCTGATGAAGATGAATTCAATCCTGAGATAGACCAACCGCAAAAGTTTATCAAGCTGAACTAAATGACTTAGTGAGAGAAAAAGATAAAAAAGATAAAAATCTATTGGCTCCAGGTACCACATTTTCATGGTTTAGGCATTGTGAAAAAGAGTTCGCAGAATATTTTTCTCAAGAGGGCTCTATTTCTGTAGTCATGAAACTAGGAGCTGACAATTACAATTTCACATCACGACGGTTATTTAATGATTCTTCTAAGAGAAGTCTAAAGAGTACCTTGTTGCAGAATGGTAATACTTTTGCCTTAATGCCTGTTGCTCACTCCGTGCATGTGAAATAAGCATATGAGAATTTTAAGCTGTTGCTAAATAAAATAAAGTATTGATTTTTTTTAATGCGGTAGCTTGATACAATAATACAAACTGTGGTATTTTAAATTCAGGAAAATACGAAAAATTCAAGAAAAATCAATCAGTTAAATTTGTCCATAAGATTTAAATTTTACTGTAATTTCGTAGAAGAAATATTTAAATTTTTTTTCAATAATTTATCTATATAGACCTGTGGTCAAAGATTTGACCTCTAAAAATTAAAAAAAAAACAAAGTATATTACACTGAGAATGACAATTTTAGGACCTCAAAAAAGATGGTTAATTTATTTTCGATTTTTTTTCGGTAGGTGAAAATAGACAATTGAAAAAATATTCTGTGAGCTGTAGATATCAAGATATAGCAAATTTTTCGAACGTGTTTTAATTTGAAGTTCTACTATAAAAAATGGAGCTCGTAAAGTTTTCCCCTCCACTTTAACGCCGCGATATTTTACGAGTGCGATCACTTTAACGGGTTCTAACTTTTTAAAACTTTTGTGTATGTGCAATCTATAGAATGGATCATAAAACCTAGATCTTTACTTATAATCTGTTTAATTTTCAGCTGGTAATGATATTAAACAATAGAAATATGATTTAAAAAAATGCTATCTTCGTTCCTATTGGTCATAGTGGCTCTTTTTTAAATTGTGTTTTTTACCACCTTTTCAGTAAGAATACTTATATGCGCGTGACATAAAACTATAAAACTTATTATAAATGTTTATATGCTAACACATCAGCCCTTTTTCAAACGGTTTTTTAATTTCAATTTTGATTAAATGTTGATGTTTTTTTAATAATCTTAAATTTGATCCCTCAAAGGATCCATTACGATTTGCCAAATATCTCAAGTCACTGCCTGGATAAGTATAGTTGTTTAAATAATCTCTCTTCGATAAACAAATTAAATAACACTTAAATGTTTAAATTTTTGTACGCATATTTAAAATGCCTCTAACCTAGCTATACTTCAATAACTCATTAATTGCTATAATTTTAAATAGTTAATTAAATGTCATTATTTAAAAACAAAGTTATTTAATTATAAATTACTGCAAATTAAAGGTTTTTACAATTATCTAGGTCAATTATTGTTTATGTATTTAATTTTAAAACTCTTAAAGAACTTTTTAATTAATTTTTATCTAAAATGTATTAGAAATATATTAAAAAACAAAGCAAAATCAGCTGTACGTCTTCGAGATTTTGCATTCAGCTACACCTCATGTACCTTTTAGAACCTTTCTTCTTCTTAGAGTGCCATATCCCTACGGAACGTCGGCGACTACCATGCTTATAATATTGTTATACTGATCTCGGTCTTGCGCTACGTGTAGCAATTGGTCCGCTGTCAAACCTGTCCACTGTCGCAAATTTCTTTCATTTCTTTTTTTCGATTTTACCGTTGAGAATTATCCGAAGGAACTCATATCTTGGTCCTCTAATTATATGTCCAAGATATTCTATTTTACGCCTCTTAATAATATTTAATAGAGTTCGTTGATGTCCCATTCTTCGAAGAATTTCTTCGTTTCTGGTTCTGCTAGTCCATGGAATTTTTAGTATCCTTCGATACAACCACATCTCAAACGCCTCGATTTTATTCATAATATCGGCGTTTAAAGTCCAAGTTTCACATGCATACAAAAGTACAGACCACACGTAACATCTTGTAAACTTTTCACGGATTTCCAAATTTAATGAGTTATTGGATAATAGATAATAGAACCTTTAAAAACCTGTATAAGATTTTTATGTGAAATCGATGATTATTTCACAGATTCACTGGGGTAATGGATCATCTTTCGGATCTATATGTCAGCACTGTTACTTTTGTTTTCTGACTTAACCTGATGTTTTTTAGTTGTCTACTCAGCCCAAAGTAGTACTTCAAGTCTTCAGGACCGGTGTTTTTTAGCGATATTAATTTTTATACTTAGATTTTTTGTTAAACTTATTTTTATTAACTAAAAATTTAGTGTTAAATGTATTATAAGGTTATAATTTAAATACAGTAACGGTTTATTGAAATTACTAAAAGCACAATATATCCAATAATTTTTTTAAAAACCAAATAAATACTTATTACTATTTTTTAATATATTGTTATTATACTGTTTAAAATATAAACTTGTGAAATAAAATAAGCAGAGATGACTTTCAAGAGTCAAGTTCACCTGAAAGACGGTTGGTTAGGTGACCACCTGTTTTCGTTTCTTTCGCACTTGACTGACTCGGAAGGGTGGAACTTCCTTTACCTAACGTTCTTCTGGTTGTCAAAAAATCTCAACTGTGAAATTAAAGTAGGGTTGTACTAATGACAGTGCGTTTACTGAATTTCTGGTTTTTAAAGGCCGATATTTGAAGAGCATTGATGGCGTTCGAAGGGGTATTTAAAAAAATACTTATAATTACCGTATAAAAAAAGTTTAGTGTAAAAATGATCAATGATGATTAAAGTGTTCTGCGAATAGATGTAGACAAATCACATTTTTGTTCTTTTCTTAGGATTGTTGTATTTTTATAAAGTAAGATTAACTAGGGCTTAATCCATTGGCTCTTATGTTTGAAGATAGATACTACTCCCAAAATCGGTGCTAAAATTTTTACTTCGAGTGAAAAAACAGCAATTAAATTATATTTAAGTACTGTCATGACATTTTTAGTTACATAAGTATCAACGTGAAGTATGCCATACCACCATAGCTTTAATAACGAAAATCTTTATGTTTCTTGATATTTTTCTGGAAAACCATTTTTACGTATTGTTTTATATTGTATAAGTAAAACAAAATATGTAATTGTTACATTTATTACTAATTATAAATATTAACACTGCAGCCTCAAATTCGTTGAGAGAAAAAAACCTTTATCTTAGTTTTTATTATTTATCAATTAAAAAATTGTTTTTTTCTAGACTAAACTTCTTTTATAAAGCTAACAACTAAGTACAAATAATCAATCGTTTTTTTTAATTCACTTGGCACCAAATTGTAGGAGCTATCTATTAAAGTTTACAAACACCCTTTGCATGTAGGCGTACTGCACTGTAGACACATATGTTGCAGCACAAGACTGTAAGCAGTTTGGATGGACTTTGACAGAAGTTTCTGGTTTACATAGACTCTGCTTCATTTTTTCCCCTTAGATTACCTGGCTTATTTAGTGCCCTTGACCTAAGAACTGTACTCATCCTTAAACGCAATTCTCTGGGTAAATACATTTTCAAATAGCGGCGCTGCATTTTAGGAACAACGAGAAATCTTGCTAATAGTTGCTAATAGTTTCAGGAAGAGATGTCCTATATTTTTTTATGTGTGTGCAAATTGTGTAAAATAGCTGCATTCATTCTTAGTCTGACTTCGACCAAAGCGGTTGTATTTTGCTACATTCCGACAAATTTATATGTATTTGATTTTAAATGTGTTGTAAAAAATCAATATGAAAAAAAAAAATATATTTAAAATCCTTTATAAAAGGTACCTATATAATAAAATGCCCAAACGGGCTATCACAAAGATATTGCAAAACGTTTTCGGATTATTAAATCCATCATCAGTGCAAACTTGAAAGTAAATAACCACTTTAATTAAAAGAACGTTGAATTCAAAATGGTTACTAAGGTTAAAGAACATTGTGGTTAATACTTACGAGGTATACATGCTATGAGCCACCAAATATATGGGTCCAAACCCTTTAAATGATATAAATTTACATTTGATTTACATTATATGTGGTTACAAATTATGATGTTTAAGTTACCGTTGGAATTGGTAACATGGCGACGTATGACCCTACATAGGTAAAATGGTCCTGAGACGAAGTGTCTTCGAGGACCTGTTGATAACAACTGATCAAAATGGCATTGTTGACATGTTAGAACGGATGTTGTGTCAGAGCAGTCAGTGTAACTTACGGTAGTTGTCTAAAAATGACAGATGTCAGCATTATTTAAAATTGAAAAAATTAAAATTATAATAATGTAACAGTATCAACCATCAATGTTGTAGTCTGTAATGTGAATTAATCATATGGCTATATTGGAAACATTGAAAAATTTGGTTTTTTAAAAAATTAATGTGAGTAAACTGGAGTTTATGAAATTTTGTAGGATCAGTAGGCAACCAACTATACATGTGTATGGATTTATATGTTCTAAGCTAAAAAATTTTTATTAAAAGGCCCTGTATGTTGTGTAACATTTGGTACCTAGAAAATGGTAAAAAATGGCAAAAAAGGCACATGTAGGAAGATGGGTCCTATAAGATTTATTAATGAGGAATGTTGTAGTAAAAAGTGTGTTTAGATCTGTTGTTGAGCTGAAATTTAAATATGATAAGAATGTGATTATGGTGTGATGTTGATGTAGTACTTAACTTAAAACTTAAGCAAGGAGGGCCCTCTATGTTAAAAAACAACATTTGGCACCTGATAAAAATAAAAGATTTTTCAAGTTGTAAGTACATAAATATGAATTGCTGGTTATGTGTGAAAATTAAAGATGGTAGATTGTTTTTGTGTATGGACACGTATGCCAGAACAACAGAAAACTGATGGCTGAAAGGTGGTTTGGTATGGTATTGTTAATACCATGCTCAAATTCTAACTCAAGAAAAAACAAGAGGCTATATATGTTAAAAGGAACATTTGGTGCCTGAATGTATAATATATGCTTATATAATGTAAATCAAATGTAAATTTATATCATTTAAAGGGTTTGGACCCATATATTTTGGTGGCTCATAGCATGTATACCTCGTAAGTATTAACCACAATGTTCTTTAACCTTAAAGATTCTAACAGCGCAACCTGTGGGAATGAGACGACGGGGTAGACCAAAGCTGAGGTGGATGGATGGGGTAACACAAGATGCGGAGAAGATCGGAGTCGGCAACTGGAAAATTCAAGCAAGGGACAGAACAGAATGGCGTAGAAAGCTTGAGAAGGTCGAGGCCCTCTAAGGGCTGTAGCACCAAGATGATGATGATGATGATGATGTTCTTTAACCTTAGTCAACATTTTAAATTTAACGTTCTTTTAATTAAAGTGGTTATTTACTTTCAGGTTTGCACTGATGATGGATTGAATAATCCGAAAACGTTTTGCAATATCTTTGTGATAGCCCGTTTGGGCATTTTATTATATACCTTTTATAAAGGATTTTAAATAAATTTTTTGTGATATATAGTATACAGCCAGCTACAGGAACTTAGTTTCTTAGTGGATTATTATGATTTTAATTTTAAACATTCAAGTAAGTGATCGATATATTTGTTGTTCATCCAAAACCAACACAAAGTTAATCACAATCACGTCTAATAATTGTTTTTGACCTAATTGTTCAAAGCTGACTTCTTTCTACCTTCGACAGAATGATAGAAAGCTCCAGTGTGATGGCTGTAAGAATCCAATACACATCACTTACGCTTACACGGATTTGTCGGTTGATGATCGAGTTACGAGGCAAAAAGTACGTGGGACATGTATACTTTGCTTTGCATGTAGTTAAAACATGGGAATATTAATGAAATATAGAATCTACTAGTGTAATTTCAAGCGGACATTAAGAAGAAAATTTAAGACTTTGATATTAAGCTATCTGAACTAAGTAGTAAATTAAACCAACTTCATTGTGTTACAATAACAGAATTTGCCGACAACATTGTCAATGAAACCGCTGGCCGCATATCTCGTTCCAAAAATTGTTTAATTAGGGGCCTCCCTAAACCTATAGAAGATGCTTAAAGTGAAACAGATCATGATATAAATAAAATTAATCTAGCCGTGTAAGTCATCTATGTCAAGGAAGTCCTGTTAAATTTTATAGGGTCGATAAACCGAATTAAAATAAACGTTATCCCCGCATGATAAAAGTAGTGATAATGAGTTTTTGACACCACAATAAAAAAATTCTTCGTAAAATTATAAACTTTTGGAAAACAAATCTACTAAAACTTGATAATGTTATTGATGACACGACACCTATACAGTAACTCTGGTTAAAGGAACTTCGTACTGAGCTTGAAACTCGTAAAAATAATGCATAAAATGACCTTAAGATCAAATATGTGAATGCCTGTCCAAATATAGTGAAATTTCGTTAGTTATATCATTAAAACTTGTTTAAAGTATCCTCCAAAATTTATAGATACGTAACGTTTTAGATCTAAGTCAGATCATCCTCAGTGCCTTCTTTTGGTACTTGTAACTAACACTAAAATTGCAGTGGAGACATCAATATATGGTTTTACATATTTAAATTTAAATTATAATGCGACCCTAGGTCGATGACATTGGTTGAAGATGTAAATACTTAAACAGCAACATGGACTGTGTGGTTTTAACTAAAAAGAACCACGTGTTCAAGTCGAGCAAAGAAACATGTTGCTCTTTAAGTATTAACATCTTCAACCATTGTCATCGACCTAGGATCGCATTAGAATTTAAATTTAAATATGTAAAACCATATATTGATGTCTCTACTGCAATTTTAGTATTAGCTACAAGTACAAAAAGAAGGCACTGAGGATGATCTGTGCTAGATCAAAAACGTTATCTATCTATAAATTTTGGACGACACTTTTAACAAGTTTTAAATTAAATGTTTTTATACCAATATACAAAAGTTTTTTACTTCTGTATAAACTAATCAATTAATGCATATTGAGATTCGAAAAAATCGAATTGTTTTAAAAAATAACCTCAAGTAAATCATAGACAAACGGAGAAAATTGTTACAGGTATGCATATGCATCGAAGTGTACTACAGGAGCTTGGTGCTGCATATAGGTATAACGCCCAACAATCAATTTCAATTTAGACTTCCCAAATATTTTAACATTTTTTCTTCTATACTTTGGGCAATACTTAAAGCTCTTGAACATGTCAACAAAAATAAAATACCAAAATGCTTGATTTTAAACGATTTCCTTGATGCTGTATGTACCTTAAATCATGTGTATCCTGAAAACCAACTCGAGAAAATGGTAAAATCTGAACTTAAAAAGCCTTAAGAAGATTCCAGACGCATTACCTTTATATGAATCCGGTCTCATATTGGTATTGATGGAAACAAAGAAGCAGACCACTGCACTCGTAAAGTGTCGGAACGTGTGGAAACATATGTAATGAAATGCCGAAATCTCGCGGATTATATGATGGTATATCGTCATGAGGGTGCCAAATCCGTTATGTAAATTTTTAAATTTTTTTTTCTTTGACAGTTTGATTCCATTTTTGCCACTCTATCGATTGGTATTATCCGTTTTGTGAAATTCGACCTAGAACTTGCACTTGCTTATCCTTTATGTGTTACAGTCGTTATAGCAAGATCCGTTATGTGTTTGAAATAACACATAACGGATTTGACAGTTCTTCATACCTACGTGCACGACGCAAGAAATGTGTTCTCGTAGTGAAAAACTGTGTTAAAATAATTGAAAGCTTATCAAAACTACGTATTTTTCACATTAAAGTCAGTGTTATAATAAATATAGTGGTAAGTACTATTTATTGTTTTCCTAATAAAACTAAGTAAGCACCTACTTAAAAACGACATCGCAAGACTAACCTCAAATTTATCCTTTTTGTGTGCATTGGCAGCGGGGTACTAAACCTAAACGTTCGATGTTCTTCCTAAGGTGCTATAAAACTGCAATGAGGCTTTTTTGCGTTACCGGCACATTGTTAAACATTAAAAGCTGCTGGTATAATTCGTTCTTTCTATTAACATTTTTGTCGCAACCTATTAGGTTAGGGTAAGATCGGTAGGACGGATAGTAGCGATAAATTAATGAGGGAAGTGAAAGAAGAGTATATTAAAATGTGTAAATATTTACACACTTTAATATACTCTTCTTTCACTTCCCTGATTCATTCAAGTAGGTACAGAATTTACCAGTCTTTCAACGATAAATTAATACCCTACCACAGCCAAGAATCTACTGAATATTATATAACACCTTTTTATCACTGCTGTGTTTTTACAGGAACTATGAGTTCTGCTTCACAGCGATCCAGACTATTGCTAGACCTAGCAGTAGGTAGAAGAAGTATAGATTCCAATATCCCTTCAACGTCAAAGATATCAATTTTATCTGATGCTTCCATATCTGATGTTTCCATATCCAAATCTTATGATGCAACAAGCAAGAAACATACTTTTTACGGTACAGAAAATTGCCAATCTGGTGAATTGGATCTAACTCCTATAAAACCGTCTCCTTCCAAGTATACTTCATTTGGAGAGACAACAAATGAGGTTCATTATGGTGATCAGATTGATGTACCTACTTGTGAAGAATCGGAAGTTTTGGAGTTCACTTCAAAGCCTTCACAAAGCACTTGTTGTAATTCAAACCATATATTGGAAACCGGGTGCAATAGTCACGTATTACCACAGATACCTACAGGTGAATTCATTCTAGATGCAGAGACTGGCATTCGCAATTTCGTAGATGTTAGAGAAATTGTCGACTCGAACAATTGTTACTTGGATGAAGTCAGTGGTCTATTTTTACCGAACGAACCATCTGAGGTACCTGAAAACTTCGATATTGACGATAGTAGCGGCTCCGAGACTTTCGATACTGAAAATGTTTCTAAAACTCGAAATAAAAATAAGATACAACAGGTTCTAGGTCAAAAATACAACAGCCGTACAAGGAAATGCATTGCTGATGACAACAGTAAATCCAAGTTTTACTATGACCTGCATACAGGAAGGTCTATAAAAAACAAACAATGCTTACATTCTGCAACCGCTTAGTCTGATAGGAGCTTTCTCTGCAGTTTGATATCAGAAGACAGACGGCAATCAAGCGGAACAGGCGGAACAACCTGAAAATGGGACAAACCAAGACCTGAGAACTAGACATCAAAAGCGAACGACCAAGACAATAACGACTGTGACTAATAATGCAGAAAAGCAGCAATCTGTTAAGGAATGGTTAAATTTATTACCAAAAGTAAGCAGTTACTATTGTCAGGCATACACTAACAGGATGTACGTTGAAGATACCTTCGAGAGTAAGGCTTACATCCACCGGATCTATCTTATTTGGTGTCAAGACAACACGAAACCAAAAGCTAGCAAAAGGGTCTTCTACATGGTATTAGAATCAGAAAAGGTTTCCATCTTTAAACCTCGGAAAGACCAGTGCGATGTGTGTGTTTCCTACAAAGAACGACATACATCCGAAGAAGATTACAAACTTCACATTCTGAAAAAGAATGAAGCTATGATTGCTAAATCAGACGCTCTAAGCTTGACGGTCTTTTCCGACGTATTGGTTATTACTATGGATGTACAAAGCGTCCTACTGTGTCCCAAAATATTAGTTTTTGTTTAATACTACAAGCAGAAATTGCAACTGCACAATTTTTCTATATACTTAAACAACACACAAGATGTACACCTATACGTATGGCATGAGGCAAATGGTGAAGTGACGTCCAGTGAATTCACAAGCTGCATCGTAGATTTCTTAAAAAAACAAACGGCATATAAAAAGTTCATAATAATTTCAGACAAATGTTCCTACCAAAACAGGAACAAAGTCTTGGCGTCTGCTTTGGCAAACCTCTCGAAGACCCAAAATGTCAAAATAGAGCAAATAATACTCGAAAAAGGACACACAATGATGGAGGTCGACAGTGAACATTTTACGCTAGAGAAGAAATTCAGGCCACCAATTTATGCTCCTGTCGACTATGTAACTAAAATTACCGGGGCCAGACCAAGACAATCATTTAATGTGCATTATTTGGACTACACGTTTATCAAAGACTATGAGAAGGTTTGCAATTATGATTCTATCAAGCCGGAAAAAAAAGCTGGAGACCTTACCGTGAATGACATCAGAGCTTTGCATTACACAGATGGTAAAATATATTATAAACTACGTCAGCCAGATGACTGGCAGAAACTTCCTCAGAGTGTGCGAGTAAACAATAATAGCTTGAAATCTCTGTATACTGAAGCTCGGAAAATCAAAGGTACAAAATTCGAGAATCTCCAATCATTGAAGCAATACTTGCACTCAGACTATCATGGTTTCTACGACAGTCTAACTCACCTTTAATTCTTATACCAAACTGATAGTGTCTGCTTTGTGTGTAACTGGAGATAAGTATTTTTATCGTTAAGTGATTTTATATTATAAATATTTTGATCTCGGAATTGGTTCTGATTAAATTTTTGCTATGAAAACATTGTGTAGTTTTTTTTATAATTAATCTGAGGCAATTTTCTTGTAGATTTTAACACATAGTGGTCAAGTTTAGCGGTAAATTTAGCTACGTGCAAATCCTTCATGTGCGTACTATCACATGCAGGAAACTTGTAATACCGAAAAAATCCGTTATGTGCAGATTTTGAGAAAAAAAATTCTGGTGCCTTAGTTTTTTGTTTATATGTAAAAAATTTACATTGGATATATGCAAAAATATAAAATTTAATTTTCGGCATTAAAATTTTTTTCATAGGAGTAGTAGAATAAAAATAAAACAGTATTTTTGCTCTCCTGAAAAGTTACCGTTTTTCACATAAAGGATTTGGCACCCCACATGACGATATTAGAAATTAAATTACGCGTAAGTGAAATCAAAAGTGAAGAAAACTTCAAACTATCATTACTCGGCCACAGAGATAATCTTCTTAAATGTGAAATTTGTGATGAAACAGTGTAAAATATTTTTTAAGTGACTGCCCACTTTTTGTAAATGAACGCAATATGTTCAATATTCCGAACAATATCAATAAACTTTTAGGTACCTACAGACTTTAATTATGGTACAGAATCTTAGCAGAGCTAAATGTGTATTTGTCTTCGTATATTAGTCATGATTGCTTATAACAAGAATAAAATAACTAAGTAGACAAATAGAGTTAATTCATATTATTTTAGTAGATTAGAGCTCATATCTTTTATATTTACATTTTTTATTAAAATCATGTTCCCTACATATTTTAAATTTACTTTGTTTTTCAAATTATTTACATCTACCACCCTAATTTTCTAATCTAAATTAGATTAGATCCAATATTGTTACCGGCTTGTTAGTTCACTGACCATAATTAAAATAATAAAAGGTCTTTCGTTCCCACATAATTTAACATAACTTAAAAGTACATAACGGTATGCATTAGTGTAGTCTCAGTGTCACCCCTAACTAGCTCTAATGTGATAATTGTCAATTCTCTTGGTTTAAAAAACAAATAGACATAGAAGTACAGGGGCGGACAGATCGAGATGCGTAGAATAGAGGTAGGATGAGAAAATTAAATCGCAGAAAGAAACAAATGATTTTAATGCGGTCGACAAAAATATAACGCATTGCCACGTCTTAAGTTTCACATACCAGAAGATGCTTTAATACATTAACAGTAATAAAATGCTTAGCCTGGAAAAAAGTATATCAGATTCAGATTCAAAGACGGTATCTGCGAGAGAAGTGTGATGTGGAAGTAAAGTGGAAAGTGTATGCCTGACATGCAGATACATACCACAGGGGTGTCTACGGGTATCTGATCCGTATCGGCGTGTAAAGACTTACAATACGCTTTCCAAACAACCATATCCTTATGTAAATCGGTCTGTTCATTGTTTTCATAATATTTTATAGATCAAGATTTCTGCTTAATCAAGATTTCTGCAATAGAGGAAGCGATCATAAATTGGTATTATCCAAAATCCGAATGAAAACACATATATATGATAGCAAAACACCCAAATAAACCAGAAAGATAAAAGTCTAAAGCTTACAAGATGACTTCACATGATACCTATTCCAAAAAAGAATAACCGAAAAAAGCAGAATCGCATATATCTATCACAGAAAGTGGTGGAGTCAAAGAAAGTTATGCAAAAATTAAGTCTAACATCTTAGCCTCGGCCAAGGAAGTTGTTGGTGAAAGAAATATCAACAAAAAAATAAATCGTTCCCAAGGCCATGGTTTTGTACAGAAGTAAAGGAAAAATGTAACGAAAAAAAAAAGCTTACCTGAAATACATGTGAACCAAAACACAAGAGGCATATCATAATTACACGACAATTAGAAACAAAACACATGCACTTCTAAGAAAAATAAAAAATGATCATGGAAAACGCTTGTCGAAAAAGGTTGTCGAAAATGGTTTTTACGGGGTGCAAAAGGAAATATGGTGCTACATAAGAGGTGAAAGAACGGAGGTAAAGGAATTAATAGAATCAAAACACATAGAAAAGGATACGTGGATTGACTACTGGAAAAAGCTCTATTCAGAGAAAGACCAAACAAGGATAGCGAAACTGAAACATAGAAATTACCAGAAATAAAAATAACTTAGGGGTGAGGGTTTTGGGTTTGGGGGGTGGGGTGGGGGGGGGGGGGGTATTTTTTTTGGGTTTTTTTGGGGTGTTTTGTGGGTTGTTTTTAGGTTGTGTTTGGTTATAATTGGGTTATGTAGGTTTTTAGTATGTTATTTTTATGATTTGTTTAAGTGTGTAAGTTGTTATGATGGGTTATTTTTTATGTGGGTGGGTGTTAGTGTTAGTTAAATTTTGATTTTGAGTGTTTGAGGTTAGTGTTTTTATTTTTGTTAATGTGGAGTGTGAATTTGAGAGTGAGAATAGGAGTGATTGGGTAGGTATAGATTGGAATTTGTTAAGTGTTTGGTTTTGTTTGATTTTGTGTTTGAGTATATAAGATGTTGGGATTGTTATTAGGGTTAGTGGATTTTTGTTTTTGGGAGTGTAGGGTAGATTGATTGTATGTGTTTAGATAGATTGTTATGATGATAATATGTGTTTAATTTGGGTTGTGTGTGGTTGAAGCAATTTTTGAAGAGCCAACTAACCCTTGGTGGATAGCAAATAGAGATAGTGGCAAAATATAAATATCTGGGAGTTTACATCAATACATAATTAGATCCAGACCAAAAGATCAGGGTACGAATACAAATGGCAAGGGTAGCGTGCTTAAAATTCAAGCAATTGTTCTTTGACAAAAATTTGAATACTGCGCTGAGACTGAGGTTTGTTAAATGTTACGTCTGATCTCAACTATTGTACGAGGTAGAAGCATGGACTCTAAAAGCGCAACTAGTTTAGAAGCGCAGCCTTTGAACTTTAGATATACCGGAAAACGTTGAGAATTCCATGGACTGCCAGGCTCACCAATAAGGCAGTGCTGAGAAGAATGGGTCGAGACAAAAAATTGTTGAGAACAATAAAAGTACGCAAGACTGCATACCTTGGACACATACTGAGGAATGACAAATATAATATTCTGCAGGTCATCATGCTGGGTAGAGTCGATGGCAAAAAGGGAATACATAGAAAGAGGAAGTCATGGCTGCGAAATATTCAAAACTGGACAAACATGACGGTAGACGAATTATTCCACGTAGCAAAAGACAGAGAAACTTTTATAAATGTGGTCGCCAACCTCCGTTAATGGGGACGGCATAGGAAGAAGACCTAATAAACTACTGAAATATTGTGGAGCAGCAATGACAGAAAAACTAACAACATTAATTAATAAAATTATAAATCACAATAAAATACCGGAAGAATAGAGAAAAAACGAACTAATTCTACTATTCAAAAAAATAAAGAGAAGACAGCCAGAAAACTACAGAGGTATAAACTTGTTAAATACTACCCTAAAAATTACAATTAAAACTTTACAAGTACTAATAAACCAGAAGATAACCAGAGGATACAGGTGCAATATTCCTTATAAATCAAATTACTGAGAAATCACTAGAGTATAATAGACCAACATTTCTGTGTCTGATTGACAGAGTAAGACTTAAAGATGTAATCCATCTTCTGTATAATAGAGAAGTTACCCTAAAGACTATAAAAACTATCGAAAATATCTACCAAAATAACAAAATGAAAGTCAGAATATATGAACAGCTTACAGAACCTCTAGAAATAGGCAGCGAAATAAGACAAGGAGACTGATTGTCTCCTTGTATAGATATTGATAGCCCAAGATTAAGATAGTCTGCAAAGACTGGTCTACAGATTTAACATAAGAGCAAAAGAATTTAATATGATAATCTCATCCTAGAAAACTAAAACAATAGTAGTCAGCAAAGAACCAACCAGATGTAAAATAGAAATTAATGACATCAGTATTGAACAAGTAATGGAAATAAAAGGAGTTACACTCTCCATATGGAGACCTACAATAAGAAGTGAGAGATCAAGTACAAAAAGTAAATAGACCGACAGGATGCCTTAATAACATTATATGGTGAAACATACACATTAACACTGAGATGAGGTCAAGAATTTGTAAAGCCAGTGTAAGACCTATAATGACATATGCCTCAGAAATTAGATCCGACACAGCCACCATGCAAAGGCTACTGGAAACGGTAGAGATGAGAATACTGAGAAGAATTACAGGAAATACGCTGAGATATCAAAAGTGAAGACATTAGAAGAAAATGTATGGAATGGACACAAAATAAAAAAAATAGAATTAAATTGGAAAACGTATTTTAACCTTTAATTGTGACTTATTCCCAGTTAAATTAGATTGTGGCTTATTCCCAGTAATTAAAAAAATAGAATAATCACATAAGCAGAATGGAGGACTCCGTGCCGTCAAAATAGGAAGAGATAAGTCACCAATTGGCAAAAGAAGTATAGGACGACTGCGCAAAATATGGAGTGATAACCTTCCATAGAGGTATTATTCTGGTGAGTAGTCTAACTCTATCAAAGAGGTCTTTAATGTATCGGCATGTTGTTGAATGTCGCTGTAGATTTTCTCGATATGCTTGTTCTTGTCTCGTCCACAAGCAGCCTGAATAGCTCTCGTTAACTATCGGTACTGGAACAACTATCAGTAGGCTCTATCACATATGCAGAACTTTCTAGACTATTGCAGTTATGTTCGAAAAGAAATTGAAAGCTTATTAGAAAGCAACTGCTGCTCTAAATAGGGGAGGCTTTACGAGAATCTTATTCTTGTTTAATAAAAGTAGACGTAAGGTAAGATACTTGGTTGATTACTGGGCACCGTCTCTTTTAGTACCACTTAAATGTGAGAGCTTCAGTTGATGCTAATTTTACCAAGATGTAAATGAATTCGTTGTTATTTGACTTGAAGCCGAGTGTTTGTTAATTCAGAACTGGAAACAGTACAGAAATCTCTTAGGTCAGATCATTAAATTGTTCTTAACAATGTCGAAAATAATTCAATCAATGATGATCAATAGATCATTAGTATACTAAAGTTTTTTAGACACGCTCTAGAAAAGCAAATCATACTTGACTTCTGTTTCGAATAAATGAGTAAATGAATGAAGCTATTGTAACACTGGATATGTAATCTATTGGCAATTATAATTACCTTGTTGGAATAATTAAAATTGTTTATTACATGTTAAATTTGAATTTTATAAAAAAATATATAATGTAACTCTCATTCTGTTTAAAAAGTAAAGTTTAGTATTGGTATTTTTACTGGTATTTTAAACAGTAAATTGAAATGTCACAAAGTATACTAACCCGGCCCTGTTGTAATAGATTTAATTTCAGAAAACAAATAATAAGATTAGAGCCAGTATAATACCTTAATGTTTCAAATCAGGAAGTTTATGATCAAAACTTAAGTTTTTTGAATAATTGGAAGCCTAGATCCCAATTACACAATTACAATATAATTATATTTTTAATGAATCAAAATTTGCTTCGTGTCACTTCCAATTTTTCTTGTGAAATGAGATAATTCGAACAAACAAGTATCATTATAAAACCACTGGTCACTATAATTTTAATTACAAAGATTCCACCCCCTAAATAATTTCTAATTGGATTTACTACAATGTAGGCTTATTTTTAGTGAAATTATTTATGGAAATAAATGTATCAGGTCTTATAGTATTCTTTTCTTTATTAATTGGTGCTAGCAATTGGATAAATATAAAAAAAAATGTACAAGATATAAAAGATATAAAATTTTTGTATCTATTTACTTAAAAAAAGACATTAAAAATTAAACTTAAATCTAATATAACCTAATTTTGAACATTGTGATTCTATACATTAGTATTGGGGTTCCGTAAATAATTAACTATTCTGTATGGTATTCTTTGGACACTTTTTTTATAATTATGTTTATTTACAAGCTACATAAAAAAAGAGTATTAAGTAAATGTGATACAGGTTTTGCGCGTGAAGAAGAGACATCCAATGATGTCTCACCTTATTGTATTTTGGTTTAATTCTGAAGAAGGTCTTGGGGCCAGGTTTTGTCTAGTCTTCTTGTGGCTGGTCCATTGTTGTATAATTCCCTTACTAGCTCATTTTCGTGGTGAATGGTACGTTCATTTTGTGACTCGGTGACTCGATGGATTTCTTCTCTGATGAAAGGGATCTTTAATCATAGTGGAGTGTTTGATTACTTACGTACCATGGCGCATCCACTATCGATCTTAGTACTTTAGACTGGAATCTTTGGATAATATTCAGCGACGTTGCCTTTGCACAGCCCCATAGGTGTAGTCCGTAGTACCAGATAGGTTTGAGCATGGCTTTGTATAGAAGAATTTTGTTTTGGATGTTAAGTTTTGATTTACGTCCAAGAAGTCAATACATTTGCCGGAATTTTAAGTCGAGCTGTCTTCTTTTGGTCTGGATATGTTTCTTTCAAATGAGATGTTGGTCAAGATGGAGGCCTAGGTATTTAGCGTCTGTTGCTGTTGGTATTCTTACATTTTCCGTTCTTACAGGTGGGCATATATTGTGACGGTTGGTAAATGGAATTTGAGTTGATTTTGTTTTATTTACTTTTGTTCTCCATTTCGTATACCAATCACTGAGTATGTTCAGATGATGTTGCAGGTTTTGTGAGGCTTTTATGGGATCTTCATATACAGCTAGTATTGCTACGTTGTCAGTAAAGGAAGCGATTGTAGTATTATTAGTCTCTGGTATATCAGCTGTGTAGAGTGGGAAAAGCAGCCTTTGGACACTTAAAGTAAAGTTCATGTCATATTCTCGTTTAAGTCTAGTGTTACAGTCTTAGCGCAAGCGTTCCTAATATGACTTAATGACCACTTATGTAGCCGGGACCGACGGAATTATGTTAAAATCTTTTTGGTGTCAGTGCCAAAAATTGAACCCGAGTCCTTCAGCTTATTAAGTCAGGAACATAGCCGATAATCTACGGCTGCCACTTCCTCTCGAAGTGCCTCATCCTCATTGGACGTTGCCAATCACTCTAGCTCACAAAACCTTATTCACTGCATCCCTAAACCATTCCAAGGAAGTTTTTGGTCCACTGGTTCACCTGGTCTCCTTGTTTCTTGCACTTTACCCTGCGTAATAAGCTGAAGGATATTTTATTTTTCGTTTCAAATTATGTGACCGAAGAATAACAATTTTCTTTGTTTTGCAATTAAAAGTAATTGTTGTTGACCTATTCTTTGCAAGACAGCTTCATTTGTGACATGTCCTTGATATTTTTCAGTAGCACCACATTTCAAAAGTTGTTATTTTTTTACTGGTAATTCTGACTAGGTCCAAGCTTCATATATAAAATAGAACTTGTGCACTCGCAATCTAATATGTATATTAAGCAGCAAGCTACTCAGTATAGTCCTCAATTTGTTAAATATACTTCTAAATCTTTATATTCTAATATTAGTCCATTCTTTCACGATTTTTGTTTAGAATTTTAAAGAGCGGCCTCAGTTGACATGAAATTTGAAGTAGGCATAGGAAATATGTAAAAAAAACTATATAGTGCCAATGTGTGTTTTTGCCACAGGGGTGAGTCACCCGTTCTCGAGATTGAAAATATTGAATCTTTAAATATCTTCCGAAATCGATGTATGTATGTATGTACAGCGTTAACAGGCCTTTTAGGCCCATTGCTGGATGGATAATTTCCATCGTTTTCTATTCTTAGTTAACAGCTTCCAATCTCTGATTCCCATCTCTCTGACATCTTCCATCACTACATCTCTCCATTTCTTTCTTGGTCCCCCTCTCTTTTTTTTGCCCTCAGGTACTCTCCAAGCAATATTCTTGACTAGTCTATCACCTTGAATTCTTTCTAGATGACCGAGCCATTCTAGTCTACATTTTTTTATAACTTTTGTTATTGTAGGGTTAGCATACAAATGATACACTTCTGCATTAGTTCGTCTTCTCCATTCTCCCTCTACTACTTTTCCACCAAATATTCTGCGAAGAATCTTTCTTTCCCATGCTTCCAATGTATTCTGTAGGGTTTTGTTCATAGTCCATGTCTCGGCAGCGTATAGCATTGTGGGTCTAATTATAGTTTTATATACTCTTATTTTTGTATTACGAGATATATCTTTGGCCTTAATTATTTTGCTCATGGCTCCAGCACACCTGTTGCTCTTGGTCAGTCTCAGGTTGATTTCAGTTTCTTCCTTACATGTTTGATCAATAAGAGTACCTAAGTACATATATTCATCCACCTTCTCGAATTCTACAACTGATCCATCCTTCACCTCCAATTTAAAGGATTCCCTGGTGTTTATTCCTTTTTTGCTCGAGATCTCCATGTATTTCGATTTATTAATATTAATTTTCAGTCCCATTTTAGAGCTTTCCCGAATCAATCTTTTTGTTATATTTGATAGCTCTTTTCCATTTCTTGTAATAAGAACCACGTCATCAATATATGCTAAGCATTGGTGCTCCTTGTATAAAATAGTTCCGGACCTATTTATCTCCATCTCACAGCATAAATGGTTTGTCTAATTGTCATTTTTACCAATCTTATTATTTTTTCTGGCACTTGGAATTCGTTTAGTGTTTCTATTAACTTGTTTCTGTCTATTGTATCGTAGGCAGCTTTGTAATCAATGAAAAGTACTTGTGCTGAAATGTTGTATTCATAGCAATTGATCAGGATTTGTTTTAGCATAAAAATTTTATCGGTTGTTGATCTTCCTTTCCGAAATCCTCCTAGATTCTTCTCTATATATATTTCTAGTCGTTTTTTAATTAGTATGGCGAGTACTTTATAAATTACCGAAATTATCCGAAATCGATAGAGAATTCAATTTCATACAGCAATGTGGAGAATATGTAGCAATGTATTAATTTGGTTTTAAGATTTACTATAATATCTCTATATGAACATAAAAAAGAGAAAATTTGAATACTTAGGCCACCTGATGAGAGGACAAAAGTACACATTCCGACAAAATAAAATGCAAGGAAAGATCCAAGGACGCAGAAATCCAGGCCGTAGAAGAATGTCCTGGATGAGAAATTTAAGAGAGTGGTTTGGCTGTACCACTAACGAATTATTCAAAACAGCAGTAAATAAAATTAGAATCGCCATAATGATATCCAATCTCCGATAGGAGAGGCACTCAACGAAGATGAAGATAATATCTCTATTACTAAGAAGTTTCTTAGAAGTTTCTTTAGTGTATAGAAAGCTGCTGTAGTTTATTCAATGCGTATTCTTATTTGGTTGTTCATATTCCAGTTATCGTTTATGCCCAAATGTATGTATAATGCCCAAATAAGTGATAGTGTGGACTCTTTCTATTTTTATTTCATACCCTCTGATGCTCATTGGTTTTAACTTCGTTTTGCTGACAACCATAAGTTTTGTCTTAGAAGTATCGACTTCTTGTCCATATTCATCACCCTGTTCATAAGTCGTTACATAATCTTTTTCATAGCAAGCAATCAGTTCCATGTCGACCGCGTCTGAGATTGCTTACGTTAAGTTTGCACGTTGATGTCAATACAAATTTTTGATAATGCGGAGGTCTTGGTCGTCAATTCTCACGTGCTACAAGACACCTATTAGTTTGTTGTGGGTAACCCCGTTAAAGGTCAAGAAACCCTTATTTCTTTTTTATTGCCACCGGGTATTCGCTCGATAACTGCATTGGAGGACCTGTGTGCTTGTCTTCCTCTACCGGATCTTGATATTCGAGAACTATGAGCAGTATACCTTTTCTGATTTTGTGTCAGTGCCATTATGAATGCTTTTAATGGCATTATGAATGGAAAAAAACACACGTTCCCTAATCGAAAACAATTGGACCATAAACAAAAACAGACCCCGACAAAAGTTGAACCTTGAAAAATAAAGTGTTTTGTACGAGTTAATAATAAAAATCTGTATGGAGCAATGGGATTTAGTTCTGAAGACTAACTTTTAAATCCAATATAGTTTTGTTAGAGTGCTTTCAATTCAAGGATTGTAACCGATGAGAAACGATTCATGATGTGTTCCAAACTTCACATTGCCAGATACCTCCATATAAACTCCGTTAAATCAGCAATAACAAGAGAATATATTATATTCACTACTTTTCGCAGATGATCCAAGTCTTTTTTGAACAAGACATACAGGATATGAAATTAAAGGAAGAATATGAGCTATGGGAACTCAAGATAAATATGTGTAAGACCAAATATTTATGTATTGGAACTGAGGTTGCGGTTTGAATTAACCTACAATTAAAACTTTTATCATCAAATACCGTAAAAAGGCGATGTTTTCAAAGATATGATCACAATGTTTTTAAAATTATTTAATAAGAGCTTTAAAATAAACTAATATAAAAGTGATTCGGATGGATAAAAGAAGAAATTAAATGACTTTTCCACAAAAATGAAAATTAATCTTATTCCACGCACAATTAGCTTTATTTATGTATCAACAACGTGTCCTAAAATTTTAACCAGTTTAAAATGACTAGATTTGAAAAAAACTTCAATTCAATACTAAATTAATTTTTTAAATTTAATAAAATTTTTCCATATTTTAAAAATTACTCTGAAACTTACGAAGATATGGAAGATATGTACCAATTCGAATATATAGCACTTTTTACTGAAAATGTTCCATTTTTTTATACAGTAATAATTTATTATATAGACTTAAGTTCGATTTTTGGTTCATAAGCCAATTCATTTTCCTGTATATTAATCCTAGTTGCAGTCGCTTTGTCCAGATGTGCTTTCCCCAATTTAGTTCCCCAGTTTTTTGAGTATTATGGTATTGTTTAAACGCACAGGTGTTACACTCTCTTTGCGTAAAGTAAATGTTATATGTGCTGATTTGATGCCATTTACTTTAACTTACTTTAACTCGCAACAGTTTTAAACATTTCTTTAGTTCATTTAAATAAATTTGTAAATTTTGACAGGCTCTAACAGGAACCGAGCTAGAAGCCATTGTCACAGTATCACAGGTAGCAATTGTGCTGTTTACTCTTGTGGGAATATCTGCCGTATAGAGGAAGTATAAAGTTGGTCCCAAGATACTATTATAAGGTACTCCCGATAGAATTGGAGATATGTTTGATACTACTTCGTTGCATCTGACCTGGAAATATCGATTGGTAAGATAGGATCTCAACAGTGCATACAGAGAATGAGGAAAGTGAGTTTTTATTTTAGATAGCAGCCCCGCATGCCATACTTTATCAAACGCTTGTGACACATCCAAAAAGTATTAACTTGACTATTATATCATTGTCGTTTTAGACCCACTTATACTACAATCAAAATATTAATAGACGTGAGCTACGCGCAAATAAGAGGAGGGATGCGAAATTTGAGGCTTAAATTACAGGTTTGCCACGATTTGAAATATTGTTTATATGAATAATTCTTTATAACGAGTAAAATATTTTAGATATCTTTGGAAACACCCTGTATATTATTCTTGATCCAGTTAAATAAACAGTCTATTTTTATATATCGGAGATTGTAATAAATAAAGGAATAAAAGTTTTGTTGAAGCGGTTTCGTATCTCAAAATAATATTGCGAAAGTGATTCTCAAACTTCCAGTCTCAGTTTTAGTTTACTTTTGTAATCACATTAAAAATGAGCGCTCACACATAAAACAAAACTCGTATTATTTTGTTTATTATCAGTTCCCCTAATTCCTGACGAAAATTACTTTGTTATGCATCAATTAACTTTTTGTATTGCCCATTTCACACACTTCCTGAACACTTGTTGAATATATTACGAATCGCCCTATTTTCTACATTTAATTGCTACATTTAACGTTAAGCCGCTTAAGCATAGCACGTTTCCTAGTTTTGTATTTGGTCCGAACATTATGGACAAGCAACCAATTAATTGTTTTTAAGCGGTGGGTAGAGTAAATTAAAGACGTGTATCTACTAAGGTACTAGTACTGTTAGATAAGATTGTACGCTATTACAATTTTTATTAGGTATAGTGCAGTCGTCACCGAACTTTTACTACAATTTTCTGTAAGAATATGTTTTTAACTTATTAAATATATTTTTCTGGTATTAGGTTTGTAAAGTTATGCTGATTTACTGTAACTAGAGATACCTTATTTTAATGTTTTAATGTACAAACATATACATATACTACTTTATAAGGGGGGATAAGGATCACACTACCAACTATTTTAATATATGTAATAATATTCTAATCTCGTTTATATTTTTAATTAAGCATTATGAGTAAACCCAAAATATTGACAAAAATAAAAGAATTTCGTCTTGTATAATCGGTTTACTCAGCTTTGGAATATTATGACAGTAATTGTCGGAAACATATAATACAAAAATCCCTACCACACCTTATTAATAGCTGTACTAGATCAGGCAACCAGATACCTAGACGATTAATTGATGATCTGTAACTGGTAGGTGTGGACACCTTCGTCTACCTGGGCTAGCTGCTGACCAAAGACAACAATGTCAGCGAAGAAATTAAAAGAAGAATGGTGCTTGCCAATAAGTGCTATTATGGCTTGAAATAGATGGCCCCAAAACTATGCAGAAAAATCAAAGTTACCATATATAGAACACTAATAAGGCCAGTGGTAACATACGGGTCAGAAACGTGGTCACTTACACAGAACGACCAAGAATTGCTTAAACGTTTTCTAAGGAAAATATATGGAGAAGTCCAAGATCAGGGTTTGTGACGCTACAACTTTGAGTTATACAGAAGTTTTGGGGAACCTGACGTTGTAAAATCTATTAAATTAGCACGCCTTCGATGGATAGGACATGTAATTATGCGAGATGAAGATGCAACAATTTTCGACCGAAGAGGACCAGTGGGAAGACAAGTCAGAGGAAGACCAAAACTTTGGTATCAAGGTAACATAGAGTATGATCTAAAATCCATCGGAGTTAAAGCATGGAGAAGAGTTGCTAGAGACAGGGGCGAATGGAAGATTGTTCTGAAGAAGGCTTTGGCTTATAACGAGCTGTAATGCCACTGATTATGGTGATTGTTAATTTTTATCGTTTGCAGATGTTTTTGTAGGTATCACTGTTTTTTGTAAATATATTTTTAATTCGAATTTTTGGTTAATTCGAACTTTTTTAATAGTACCCTGAGATTCAAATTATCCAAGTTTCACTGTATATATAAAATAACACTAAATAGAAAAAAAAAGAATGTAATAACCACATACACAGAATCGAGGAGACCATTGTAGTCAATAGCTAGAGATAAATCACCAATCGGTAGAAGAAGTATTGGGTGACCGTGCAAAAGATAGAGTAACAACTTTCCATATAAGTATTAATCCACCAATGAACAAGCAGAATTACTTATAAAAAGGAAAAGAAGGACAATATTATTGAAGCTGTAGGACATAACCACGTGCATGCGAAAATAGTTAAACTATTAAATATCGAACACTTTGCAAACTCTTTAATAACATATGCAATAGTGGAATCAGATTGGCGCTGAAGTCAACTTTCGTAGCAATTCCAAAGAAGCACGACGCCAGTCGTTGCCAAGATCATCGCCTAATTAGCTTCATAAACGACGCGCTCAAAGCGTACTTAAAAGTAATTAATTAACGGATTTATAATACATGTGAAGGGAAAGCCACTCAGTTTAGTTTCAAAAAGGATTTGGGAACACGAGTGGTATTATTTGGCATACAGTTATTGGTGCAGAAATGCTATGACCAGAGAAGGTCTATGCTTTTTAAAACGCGTATGCTTTATCAACTACCAAAAACTTTTGACAATGTAAGACATGATGTGTTAATTCAGACGTTAAGGAGAATTGATCTTAATGGAAAATATATGATGATGATCCAACACCTGTACTGAAATCAAAAGGCATAATTAAGGATCCTCAACGGTCTATATACAAAACAAGTGGAAATACGTGAGGGCGTGGTAGAGGGCTGTATCCTATCCCGTCTGATGTTTAACATTTATGTAAAAAAGATTTTCTAACTTGCACAGCAAAATAAAAAAAGGTTCAAAATTAATGGAATTCACATAAATAATTTGCGGTAGGCTAATAAGGCAGCTATTATAGTACACAACATAGAATAATTAAAAAACGTATTAAATAATACTAATACAGTTTGGAGAGGAATGTGGACTTAACATTAACATCACAAAAAGAGAATTATTGATAATCACTAGACAATCTCATGTGTCAGCACATTTGAAAATAATCAACCAACTTATATAAACATAGTTGAGAAATTGAACTATCTTAGAGCTACTTTAAACAGTTAGTGGAACTGCGACAAAGAAGTGAAGATACGAGTAGCAATAGCTAGAAATACTTTTACCAGATTCAATAACTACCTTTGTCAGCACTACTACTTTGCAAATAAGGAGGCCTTAAAAAGAGCTAATGCTCAAAGAGAGCCTCTAAACAACATTAAACAGCGAAGGCTTCCATATCTATGCCATAAGCAAGAAAATGATGTTACAAGTAAGCCAGGCACTTTCAATTATTGTTGTTATGACATTTATGTTGATTGATGTCAAAAATATTATTATTTTTATGTATGTTTATTATTATTGCCAAGAATTGTTACTCTTATTCAGGACTGAATAAGTCAAGTTAACGTAGCTAATAAATACGGAGTTTCGCGCACTACAGTGCAACGTGTGTTTGCTTATTTTACAGACAGGAGTTTACACGCGACGTTCTGGAATAGATCCCTATAGAAGAACTTATCATTGGGACGACCGTTTTATAGTGTTTTTAGTACAACGAAATCATTATTCAACTGATGGCGATGACAAAGCTGAGAAACAGTCTTCATCATGTCAGAAACATAAATATTAGTAAACAAACCATTAGAAGATGGTTAAATGAGGCTATCTGACTGCTCGAATACCCGCTAGAGTACTCAAACTTTTCAGGGAACATTGTGTAGTCAGATATCATTTCTCTAAGGAGCATTGCAATTGAGATGCAGACGACTGGAGAAAGTTGTCGCGAAAGAGTATGGAGAAGAGATGATAAACGATATGCCAAGTGCACTTAAGCACGAAAGTAAGTTTTTAAGGGGGTTCAGTTATGGTGTGGGTTGGTATATATCTTCGGAGGCGCGTACAGAATTGTACGTTGTCTCTAGGGGATCCCTGACCACTAATAGACAAATAAATGAGATGTTGCAACATTATGTTGTCCAATGTGTACCATTTATTGGAGAAAACTTCACACTGATGCATGACAATGCACGCCCTAATGCCGCCCGCATTGTCAGAATACTTAAATAAGGTTAATATTACTCATATGGCATGGCCAGTGCACAATCCCGACTTAAATCCTGTGGAGCATGTTTGCAACAGGCTTGGTAGAAGTATTCGAAGCCGGATACCTGTTCATCTCACCTTAAATTAATTCAAAGTGGCTCTTTTAAAGGCATGGAAAGTAATTTTTCAAAATGAAGTTTTAAATGTAATTAAGTAACAATATGTCCAGAAGAACAAATGCTCGTATTATACAGGCTCGTGGGGGTAACACGAGGTATTAATTAAATCGAGAAGTAATTTGTATAGGTTTCTATAAATAAAAGTGTTTCGTTCGCATTTCCTACGTAAAACATGTCTTTAAACCCTGTATCAGAGCATGCCAGTCGTTGACAAAAGTTACAATAAAAAATAAAGTGTATTTCGACAATTTTATAAAAAATTCAAGTCGTGTACGTTTTTCGTGCCGGTGAGTGTATGTTCATTTTTGACCAAGATACAGAACTTTTAATAACTCGCTCTGAGGCGGATGGTCAGCTTGCAAAAAATACGGATGCGCGTAAACCTCACGCTTAAATCAATTTTCAATACCTCGACAAAAAATTAACATAAAAATATTTTTAAAGCTGAAAATGTTCGTTTTGAATTGTTCTATAACGTTCATTAACCAAACCGCCAACGTCTATGCTTTTATCTATCTAACTTTTTAATAACATTTTAACTATAACTGTTTGATTTATAATGATAAAGTAATATGCATCTCTGAATCTATATGGATCTTACGTACGTATTAGTTTTTGCTCGCTGCGAGCTGATCGTGTACCTCAGAGCCCGTTTTTAAAAGTTTCATAGCTTGGTCAAAAATTAACGTAGAAACATTTACCAAAACTTAATATGTTCATTTGGGGTTGTTTTATAACCCCAATTAGCCACATTTTCAAAGATTATAGCTTTATTTTGTTTATAGCTCTTATAAACAAATTAGTTTGCATCTTTTAGTGAAATTTTGAATGTTTAATTGTTATAACTTTTTTCTTAATAAAGATAGTAATAAAGTTATTTTGTAAAGTTTTTTTGGCATCTAGATATTACAAAACAAAAAGTCAAGGTACCGGGGAGACATAAAAGTGAATACTCAACCTAACGCCTAGAGTCAAGATTTATAAGGCAGCATTGTGGTCGGTTATACTTACACCAAGATAGAAACAGAAACAATACTAGACACCAAGAAACAATATGAATACAAACGTTTTAAATGAAACTAGTCACAGATTTCATAGAAAAAAACTAAATAATAGAGAGAAAAACAAGCGGAGCAGCCACATAAGTAGAATGAGAGAGCATGTAAAGTAGCACGAGATAAACCACCACACTATCAAGGAAGTAAAGAAAGGCCGATAAAAAGGTAGACCAATAACCTGTATATCCAATAAGCAGTCTTTAGAAGATGGAATAGACCAAAGTCTATCAAGGAAGTTGCAAGAAGAAGTAGAATAAAACAGTGAAATATACATTTAATTCTTTTCACCATTTTTATAACTAACATATTTTATTATAGTATAATACCTACACCGTATACAACAGATATTTAAGTATACAATTGATGTCAACAATATAGACTAGATGTACTAGAACTGAATTGGAAGAAAATAAAGATACTTATGATAATTTAAAAAATCAAAGAAATACTTATGAATAACATATTTCACTATTATAAAAGGAATATGAACTTATACAGAAGTATTTAGTTTTTAGGAAAATTAAAGCCAAAATAAATAAATTAAACTTAAAACTTTTTAAAAGAAGAAATCAAAATAAACGCAAATATCCTGGCAAAATTAGGGTCGAAAGTGTTTTAGAAATATACATCGTTAGACCTTCAGGGAAAGGGTTATTTGCAATAATTTTAGCGAAAATGAGGATTTTTGTATATAATGTCCACAGTTATATAGTTTTAAATATACAAATTTAAAAATATTTTTTTGTGTAAACGTTTTGGGTTTTATTTTCCGACGAGCAAACAACTTCCGTGTTTATTTTTATAATACTCACTACCATGAACGGAAAATTATTATTATTATTATTATTATTAAATTAAAACGTACCTGCAATTGCAAAGGACAATCTTCGATGCATCTAGTCTCCACTTCAGCATCCGAATAATCAAAACAATTAGTTCTCACAAATACGCAACAAATAACTAACACTACAAAGTACCTCATCTTTTCAAAATTATATCCGCATATTCGCAGTCTGTTTTTGACACAAAACTGAATTGTCTACATAATGTTTTCGTTGGTGCGCTTGTCAAAATTTAAAAAGATGACACGCGCCCTCACTACTTAGCATGCTTCGATATGTGGAGGAATTAGAGTGACTGACTATCCGGACAGACGCAACTCCTAACTCCGTTCGAGTGAGCTTACGAGGGTACCCCACTCTGCAGTTAAATGCCCGGCAACGGCAAGTGCTTCATTGAAAAAAAAGAAAAAATAATTAACATTGTCAAACAATGCTTAACCACTTCCGCTGGGCGTTCGTTTTTTAGAATCGGTAGCAAGAGTCGCGGACAAGTGCAGGTAGGTATTTTCGAAACCCTAACTAATTAGAAAAAAATATTTGTATCTCAAATATAGTAAAAAATTTTTGATAGCGACTTTTTAATAAAATAAAATTGAATTAGTGTATAGATACTCTTCATTAGTCTTCACCTACTGAGATGCATGGTTTTTTTTAAGTTTCTGGACGTATGATTTTCGGTTTTGTACGATGAGTTAAGTTTATTATTAGCGGAAATTTCATGACCGATATAATATTGCAATTGTATTTTTGTGCTCTGCATTGTTTTATAAATGTTCGCTATTTTAGTAGAATTAAATTACTTTAAATATTGAAATTATTTGGGCCTTATATGTCATTTGAGTGAATATGATACATCAAATTTGTCAAAGAGTGTAGAAGACAGGTAAATGGAATGAAAATTCTCAAATTGAATCAATCAATCTCTAATATACAAAAAATTACACTAAGGCTAATTCTACCTAAGAAGGTCATTAAAATTATTAAATAATTTATTAAAAAAATATTCATATATGAATGTTATAGCAATAAACTTTCCTGCAATTTCTTTCACGCAGTAATGAATTGCCGTTATTTCCGCCTGGAAAACTGCCTGCCAGTTTGTATACCAGTCTTCCCTGCCTAGTATCTTAATTGTGAACTTATTGTTAAACCTATATCTCGTAGCTGTTGCATCGATAGGTTGCCCAATCACAATGTCGGCTTTTAGTTCCTGTATTAACTTTCTGTTGTCAGCGCCATGCATCTGGCTTATATGTCGCTGACTAATCTGTGCATCACTGATCTGGCTTTGCATTGTATAAAATATGAAGTGGTGGTTGATTTAGCAGGACTTCCAACGAAGTAGTAGGAGTTGTTTTTATGGACTCCGTAATACACGGGCATGCTAGATTTGTGTATTATCTAGCAGTCTTATTAAGGTATTAAGCAGCCTTAGAAAACAGGAAAAGCGCCGGGTTTCGACGCCATTCACGCTGAGTTCCTCAAACGTAGCGGCAGATTCACTAGGCAATGGCTCGCAGAATTCTTTTCTGACATCCTTCAAACGGGAAACGTCCCCCACCAACTTAAAAATGCAAAAATCGTCGCCATTTTAAAACCAGGGAAAAGTAATAATTCACCGAAAAACTACCGCCCCATCGCACTCTTAAGTGTGGTGTACAAATTGTTCTAAAGACTGTTGTATAATAGAATCAGCAAAACCATATTCCAACACTTACCAGTGAAACAGGCAAGATTTCGGCTAAACCGCAGCTGCACAGACTAGGTACTCGCCCTGACCAATTATGTGGAATCAAGCTTTCAAAAGCAATCAAAAACAACCGCTGCCTTCGGTTTATCGGTCTATCTGCTGCTTATGACACTGTGTGGCGACAAGGGGCAATATATAAATTAATGCGAATAATCCCATGCAGAAAGACCACTGAGGTTATTATAGCCGTGCTATCCAACAGATGCTTTAAAATTATATTGGGAGGCAAGACTAGTACCCAAAGAAAACTGAATAATGGACTTCCACAAGGATCCGTGCGGGCTCCCATGCTTTTCAGCCTCTACATAGCAGACATGCCAGAAACCACATCAAAAAAGTTTGGATACGCAGACGACTGGACGCTTGCTGCAAGTCATAAAGAATTCGAGGTCACTGAACGCATTCTAACAAACGATTTAAATGCCCTAGGGAATTATTTCCGCAAATGGAGATTGCAACCCAATCCAACTAAGACAGAAGTGTCCTGCTTCCATTTGTACCACAAGATGACCAACTATCAACCTCAAATCAATTTTGGGGATAGACTCCTTAAATATAATAAACACCCAAAATACTTAGGTGTTACACTTGACAGAACGCTGAACTTCAAAAAGCATCTTACTAAGACTGCTGCAAAACTCCGAACTCGTAACAATATCCTGGCAAAGCTCTGCGGCACTACATGGGGCTCCTCAGTACCCACACTTAGATCGACAGCATTAGGACTGGTATACCCCGTAGCAGAATACTGTGCACCAGTATGGATAAACAGTCCACATACTCACCGTGTTGATATCCAACTCAACCAAGCCATGCGAACTATATCGGGCACAATCAAGGCCACGCCCACTTACTGGTTACCAGCTTTGAGTCATATAGCTCCACCACCCATCCGTCGGGAACATGCCCATTTCAGAGAATTTACAAAAATCAATACTGATCCTGAGCTCCGCTCCCATGTCGGAACTTCCGCCAGAGACATAAATAGGCTCTGTTCAAGACACCCGCCTCTAAAAACAGCAAAATGGCTAGTAGATCAAAATTTTAATGTAACTGAACGGTGGAGAGAACAATGGGAGAATAACGCTGCACCAGCTAACTGGAACATCCCATGTATTACAAGCAAACCTGAGGGCTTCAACCAACCGAGACGAATTTGGACCACACTCAATAGAATAAGAACGAACTGTGGCAGATATTTCGACTCACTTTTTAGATGGGAAAAAATACAATCACCAAATTGCGACTGCGGCGTCGAAAGGCAAACAGTAAAACACATGGTAGAGGAATGCCCGATTAGATCCTATAACGGTAACCCTTCAGATTTCCTGGCTGCTACAAAAGAGTCAATCGAATATATTTATAATCTAGATGTTTGTTTGTAGAATAATATTTTTGTATTTACTGTTGTTTGTAATTTATAGAATTTATATTATATGTATATATATGAACCTGTGATGTAGCCATACGCTAAATAAATAAATAGCAGCCTTATTGCTCTCCCTTCCTCCGTCTTTGTCCACCACGTCACCGAGCCATAGGTTATCACGGGTCTAATAATCCTTGTGTATAACCATAGAGTGATTTTGAGGTTAAGTCCCCAATTCTTACCGTACATTCTTCTACATCTGCCCAGGGACAGAGTAGCTTTCTGTGTGGTTTTCAAAATGTGAGTATTTCATGTAAGCCTATGATCAAAATACACCCCAAGGTATCTTGTTTTTTGGCAAATAAAATCTCTGTTCCTCCCAGCACCGGTAGTTTTAGGCCTTGTAGTGCTGTTTATTTGGTGAAGTTGACGATTTGTGTTTCCTGAACATTGACTATCAGTATCTCTTGTTTACACCAGTCGTTAATTATATTTAGGGCTAGTTGCATTCTCTCAAACACCTCTTGAGCAAACCTGCCTCTGACAACGATTGCTATATCGTCAAATATACTAGACAATAAAAGCCTTCTGTGGACAGATTTCTGAGGAGATCATGGATAGCCTCCGCCTACTTTTGCTTTGATGGTTGTTTTACCCAGAGTGGACATTACTTTAATATGCCCTTATCCATCTGCATATTACCGCAGATGCGCCTCGTCTACTCATAGCTCCTATCAAAGAGCTGGTAGTAACATTATTAAATGCCCTTTCTATATCTAAAAAGCGGCCGTTGCTATCTCTTTGTCGTTCATTGACTTTGACTTTGTGAGCCTTGGTCTGCCTCAAAATATTCTTCCATCCTTCCTTGTCGAGTGTCTGTCTTCTACATCCCCTTACTTCAATCTCCCTTAAATTGTTCTGAATATAATAAGAATACAAAAGCCAAAAACGACGGTTTCAAATCACTACACGGCGGTATAGAAAAACGTGATACTAATTATGGATTTGATCAATACTTGAATAGGTACTGCTTATATAGATACTTTGAGAGGTTCTTTAATTGTAACAACATCAGATATTTCCTTTTTACTTGTATTAGCAACATTTCTAATAAAATAGCTAAACTTTTTACTTCTACAATTGAAAACATCAAAATGTCCTTCAAGTCACACTACACTTTAGGTTCTATTTTAATTAACACCCAAGATAGGATGAACATACTTCACAAAAGTGGTATTTACAAATTAAAGTGTGATGATTGTGATGTCTCTTATGTAGGTAGAACCATTAAAAAGCTATCTACTAAAATTTTAGAACATTTGAAAAGACCAAATTCTTCAAGTTTTGGTCAACATTTATTATCTAGTAAACACAATTTTAACATCAATACTAGTTCATTTATTTTACATGACATCAGTAGAAAGAAAATCTATTTGGAGTTGGATTTATTGGAAGATTTGGAGATCACAAAAGAAACAAATGAAAACTCTCATTGTCTTAATACTCAAATTAATTTAAATTGTACTAAGTTTAAACCTATTTTTAAAAACTTTATTGCAGCTTCACCTCGTAGTGGACCCAGCTCGGCTGTTTAGACTTCCTGCATTGAGTATACCCATTATACATATGCGTATAACAATTGATCAATAGTTGACGTTAATTACAATCTCCATACCTCTGCGTAATTTAGATATACCAATTCCACAGTTGTATATTTCAACATCTCCCACTGTTGGTCGATTGATCTTTAGTAAAGCTTTTACATATTAGTTTTATAGTTCTCCGATTGACTGGGGGTTTAACTGAACTACTTGAATTATACTCCAGTTATACACTGCTTGCAACTTTGTCTTAATTTTTAGTATTTCAATTTCATAGTCAGATTTCTTCTCTCTTTTAGACCACCTGTCTAATATATTGTTTAGTCTATTTCTTTCATTCACACTTTATGTCCATTTTATTTGCTCTCAAACTTACAACCTTATGGCGTTGCCAAAATGGAATTGGGCACGTCACGTCGCCAGATTATGACAAATAATGGATAAAACGTTTTGTTGAGTAGAGACCAAGACAATAAGTACTACGGAGCGGAGGACGCCCACCAACTAGATTAACTGACGACCTGAAGCATACTAGCAGTAACTGGATGCAAGCCTGACAAGACAGAGACAGATAGAAAGAGCTGAGTGAGACCTATGTCCAGCAGTGGAATAAACATGTTGATGAATCGAACGTAATATAGCACAACACTTTTTAACTTCTATATTTCATATCCAATGTGACAATGTGATTAAAACAAAACAAAATGTTTATTCATTTTATTGTTTTCAACCAACGGATTAGCATAGGAGGCGTACAAAATTGAGCTTTTAGTTTACATCGGGGATGTTCCGTCTGTGGTACCTTTGCAAAAAAATTTTCTCTTGTGGATAACCTAAAATGTGAAATGAACCTAATTATCTATTTTCTAACCTAATTATCTATTTTATTAGATTCCTAATTAGGGAAATAACTACCTTAAATTAAGGAAAAACACGAAGTTTACTTTGATATCGATACTGTTTTTTGTCAATTACCAAATAAGATGTACTAGTAGCAAAGTTGCATATTTTCGCAAACAAATCAAATGATGAAGTTCTCTTCAAGTGGCTTTCTTTAGGGTATAAACATCAATTGATGTATATATTAATGTAAAGGTAGATCCAATATGAAGAATATTTTATTTACTTTTAATTTTTACAAAAAAATTATTGTTACATGCAAAATTTTATAGAGCGATTGTTAAAACAAAGTACCAGGCGTTAACTGCATTCCCAAACATCCACTTCAATTTTTGTAAGTAATAACGTAATTACAAAGCAAAATACCAGAAAGAGAAATATTTTTTTTTGTGAAGCTGCCTTTCTGGGGTAAAAACCAATTGGTTGATACCTTAAATTTAGCAAAATCATGAAGTTTACTTTGATGTCAATTAGTTTTTTTAGTAATTACCAAACAAATCTTCTTCTTCTTGTGCCGTCTTCTAACGAAGGTTTTTGATCACTTCTTTACACGCTTCTCGGTCTTTTGCAACGTGAAATATCTGTTCAACACTGAGGTTAGTCCAATCTCTGATATTACTCAGCCAAGATTTCTTCTTTCTTCCCAAGCCTTTTCTTCCCTCTACTCTACCTTGTATGATGACTTGTAGCAGAGAGTATTTATCGTTTTGGAGTATGTGACCCAGATACGATGTTTTTCTTATTTTAATTGTGTTCATAAGCTTTTTGCTATGTCCAACTCGTCTTAACACTTCATCATTTGAGACTTTTGCAGTCGAAGGAATCTTCAAAATACGCCTATATAGCCACATTTCGAATGCCTCCAATTTTTTTATAGATTGGGCTTTCAGAGTCCAAGCTTCTACCCCATATAGTAGTTGCGACCAAACATAACATTCGACGAACCTCAATCTGATGGCCATACTCAATTTCTTATTTGTAAACATTGACTTGTATTTTATAAAGCCTTTTCGAGCTATTTCTATTCTGACCTTTATCTCCTGCTTTTGATCTAACTGCGAGTTTATAATTGCTCCGAGGTATTTATATTTGTCGACTCTCTCTAGGGGTTTACCCTCCAATGTCAGTTGTATGTTTTCAACAGGGTTTTTTGAGATCACCATGTATTTCGTTTTATTTATGTTCATTGTTAGTCCCATCTTTTTGCTTTCTCTGTTAATGATTTCCAGGAGAGTTTGTAAATCGTCTATATTCTCTACCATGATTGCGGTATCGTCTGCAAATTTTATGTTATTAATGATGCTCCCCCCAATCCTTACACCTTCAATTCTTTCCCATAGTGCCTCCTGAAAAATTAGTTGGGAGTACACATTAAATAATTGTGGCGACAGCACACATCCCTGTCTGACTCCTCTTTGCATTTCCACCTGGTTTGTCGTACTATCTTCCACCCGTACGACCGCTGTTTGATTGTAGTATAGATTTTTGATTAAATTAATATCCTTGGGATCTAGGTGTATGTGTTTCAATGCATGTATGAGTTTACCATGTTGGACTCTATCAAAAGCTTTTTGGAAATCTATATAACATATGAATACGTTTTTATTATATTCCCTGCATTTTTTTAATAGTACCGTCATTGCGCACAGTGCCTCTCTTGTTCCCATTCCACATCTAAATCCAAACTGTGTATTGTCTAATTGTTCTTCACATTTTTTATATATCCAAACAAATCAGACAACTGATATACAAAGAAGGATAGGTCTCACATGGGCTACCATTGGTAGATTGAATAACTTTTTCAAGTCTAGTATCCCAGTTTGTTTAAAAAGAAAGATTCTTAACCAGTGCGTTTTACCGGTTCTTACATATGGTGCAGAAACACTGACTCTGACAAAAATAACAATAGATAAAATAAGAGTTACACAACATGCTATTGAAAGATCAATATTAGGTATTAACATCAGAGATAAAGTACCAAACCTAGAAATAAAAAGAAGAACAAGAGTCACAGATGCAGTTGAAAAAAGAGCCATGGCTAAATGGGCTTGGGCCGAAAATGTTGCCAGATTAACGGATGATTGATGGACCAGAAATATTTTGGAATGGCGACCAAGGCAAGATGCATATCTAAGCAGAGGACGACTACCGACTAGATGGACGGATGACATCAAGCGTATCATCACACACTGTATGCAAGAAGCTCAAGATAGAAATAGGTGGAAAATTTCAGCAGTAGATAAATATAGGCTAATTGATAATGATGATGAAACAAAATGTACCCGTAGCAATATTTCATATTTTCGCGCATAAATCAAATAATGAAGTTCTCTTCAAGTGGCTTTCTTTAGGGTGTAAACATCAATTGATGTATACATCAATGTAAAGGAATATCCAACATGAAGAATATTTTATTTAATTTTAATTGTTAGAAAAAAAAATGTTATTGTCACATTAAATATTTTGTAGAGAGATTGTTAAAACATAGTACCAGACCCTAAACTGCTTTCTACATACACCGAATTCCATTTTTGTAAGTAAAAACGAAATTGCAAAGCCAAATACCAAACAGAGGAAATATGTTTTCGTGAAGTTGCCTTTCTGGGGTAAAAACCAATTGATTGGTTTTTACCCGAGTATTTTTTACCTCGGTGATTTTGCTTATTTTGAAGACCAAATTTAGCAAAATCACCAAGTTTACCTTGATATCGATACTCTTTTTTGATACTTACCAAGTAAAATGTACCAGTAGCAATGTAGCACATTTTCGCGCATAAATCAAATGAAGTTCTCTTCAAGTGGCTTTTTTTAGGGTGTAAACATCAATTGATGTATACATTAATGTAAAGAAAGATCAAACATAAAGAATATTTTATTTCATTTTAGTTGTTAAAAAAATGTTTCTATCACATCCAAAATTTTGTAGAGCGATTGTTAAAACACACTAGCAGACCCTACACTGCTTTCTACAAACACCGAATTCAATTTTTGTAAGTTAAAACGAAACTGCAAAGCCAAATATCAGAAAGAGAAAATGTATTTTCGTGAAGTTGTCTTTTTGGGGCAAAAACCGTTAGATCTATACCTTAAATTTAGCAAAAATACAAAGTTCAGTCATTTAGTAAACATCATTTGATGTATACTTTAATATATTGAAAGATCCATCAATAAAAGTACTTTATTTAACCCGATAATAACAATTTAATGTTATTTTTATTGTATTCACAGTTTTCTAACACTTATTTTAATTTATTTACAATCTTTTAACACTAACACTAAAAACACAATTTATATGCGCCTATGCTTCTACAGATCTCTGGGCGCTGGTTAATTGTTGCTTCGAATGCTCGAATAACTGCTTGAGCCTCTCGATTGCTGCGCTACATTTATTGCATAAGCTTATTTTTTGTTATTAAGGCAACAATTTTACTACCTTTGAAAAAAATAAGAAATAAACGTTCTTCAGTCTTCTTTCTGAATAAACTAAGGCTGCATAATAGGATCCATAAATCTTAATAAAATAACTCAAACACATTATTGTGTAAACATGGACATGTGACATACATAATACTGTGAGTTTTTACGCGAGCACTCGTCAAAGACCATATTATAAACTTGTTTTACTACAAGAAGAAGAATACCTATTAATATTTTTAATATGAATATTATTCATGCTCTACATCTGCTAATTGCGAAAACGAGATGTTAAACGACTGCTTAAGCTATCAAAGTAACTTAACACTGTACTGTTCACATAAACTGATCAAAGTAACTTCACATGTGCTGTAACATAAACTCCGTGCTGTTCATTTGGAATATTGTCTTTGATTGATCGGACAAGGGATTAAAGTTTTTGTTGGGAAGTAAATACTGTTTTTATTCCTCTTAGTTTAATAATTTTGTCGATTTTGTCAGTGACACTTTTGATGTAGGGAAGAAAAGCTTTTGTATGATAAGGTTTTGAGTCTTTGGATTGAGATTTAGTGGAAGATTGATGTCTGAGGATGCTCCTATTGATGTGATTTTCATGGTAACTCTTTTGGACAAGGGCTTGTTTTAATCAAGAGAGCTCAGCGGGTCTACTTGCATCATCAGAAAGGCGTATTGATCTGAAGACTAGGGTAGTAATGACTGAATTACTTTGTGAAGGTGGATGGTGAGAGTTGGCATACAAGTAACGATTGGTATGTATCGGTTTTCGATAAACAGAGCAATAAATGCCATGGGCCAAATGACGAACGTATCGTCAACATATCGTAGTCAACATGTAGGCTTGAGCATTGATGTGGATAGTGGGTCTCGAAGTTTTCCATAAATATATTGGCAATTACTAGAGAGATATAGGGGAGCCTATTGCGACACCATTTATTTGCCTGTAAATTGATTTTGGAAGATGAAATAGGTGTTGGGCATACCATGTTTAATGAGAGATAAGTGGTCTTGTTGGATACTGAATTTTGTTTTTAGAATGTTAGAGTTTTAGATGTTTTAGAGTTTTAGAGTTTAGAGTAAGTGAGACCATATCGAAACTTACTAGAATGTCTGACGGTGATAGACCAGTAAGTGTAGTAGTGTCTGATGACTCGGGAGACTGACACCTCGTAAGCCCCGAAGAAGACAACAGAGAGGATATCGAAAGCTCAGCGCCATGGATATCAACACGATTCAACCCGGAATACTAATAATATTAATATTATGAGCAACGAGTATTTTTAAATAACATATATAGGGTTTTTGTCGCGGTTCTCAAAGAATTAGTTTGTAAGCACTTTTAAAATTATCTTTATTATAATTATTAGGAAACACACATATATATCTAATTTAGACAATATTTAAATATAAATTTAAAACAACCTATCTTTAAACTGAAGTTCTTATTACAATAATTAAATTATACTAACAAAATTTGGTACCTTTCTGTTTATGAAGGCCTAAATGAAATTGTTTTCCAAAATAAAGGTTTTAATCGCCACTCAATGTCTCCGTTATCAGCTTCTGGTTATCCTTCTTTTTACGAAGTCGCTTTCCAAACAGACCACAATATTTCAATTAGCAGCTTCCACCATTTCAAATTATTTTTCTTCTTATTAACATTTATAGTTGAGTAAAATATTCTTTCTTCTTTACTTGATTGACTTTTAACTATTAATAATTTATATATTACTGTTTGCTTGCTTTATTTTCTATGAAAATTTAACAAAAACTTGACTTTTTTCAAAATTAATTGTTACAGTTTGACTTCTCAATAATTAATCTTCTTTCTAACAACCTTTTAATCTCCTCATCCCCCCTACGCTCGAAGTGGCAGCGTATTTATAGATATTTCAATGTTCGCGAAAATTCTCAAACGAAAAGAGGTTAGATTCTTTATGGTTAGACTTTTTTGACGTCTTATTTTAAACTTCTAGATAGTTCTTTACTTTTCTATTGAGAATTTTATGGAAATTCAGGCTTTTCAGATCAGAATGTAAACTTATATAAAAATTAAATATCTTAAATTAGTAAATAACACTATTTTAATCCATAGTTATTATTTCAAATGTCCACTTTCTGTTTAACTTCACCTGGATTCACCGTCCCATATCACTTTTATTTACAAAATGTCCCGATATAACAAATTTACTTATCTTAATCTATTTATAATATCATAGCTATCAAAATAACCACATAAATTGCAAAATAAAAACTTTTTAAACACACGATTATGCTGATTTCTTAAGGATGCCCTCATAAAAATACCTTTTATAATATTATATTTAAGTTCATTTTAGGTTTCTAAACATTTTGATTACCTTCCTTTCTCCGATATTTAATATTATCTATATATATTGAGTTTCTTGAACAGTACTATATTTAATATAAAATTGGTATTTCTTGGTTTTAGGTTCAATAAAATATATATTACATATGGAACTAGATTATATTTTCCATAGCAATCAACCCTTGCCTTCATCAATATTCTAAAATGTACATGTATATATATATATATATATATATATATATATATATATATATATATATATATATTCCAATTTTAAATGGATATCCATTTAAAAGACGTCATCTTTTAAAAGATCCAGTAAATCCGACTAAGACCGGTGCTGTTTTACAGGTTTTGCTGTGATACCAGTTCATGGAAATTGAATAATACTTATAACTTATTGTAATGATTTACTTAGAATAGATGAAAAAAGTATATGTTATCTACTCACGATTCCAATATTCAGTATACAAATCACTTTGACTTAGAAATATACTTATATACTTATAAATTTACTTCAATGATAGTTTTAACTAACACGATAAATGAGAGCCTAAAACACATCTTTCTCGCTTGCTGGTCAAACATGGACCCACCCCACACAGGATTTTAAAGCCAGAATGGTGATGATGATTATAGATAGATTATAGATAGAAAATTATTAGATTGTTAATGTTGTAGTATTTAATTATTTTTTGTTTAACTTTATCTAACCAAATCAAGACAACAATTAACTTTAGATTAACAGATTTTCACTATGTTACGGCATAAATATGACACCGAATTAAAGTGATAATTTAACAGTTACTAAAAGTAGATCCCACCTCTAGTAACAAAAGTAACCCTTGTTAATGTGTTCATTTGTTCATTTCCTGTACTTAAGGTGGTTCAAGTGACCACTATGAATGATAATAATTAAGAAGTAAATTGTTTTAATTTTTAAAAGTAATTGGTCACTTTTAAAGACAAAGTTTATTGTGTTACGTTAATGTCATTAAAGCTTGCGTTAGGGTAGGTTGTTAGGCGTCTGTTGTTTGATAGTATAATAAATATATTCAGGATTGTTGTATAATACAAGAAGTTACAAAAAAACTACATTATTATTGCTAATAAGATTAAAGATGAAACAATTTTTCACATATAAAATAAAACAATGTCAACAAAGATGCCTTTGGGCACCTACATTTTTATATAAAATCCAATTATTATATTGTATAACTTTGTGTAACTATTGTTTATATATTGTAAATAATTTCTTGTTTGTATATTCTTAAAAATTTTTGCAACCGATGTTCATAAGTAATATACCTACACTATTACGCACCAAATACTTATTTACTTTCCGTGTCCTCTTCCGTTCTATTCAAATTGTAAACCTTCAGTGTTTACAACATCTACGTCTCGTAGGCTTGCTTTTAGGTCTTCTTGGGTACAGTTTTGTTGTAGATGTTCGCCACCAGATTTTTATAAATGTGTGCTAAAGGCTGCATATTATGTGTAAGAGGAACTTTGACAACTTGCTGTAAGGATAATATTCTTCTTCTTTTGGCATCATAACTCTGGATGGGTCTTTGCCTGTTTGGCTATGTCCTTTCATTCAGATCTCTCTTGTGCCCTTCTTCTCCATTGTCTTATGTTCATTGTTTTCAGGTCGTCTTCCACGTCATCCAACCATCTCGTTCTGGGCCTTCGTTTTTTTCGCCTTCCTATGGGCTTCCATTGTAACATTTTCTTTGTTGTTTTTGCATCGTTTTGCCTCTGCACATGTCCCAGCCATGACAGTGTTTGACTTTCCACAAATCTTACAATGTCATAACCTTCATTTAACTCATTAACCTCGTCGTTTCTCCCGATTCTCCATGTGCCATCTTCCTCTTGTACCGGGCCATATACTTTCCTCAGTATTTTTCTCTCGAATGTCCTGAGTTGCACTTTATCTTTTTTCGTCATTACCCAAGTGTCACATCCATAGGTTACTACGGGTCTAATCAGTGTTCTGTAGATGGTCATTTTGGTTCTTTGGTCTAATAATGTCGATGTCATCAATCTTTTATTAGCATAGTATGTACGATTCCTGCTGGAAATACGAGCATTAACTTCGCTCCTTACGGAGTTCTTCTGATTGATTTTTGTGTTGAGATATGTAAAGGCATCCACTCGTTCGATAGTATAGTTGTCTATTGTGATATTATTTTCATTGTCAGTTATTCTTTTGACTGTCATATACTTCGTTTTTGCTTCGTTTATTTTGAAACCTCTTTTTCTGGCTGCAGGATCAATTTGTTTTGAACACTTCCATTAGTCGTGGCTTATTCCTACTAATGATGGCTACATCGTCTGCATATGCAGTAATTTGTACTGATTTGGTGTTTATATGGCCGGTAATATTGGTTTTTCTGATGACTGCCTCAAGAACTAGGTTGAATAGCATGGTTGATAGGGCATCTCTCTGTCTTACTCCCATGTTGATGTTAAACAGGGGAGTCAGTTCTCTATCTACTCTGACTGCGGCTTTTGAACCCTGCAACGTCATTTTTATGAGGCCGACGTATTTCTTAGGTATACCTAGATTACAAAAGTCTTCCAGCATTCTGTCTCTTTTCACACTATCAAAAGCTTGTTTAAAGTCTATATACATATTATATAGATCTGTGTCGTATTCATAAGCTTTTTCTTGTATCGTTCTTCACGATTTTTCTTCTAATTTATCTTCTAATATCACCAATTATATTTTCGGAGTATTCTAATAATCTATTGTAGATTATACCAGAAAGAATTTTATATATTACATTTAGCAATGTAATTGACCTACGATTCTGGCATTCCCTCTTATCTTCTTTTTTATATATTGGCTGTATGAGGCCAACTGTCCATTCCTCTGGCATTTGCTCCTTCGTCCATATTAATGCTATTAGGTAATGGATTCTTTCCCAGAGTTCGGATTCTCCATGCTTTAATAATTCTGCCGAAATTCCGTCCGTTCCTGGTGCTTTATGGTTTTTTAGTTTATTTATTATCTGAACTACTTCTTAATATATAATATATTGTCTCGTTCTGATCATTTTCGTTGTCTGAATTTAGATTTTCTTCGAAATATTGTTTCCATATCATTATAATTTTTTGCTTCTCTGTTGTAGTTCTCCGTCTTTGTCTTTACATTTCGTTAGTTTTGGTCTAAATGACTGTGTGCTTTCTTTTATGTATTTATGTAAGAATAATCTATGCTGGTAAAAATTTCCATGTTATGTGACTATGCTAGTCCCATATTTCTCCTGTCGTCATCGATGTTATCAAGAAAACTGAAAAAGGATCGGGTAAATAAATAATTTACCCGAGTAATTAAATAAAGTAATAAAATGCATTTTTATGATCTATGACACCCTAGATGAGGTACTCTGAATTAAAAAAAAAAACATCAATTTTCGTTTATTAAAAGCGGAGATTTTGCGACTTTTAGAAATTTAAATTTATGAATTTAGTTTTTTAAATAGTAAAATCGTTTCGCTTTTAAACCTTTTATCTTTGGCACTTCATGGATGGCTCATCATTTTTTAATGAATTGTTTTTATATATTTTTTTTGTCTAAACTTGAACTTTTAATCTTTCAAATTGTTATTTTTAAATTGCTTATTGTTCGTGACGCACAAAACTCCTGTGAATTAAAATAAAGGGCTACTTCTGGTCTTAAGGGTCGTAGGAGAGTATACTTTTCCTGAAATTTGTGTAAAAATGCTAGCATAACTAATACAAAAAAATTAATTTCCTACATTATTATTGCCTTTGAGTTATTTTAATTGTTTACAAGCTTAAAATCACAGTACTTGTGCAAACCTATTTTACAATATTTAGCAAAAACTTTTTTAAGGTTATCTAATTTAAACTGATAGTGTAATCCTTTTTCTTCAATTTGGTGCTTTCAGTATTTATGTAGACAAAATAGTTTACCCATAAAAAGTTGTAGATGTAAGCTTTTTGGGATAAACAATTTCAATTTCGCAATAACTAATAAATGAAAATTCTTGAAATTTTTAAAGCTGAATATTTGTAAGATTGTTCTTATTCTTGAGCGAAATTAAAGTTGTTTGTGCATTTTTAGAAAAGTTATTACTAATTTTCAAAATAACTTTTAAAGTTGTTTTTGCAATAATTAAAAAACAAACTAACAAAAATAACTTTGCAGGCCTGAATTAAAGAATTTTCTGTGCTTTTTTTAATAAAATAATTGTGCTACTTTTTCCTAATTTACTGAAATCTAATTTACTTAAATTGAATCGCATTCATTAAAAGTACCTAAACGTTCACAAACAATGTGCAATGTGAATATGCAGTGTAATTAAAGTAAATTTAATATTGTTCTGTAAGTTATAACCAAATATATACATATTAACTAAAAAGGTGAAGATTTTTTTGGCGTTTTGAAAAGTTAAAAAAATAGGATATATTATAAAACATTATTGAATGGATTATTTTCTTTAAAGCTTATGGCGCCATCTGCTAGTTGTATTTTTAACTTTTCTGGTCCTATGTACAGTTATCTATTTTACTATAGGTTTGTACTACAAAGTACAAATAAAAGATGTCAATGTAATCGTTGAAAAATTAACATTTATTTAAAATGTAATATTAATATTTGGAACAAATTTTTATTAAAGTATGTAAACGTTAATTCTTTATTAACTGGTGTTAGCTAATAATATCCTATGAGTATGTTGGTAGGATATATACCGGGGTTAGTTGTTACAATTTTTACTTTTTATTTTTTTGTGCATTAAATATGTAAAATAGGCACCTCATAAAAATTGGTGTAAGAAGCACTCACTTCGATATAATTATTTTAAATATTAGATTTACAAGAAACTTATCACTTTTAGGAAAAAAAATATATATATTTGTTTAGTCTTGCAAATTGTATCAAATTGCCCCTCAAATGGGTAAGTTGTTACATGACAGAGGCAAATTGCAACACAAGTAACTTTCATGCTTTTCAAAGAATTTTTTTTCTTAATGAAAACACTTTAAATGAACTTTATTTATTTTTTATTAAAATACAAACTATTGTGCAACATTTTTAAAAATTATTTAAATCAGTTATTAGACTAATCAGACTGGCAATGTATGCATACAAAAATTGGAGAACCGTCACTGCAAAGTTCATGCGCCCACCCCCTACAGTCACACATTGCACCCATTTTTTTTTTATTTTGAGTTAGAGTACGATTCACAACATATAATGCAGAAATATTTTTTATTTTTTTCATCGCTTTCTTTTGAAACAATTGTCTTTTGACTTTTTGTTTTCCTTTTTTATTAGCTTTTAAGTTTCTCAGTTGCTGCTACTGTAATAATGCTTGGTTTTCAGGCGTGTCCATCAAAATAGCCGTATGTCTTCGTTTACTATTTTGTACAGTATTTTTTCTGGGTTGAGCTTTAGATATAGGACAGATATCTTTAGAACTAATAAGTCCTGTAATTAAAGCGTGAGAAGTTGAAGGTTGTGGATCTTGGTCTGGTTCCTTGTTGATAACTTGTGGTGGCGTACTTGTTGGTGTTCTATATTTTGTGTGGCTGCTTGTGACTGAAGCTCCATATTTTCTTACTGCTTGGATTTATCTGTAATGGATGATGGTAAAAAATCTTCATCAGTAAAAAACGTTCCTACTAAATGAGAAAATGTCAGGTACACACTGTACATTTTGTTGGGTTACAGCTAACGGCAAAGTATTTCCAACAATTAATGGAATGTTATAAATTGTCATTGTACTCCTGGATGAGTTTTTATCCAGCCATCCATCTGACTGCTAATAATTTTTTTTAATGGTACAAACATTGATCTATGAAATCATTGCAATCGATGAGAGCGATGCGGAGGCAAGATCAAGAGAATATTGCCATTTTCCTTAATATAATCTTTTACCTCAACCGTCAAATGGGAATCGTTATTATCCAGTATGAATAATACTACTGGATTTTCGTTAGAATATTTAATATTCTTAAGAGATAAACAGGTAACAGCAAAGCATTTCAAACAATAATTGATGAAATGCTATACATTGTCATTGTAACTCCTGGACGAGTTTTCATCCAGCCATCCATCTGAATGATAATAAATTTTTTTTAATGGTTCAAAAATATGTCACATCTGGAATATATAGTAAGGGTAAGTCGATATAAAATATTACAACTGATCCTTAAAGGCAAAATAAAGGGGACGTAAACTCTTAGGAAGAAAACAAGTTTCTTGGTTAAAAAACATTCGTGAATGGACTTAGATATCAAATGCAGGACAATGATTCCATATTGCAGAAGATCGAGAAGCCTTCGAAATGGTGATCGCCAACGTCGGGTAATTCTGATATGTCACTCGAAGAAGAAGAATGGTTCAAACTCCGATCTGTCCAAAGGTTGCAATCGATGAGAGCAATGCGAAGGCAAGATCAAGAGAACAATGCCATTTTAATTGAAATAATCTATTACCTCAACCGACAAATGGGAATCGTGATTGTCCAGTATTAATATTACTAGACTTTCCTTAAGACATTTATTGTTCTTATGAAAATGTTTCACATAATAACAATTCCACTTTCGTCATCCAGTCAGAAGTATTGCCCGCTCTTATACATCCTGATGGTTCACTGGAAACAAAATGTTCTCGATAATTTTTCCGCTGAAAATTAAACTCTGGCGGCACTGAGCTTCAACTGGTATTCACTGCCAGACACTGTTACCAAAGTTCCTCGTTCCCCCGAAGTGATCGCCCTCACTTGTTTAATACCTTTTGATGCTATTATTTTTGCAGGATTTTGAACTGTAGTTACCCCAATTTCATCTAAGCCGTAAATATAGTTTGCTCCAAGGTTGTGCCTATTTAACACATTGAAGAGTTTGTGAAAGAATAAATTCACATTGTGCATATTAAAGCTTGTGGCTCGTCCTAAGCTCGTAGCCTGAGGAGTACCGATGGATAACTCATTGTGGCGTTTTAAAAAAATTGTTAGCCAGTCAGCAGATGCAATCTCAAATTTGGTCCAGTTATCAGGAACAGTTACGTTATTTTTTAAAGCAAACTAAAAAGCAAGTTGTTTAAAATCTTTTGAGGAAAGACCATAATATATATTTGAACATTCAGTAACATAAGAAGGTAATTCAGTTTCTTGTGGTTCAGAGAAGATCTTCCGATATTTTAAATATCCTGTGGTTATCTGAAAAAAAAAACAAATTTTAATGAAGCATGTGATATACATGTGTTTATAGAAAAAAATTACGATTTTACTAAACTCATCATCAAGCCCAATTTTTTGGATCTTTTTGACGTATCTCTGAAGCATCATTAATTAATCCCCTAATCATCCGCTACTGGTCTAAGAGGTCTTTCATTTTCTATCACCTCCTTTGCTGCAGAAATAATGATTTATTTACAACAAAATCTAATAAACCTAATAAACTCAAAACTCAAAAACTAATAAACCTACACACAAATTTCTTGAGATGGTACAGTAACAACTTGTCTGTTGGAACTAGTAACAACCTGCTCCAGGACATAAAAATAAAAATAAATTGTAATGACTTGTAATCAATCCCAAATAGTTATTCTTATACGCATAGACAATAATAAAGCTAACAGTCAATAAAAAATGCTGTCAAAACAATAATTTACCTTATCTTGTAAAATAGAACCAGCAAACATTGAAACAATGTCGGAAAAATTACTGAGTGCTACTAAAAACACAAAAATGGTCGATCCACGTCAGACCCTTAAACCACACTAACCAAAGTTCATTAAGATGTAGTGAGGTATGCACCGGATTGACTACGTCGGGTTAAACATGCTGCCATCTCGTTAAGTTGAATAAAATTAAGTGACAACCTGCCTTGTGTAACAATTAACCCCGGTCTCCCCTACAGATTTTTTCACATGCTCATTTAGATACAGAATGTTCAATCAGCAAATCACTATACAGCCACACTAAAGTATACCTACTTTAGTGTGCAGTGGCGCACATAGGGGTGGGGATTTGGATGTTAAAACCCCCCAGGACCCCATTCCGACAGTGTTATTCACACATTTTAAGAACTTAAAATATTGGAGGTAGCATAAAAAAATTTCGCTGCCCAACCATCCCCCCCCTGAGGAAAATTCTAGGTGCGCTACTGTCAATGTGGCTTTTGGATTAACTATCCCTAGACGTTCGATACCCAATGGTCCAGTCTTCTGTACATATAGACAAATTAATTTACAATTGTTTAAAGAAAATTACAACTTCAAACGTGTATAACTTAACACAGATCATCATCATCATCATTCAGCCCATACTCGTCCACTGCTGAACATAGGCCTCCCGTAGTTCACCCCACAAATTTCTGTCCTGAGCCTCCTGCATCCAATTTTGATGTGTCCGTTTCAGGTCATCCGTCCATCTTGTTGGTGGTCGTCCTCTATTCCTAAAGGCATCTTGTCTGGGTCTCCACTCAAGAATGCGTTTTGTCCATCTGCCGTCCTTCGTTCTCGCGACGTGCCCTGCCCAGTTCCATTTTAAGGTTGATATTCTTTTGATTGCGTCGGTTACTCCCGATCTACGGCGCAATTCTGTGTTAGGTATTCGGTCTCTCACGGTTAATCTCAACATGGACCGTTCCATTGCCCTCTGTGTTGTTCGAATTTTGTTTGCGGACGTCTTAGTAAGTGTTAGCGTCTCCGCACCATAGTTTAGAACCGGCAGCACACATTGATCGAAGACTTTTCTCTTCAAGCAGATGGGAAGAGCTGATTGGAAAACATCTCTTAGCTTTCCATAAGCTGCCCATGTCAACCCTATTCTACGTATTAATTCATTGGTCTGGTTATCTCTACTTAAGCGAATTTCGTGTTCCAGATATTTGTATGCTGATGTTTGTTCTATACTTGTTCCAGCTATGTCGATGTTCTCACTCAGAACAAGGTTTGTCATCACTTGTGTTTTTGAGTTATTGATCTTTAAACCCACTTGTGTAGAGGCATGGTAGAGTCTTTCGCACATTTTGATGGCATGATCTATGCGGTCTGTTATCAGGACTATATCTTCCGCGAACCTGAGGTGACTAAGCTGCTCTCCATTTATGTTTATGCCCTTTTCGTCTAGGTTTGCACGCTTACACATGTATTCCAATAATGTTGTAAACAGTTTTGGTAAAATGGTGTCGCCCTGGCGAACTCCACGATGAATGTTGAACTTGTGTGTATCTTCATGGAGTCTGATGCATGCTTAACACAGAATACACAACACAGATAAAGTAGTAGATAAAGTATAACAACTTAACACAGATAAAGTAAAGTAATTAACAAATTTTTTTTGAACTTCATAAATTAACAGGTTCACTGTCCAGGTTTTAGAGTGAAAATTGCTCATACGTCCAGTAATTGTTTTGTAAATATTGATATCTTGTAGCTATAAATAAATCAATAATGAAAAATATATAAATATGTCAAATCATGAATGTGTTGCTTGTGTGAGTCCATTTCAAATAGGTAAAGAAATAATAAATAAGACTTACTCACAATCAATTTAATTTAACTATCCGGACGACCGGTTTCGCTTTCTACAATATGCAAAACATCTTCAGGTCTCGATACAAAGTTAAATAAATGATGAAATAATAATAAACCCATATTAGGGTGTTGTCTAATAAAGATAAACAAAGTACATGATATAAAGTACAGTAATTATGCCAATATTACATGTCTGTGGTTTTTCAAAATGAATAAAAAGGAATAAAAAACTATTAAAAAGTTTTAACAGACAAGGTAAGACCCACAAATTGTTATAAAATAGTCTATTAAATTGTAATAAATTAATAAATGAGCAAATAAATAAAACATTACTTACATGCCCGTACTCTATTAATTGATGGATGGTAGAACATGGTTGAAACTATCATGTATTGTTGAATGGAGCACTTAAGTCTGCTATTGTAGTTGCTTGACAATAAACTATATAAATATATAACTAAAAGGTATTTGTCATAGATAAATAATATAATAGTAGAAATAGATAGGCAACTCAATGTATAAATTTCGTTCATTAGGCCCCTTGCGGCTGGGGTCAATACTAATCATCTTTTGGCGGCAAATTCGAATGAACACCCCTTACATACATACCCTTTAGCGCCTCTTGTGGGCTATTTCGTTACTAATTAAAATTTATTGGAAAATAAGGATATAAGATGCACAATTTTTTCTAGATATACGTATATTTGTTGTTTAAGATAAAACAGTTATAAAATAATTACATAATATTTATTACACATATTTGCAGAAGTTAAATACTATTATTTTTTGCTTTCTGACAACTTACTATCATTCTTTTTGTAATTATTCCATGATTTGTACACAACGAACAATACAATAATTCACCATGTTTAGTTTTGTTACTAGCACAACACAAAAATTCTTTGCTACAATAGGTAACTCAAAATAAACTTTAAAAATTAAGTAACCAAATTTAAATTAAAATTACTAAGAATAAATGCAAACGAAAGTTAAGATAATAAAATAAAATTGAAAACTTGTAAACAAACGAAAGATCTGTCATTAATTTGGTTTGACAGAATTGACATTGCTTCGTTTGATTATGTTATTTGGTTTATGATTGGTTAAAGTCTTCGTGAGAGAGATAGGCTGTCATTTCTCTTTATTAACTCGCTGGGGTCAAAGTGATGGGGGAATGAACCAAGTCGTTGATATAAGATTCCAGGCCATGGTATTTGTTTTAAAGCCACAGACCATATGTGGTATGTGCGTATTTTTCTCATTTTATCCATTATTTCCCTGTACCAAATGATAAATGGCATAGACAAATTATCAATTACGATAAACTTAGGTATTTTTTATGTTCTAAGACAATACGTGACACAGAATACGTGAAATAGCTACTTGATTGACAAATGACATTTATGTAATTAGTCATTTGTAATGTAATTAGTCGAAAATCAAAACAAAACAGACCTGTTTATATTTTTTGTGAATTGAGATTGTTGGGATAATGTGAGTAAGAGACGAGTTGCGGAGAATATTAGAAGAGAATGATAACGAACAGTATAGTCAGTCAAATTCGTCGGATGAAAAAATGTGACCGAGGACCGTAATGATTTTGACGATGATGACAGTGTAGCAGATCCCGATTTTATTCATGACGACTTGTCACCTGACAGATCAGGTAATGAATGAAAATATCAACGTTCAGCATGCAATTGAACAATGTATGGATGATTCCGATTCTGATGACAACAAAGATATTGAAGTAAATACAGCTCTAAAAACTGGCATAATACCAACTATAAAGCGTCAAATAAAAGAACATGTAGACAAAAAAAAATGTAGACAAAAATTGAAAAAGTAGAGAACCATACCTACAAATGTGCCTTCACTTTTACCTACTTAGGCTCAATAATAAATGACAATAACAACAGCAGTCAAGAAATACAAGCACGGATCCTTAGCGGTAATAAGTGCTTTTATGCATACAAAGACTTAATGAAAAGTAAGTTACTGAATCGTGACTCTAAGCTTAGAATTTACAAAACAGTAATAAGTTAACAAAACAGTATTAAGACCAGTGGTTACACGTGGATATTAAACGTGGACCCTCTCAACCACTGATGAAAATCAACTGAGAATATTTGAGCGCAAAATATTAACGAAGATATTTGGACCAACCCAATGCAGCGATGGTTCGTGGAGAATTAAAATGAACCACGAGCTGGATGAACTAACGCAGAGCGCAGATTTGTTAGATTTGTAAAGTCACAAAGAATAAACTGGCTTGGTCACCTGGAAAGAATGCCAGATAATCGGGCTGTAAAAGTAGTCCAGAGATGGAAGCCCCAAGGAAATAGAACAATAGGAAGGCCCCGTAAAAGATGGATAGACGACGTAGAGAGGGATCTTAAAACCATGAACATCAGGCAGTGGCGAAGGAAAGTATCGGACACGGTAGAATGGAAGAACATTGTTAAGCAGGCCAAGACTCACAAAGGGTTTTAGCGCCATTAGAAGAAGAAGATGAGAAAAATCGATGGAATTACGACATTCAACCGTTAGATCGTTAAATTTTTAGTAACTCAGAAAATTTTATACATAATGTTAATATTCCAGAAAATGCAGATGTGTTTGCAATATTTCGTCTTTTGGTTGATGATGATTTATTTGAGTTGATGATAAAACAAACCAACCTATACGCTGAACAACTTATTACAAATAATTCTAGAGGTCGTTTGAGTCGCTGGAAACCGGTGAAAAAGGAAGAAATGGAAAAGTTTTTGGGCATATACTTGCTGATTGGTATAATCAAATTCCCTACATTAGAATGCTACTGGAAAAAATATCCCATTTTTTATCATCCTTTGTTACACCAGATACAAATGTCCACCATTGGCTTCTTAACAGTTTTAGGCTGCTGTCATTTTGTTGACAATACAATTGACAGAAATACCAATAATTGCTTGTACAAAATCCAACCACTTATAGACACTGTAATGAGAAATTGCACAAGGTTTCTTTCGCCAAAAGATTGCGTTGTTGTTGATGAATCCATGGTTCCTTTTCAGGGGCGACTGCTGATTCGTCAGTATAATCCAAACAAAACTTACAAGTATGGACTAAAGATTTACAAAGCCACAATTGATGATGGATATTTTTGGAAATATAAAGTTTATTCTGACCAAGATCCTCAATTTTCCTATCTTGATAAACCTGGAAGTATAATTGTCGAGCTTTGTGAAGAACCTTTAGACTAGGGGAAAATGATGGTTGCAGATAATTGGTATACCAGTGTTACATTAGCTGAATACTTGCTTCAACGCAAAACTGATCTTTGTGGGACATTGAGAAAAAATCGTAAAAACTTACCTTTATTTGTCAAAAATAAGAAACTGAAGCGAGGAGAGCAAATTGATGCAGAAAAAAATACTGTTGTTCTGAAGCTATTTTCTTGTGGCATTTTAAAGAAATTACTATTTAAATGGGAATAAGCCACAATTAGTTAAAGTTAGTTTATTGACGTTTTAATTTCCACTTCGGAAATTGTTCTCAAAATACAAACATTTACAAACAGTAAATTAAACAAATTTTATTTTTTTTATGAACAAAAAAAAAACAAAATTTGTTTATATTATTTTATCTTATACATCCATTATTTAGTTCGCTAAAAGTGAAAACGCAATAATCATAGGTGTTTAGTTTCGATATTACATCGTATCGCAATTACGTTAAAATTCCACATTTTTTTCCTTTGTCCCAACATTTATAATATATGGGATATATTCTGTCAAGTCCACGTCTAATAAACCACAGACCACATATATGATCTGTGAACTGGTAGTGCTTTTAGTCCCCAGACCATATGTGGTCTGTGGACAGTGAACCTGTTAAGCTTTAAAATAGACTTTATAAACGATTTTTTGGCCACTTGGATCAAAATCCACCCTCGAAATTCGTAACCAGTAGTCACAAATATATAATAAAAAACTTAATTAGACCCATCACAATTGAAAAGACCACGGTGGCCTCTAGACTAGTAAGGAAAGGACGGATAGAAAAACTGACAGACAAACTCACAGCATTTACTTTGTTCATAATAACTTGCATAATATTAATCACCTTTTATAATATATTAGATAAATAAAGAAAACATTTTAAGGAATTTTAAAATCATGATTAATTATTCATGACGTATAAAAAGGAAGAGTACCTATAATAAGGAAGATCCATTCTCATACATTCACAAAACTGTTTCGGCCTTCATCAGTCATGAATTTAAGGAGCGTTTTAAAGTCATCGAAAAATCAAAACAAGATCGCAGTTGTATGCGAAACCAGTTCAAGGCAAACTAAAATGATATCTTTGTCTAATAGTATATCAGACGCATTCTTTGATATACAAAATTTATAATGCGTTAATAGCGTCTAATGTCCATAGAGAAAGCAATTGTTGGATTGAACCAGATAGGGCGTATCGGGTTAATTAATCGATCGATTATATTTCTATTGTTTGATTTTTTCCACATTCAACGTACACTTAAATTATATAGTCGGTAAGTCTTAATTTAGGTTGAATCACCTGCCGCGATATCTCTTAATATTAGAATGTAACTGGCTAAAACATACATTGTATTTGGTGGTACAGCGATTTGCTTTTGGAATAAAGTCATTCAATATGTAAAAATAAAATTGGACAAAAAATTCCAAATAGCTTTGAATTTGTAAATTTAACACGTGAACGTTTACTTGATTTTACTTGTAAACTCAGTTTAAACGAAACTTAATATTGAATAATTCAAAATTGACTCCCGAACATTTCTCTATTAACTCATTCTACCTGGTCTCTTCCTGGAAATTACAGAAGAAAATATATTTATAAAAAACAGTACTCGATTTATTACACGACAGTTTTATTTACACTCAGACATATCTGCCATTCGTCATGCTCTTATCATGGAATATGCCATCGATTCATGACTCTTAATTCAAGTTCATGTTAGTAGAAATTGTCAATTATGTTTGGTTCACTTTAGTCGATGCTATTTACATTTACAAAGGGGTGTGAAGACATGAGTCAGGATTAATCACTCCTACTGCAAATTAAAATGAGGTCACATTTATCTGGGCGAAGTATTTGATAAACTGAATGAAATCACCAAGTAGTTACTCTCACCATGTATGATCAAATTCAGAAGCAAAATGTGAGTACTGGCAAAATATGCATTATAATTTTATAAAAAAATACAAACGTTTTCTCTCTTTAACAAATTTTTTGTTTTTGTTTTATACTTTTTGTACTATTTGACTGATTTATTTTTTAGCTTTGTCCATAAAATTGTTCAATAATTTTCAGTGACAATAAAGCATATTTCTATTCTATTCTATTCTATTCTATTCCAGAAATATTTACTTGAAATTAACAGTTTGTATAGAAAAAAAAAATAAACGTTTAATGAATCAAGAATAAATCTTAATACAATATTTTCTGTCGGTTTACAAGATATCGACTAAATAGAGCAGTGGTGTTCAGACTTACACATCATGCACAAGTATTTCATATGATGGTACGTAATTACCGAGGGCCAAACGCAAGCATGAAAAGAGATGTTTGTCAGTTAGCCGATTACGATATTTTGATTTCACTATCTACATTTGGGAAAATGCAGACTCACACAAGTATGTTGATCCAAAGAATGCTGTGAGCTGCAGAGCTACTTGTCTTAAAGACGGATATTTCTCAGAATATATGAAAAACCAAAATTTCGTATCGGTCGCTCTGGATTTAAGGTGTATATCCGAAATTATTTTCAGTACCTCATTTTGGACGGAAATGATCTCCATATTTAACATAACGGATATTTCAGTGGCTCTATTTTTCACGTCGCTACGAAGTACTTGCAACTCCATCTATTAATAAACATAATTCAAATGAGCGGCTACCATTTTTTCAACGATGTTGACATGTTGATTGTTGACAAAAGAATGTATTGCACTCATCATATGGATAATTGTTTTATTTTTACTTTGTTGTTCAAAAATGGAGGTCCAAATGATTTGTTAAATATGTTAGGAAAGCCAGATCACTGAGCCATCTTTCGTTTTGAAGTAGATGGGTGTCGTCCCTCGTTCTTTTAAAGAGGAAATTATTTCAAGATGTTGCTGCTGGAACCTATCTAAAAATTTTCCACGGCTCAACCACATCATATATGTATGCAGAAAAATCAATGTGTTTCGCAGAGTCGCTAGTTTTCCAATTGCGCTTTAAAAATTAAAATTTTTGTTGTCATCTTCACGAGGTAGTCTATATTTAAAATTTTGGAACACAAAACTTGCTGGTGAATAATGCAGTGAAACTAAAAAAACGATGAAAACTCATCGTAGCTCGACATAATGCAACAAATGCATTGTTAACGCCAGTCACCATCTGTTGTAATACACACGAGTTTGTAAATCGGTAGCTCTTATTGTTTCACAAAATTTATAAAAACGTTGCATATATTTCCTCAACGAGTTTTTTTTTTCAAAAGCAGCATTGTTAACAACTCTTCTTTAGCCAACATGTGAGAAACAAAACATCTGAATGAAAATACACAACTGGGCGGTATCAGAAATATCGCTTTTAATCCTCGGGACCTTACGAACAATGAAATCACAAGCAGCCGGTCCTGATGGCCTCAAACTCAGAGAGCTGCGTAAGGTACCCGTTCAGAAATTGGTTCTCATCTATAATACCATGCTTCATTACGGAGTCACCCCGGAAGTATTAAGGGACTGAATGACCACCTTAATACCAAAGGGCAAATTTCCACGAGCTTCAGAGAGGCTTTCGGCAGGTCGATGGTGTCCTGTTAAATAACCTGACCTAAGTGGTGATCAAAGAGAGAAGGAGAGGCATTCGTCCATATAACATTATCTCCATAGATCTACGTAAAGCTTTCGACACGGTTTCACAACGTTCCATCGAGCGGGCTATGACTCGCTTCGGGGTTGATGCATCATTTAAGCGATATGTGGTGGACTCGTATCTGAACTGCCGTACGAGCGTCACTGCTGGAAGCAAGTCGACTACCAACATCAAGATGTGTAGAGGCGTCAAACAGAGAGACCCTTTCTGGCCATACCTCTTCAACATGGTGGTCGATGAGTTGATATGCAAGCTTGAGGCAGGCGGGTCTGGCCTTCCTATTGCAGATGGCAGGAAGATCTCGGTGTTGGGTTACGCCGACGATTTAATCCTGCTATCCGAATCGGCCAAGGATGGTACCAAACAGCTTCGGACAGCCGTCGAATTCTTCGAGAAAAGAGGGATGTCGATAAACGCTGGTAAGAGTTCCGCTATTACGGTTAATGTTAACCGTGGTAATAAGCACTCTTACTGCGTAACTCGCTCTCTCTTTTCCGTCGGCAACGACAGGATTCGGCAGTTGCAACCGAGTGAGCTGGTTGGATACCTAGGTCGAAGGTATAATGCGTTGAGACAGACCAGGGTGGCCTACAGCGAGCTGCAGACACAGCTCGATCGTATTCATCGGTCGGGGCTCAAGCCAGCACAAAAGCTGCTGATACTAAGAACATACTTGCTTCCGATGTACATCGACAAATTACAGAGTCCTACTACTACTATGAAGACATTGAAGGGCTTTGACAGGTCCGTGCGTATAGCCGTCAGGAAGTTTCTGTCCCTCAACCGTACGTGCGCTGATGCATACATCCACGCTTCCACTAAAGAGGGTGGCCTGGGCGTCATGGCTATGGCCATGCACGTCCCGGCTATTATGAGAAGGAGACTGACTAAGCTAAGAACCTCAGCTGCTGATACTTCGTATCTAACCCTCAGCCTGCTATATTTGTCACGTCTCTGTGAGAAAGTCCTTAAATAGATAAGAACATCATCAAGCAATTCAGCACTCATCGCACGTGAGTTGAGCCAGAAACTTGAGGACGGCTATAGTGGTAACGGACTTCGCCAGGGCTATTCACACTCCGAAAGCTCGGCCTGGATAAGCAATCCACCGCCCTACTGGTCGGGGAGGGACTTCGTTAGGGCTATTCAGCTGCGTGGAAATCTCCTGCCAACGAGAGGCATTCCTTCAAACCCACCTCACGAAAGACGGTGCCGGAAGGGATGCGAACGTAACGAGAGCCTTTCACACGTTCTGCAAAAGTGCCCCGCAACACACTGGCATCGCATAAAGAGACACGATCAGCTCGTTACGTGTTTACGAAAAGCATCCGAAAAGAAATGGTGGACTTGCGAGGTCGAGCCTCGTATAAGATGCACGGATGGGACTCTGAAGATACCTGACCTTGTCGCGCATCTGGATGGGCAGGTAGTTGTCGTAGACGTTGCCGTCAGCTGGGAGGGTCCTGAACCCCTTAGTACAGCCGCTGCCAATAAAACAGCCCTGTACACTGAGCCTCGATTTCTTCAGACCATGCAGTCCCGATATCCAGGGAAACAAATATGCATGGCACCTCTAATCGTAGGTGCTCGCGGAACATGGTGTCAGTCGAATTCTCGTGTCATGAGAATTTTTAACCTTTTAAGGTTCGACGTCCGCAATTTCATCACTAAGGCAATTATGGGCAGCCTCCATATTCATATTCATTTTATGAGGTCCTAACATGAATGACTTATGAGCATTTATTTTCGAGTATTCAACTCCGGCTTCTTCCTATCGTGGGACCTACGCTCGTCTAGTTTAGGTTTTTATCCTTTGACGAGACGTATGTGTTAGTCCTATATATTTGTGAATGTCCTTATACAATTTTAATATGTCCATTTTTCAATTTTTCATTTATTACTATTTTAAAACTTTATCTATTTTCAAGCCTTTGGCTATTTTTTCACAGCACACGATAGCAGTGTTGGCAGTGATCTTGGCTGCAGGGGGGATGGCGGCCACTTCGATTTAAGTCTGGTCAAACATCGGACCAAAATAGGGTCATACGCTGCTGGTCTGTTACTTCCCGGATCGGAGCGGGGAGGAACAGACCAGCAGGACGAGGCCGGTTTTTGGATGACGAGAGTTTGGTTACATGATGACTGTAGCCACTCAACCGGGCATCGCCCGGCCTACATATCAAAAGAGGATATGGCTCCGTACTGATGGCTTTATGGGGGGGGGGGCTTTATGGGAGACATAATATCTGTTTTATTTTTTAAGTCCTCAAATAATACATTGGCAGCCTCAATAAATGCTTCCTTTAATACCTCTCCTTTTAAAATAATTTTTTTATGCTGTGCCAATATATAAGACATTTTGAACGACGCAATTGTTGCAGCTACCAATTGTTTAACAGGCTTAGTGAACATTGATTGTTTCGTCTTCAAACTACTTTTAAAGTCTTGCACTTTCCGTTTTCTAAACAAACTGTTTTCAGGAAAATAATTTTCATAGTTTTTATGCAAAGTTTTCTAATGCCGTTCTAAATTTCCGCGTTTGGGCAGAGCAACGGAAGACCAACAAACAAGATAAACACACATATAATACACTTATCTTTCACCATAGTAAACAGGAATTCTTCTTCACACTTCTTTTAAAGGTGCCTATCTTCTAGAGATGTTGGCGACCACATTGACCCATCTTATTCTATTTACAGCAGCTCAAAATAGAACAGTTAACGTTAGACTAGTCCACTTTCTAAGATTGGCCAGCCAGGATATACGTCTACGTCCAGGACCTCTCTTACCCTTGTTATCGACTGCCTTAGTCTAGAGCGCATTCCGATGTTCATCGCCCCGCCTCGAATTTTCTTATTGACTGGTTAACCTGAAAATACCATATAAATAGTAAAATCCTTTTATATCAGTTTACCTCGAGTGTTCGAAGTACTCGGTTGTGCTCTCGTTTTTAGGTTGTGTCTCGTACCCACAGCGCAGGGTCAGACAGACAGCCATGGGCATTGTCTATTGTTCTGACCGCTTGGGCGACCACGTGCCGAGAACAAAGGAAAAAGCCACGTGCCAGATTCCAGTGTTTTACTAGTTCAGTGCGTGATATTTTGTGCGGATCAGTGCTCCCGTTGATTTTTCGGAGATTCTGTCGGTCACGGTAAATGCATAGTGGGTGGATTCAATAAGAAAGACTACCTACGTACGCTATTGCCGGGGCTGCTAGCTTCCGTTTAAGCATCGGGACATACTGACCTGATATCCTGTGCCGTACGTGAAGAGTGCTACCAGGAAGAAAGAACACAGCTTCCAATTGAGGGTTGTTGCTGCCGATTTTGTTTGAGTACTTTCACTTATAAAACAATTCGTAAGCAGGGAAGAATCACTACATTTACCAGTTGCTAGTAATTTGTAACTATAGAGAATTACTGTAGTTACTGAAAACAGTAAATTAGCAACTAGAGAGAAATAATAGCACACATCGTGGGACCGACAGCAAAATAAAATAGTGTTTTTATAGTTCGGCCACCCGCCATTCTTTAAATTGCACAAATTATTGAAAAAAAGGCTATATCTAGGGCAATCTAGCTATTCATTTCGTAATTTCACGTTCGACCCGTTCCAATAGGTCACATAAACCGCGTCCTGTTGAACCTCCCAACCCTCCTCCATTGCGTTTCCACCTTTACCTACACACATCGCTTTACAAAACCCTATATCACCTTTACCAATGTCTCCAAATCATTCTTACACACAGCACACACCTTACCTACATTACACATTCCTAAAAGCACTACTACACCTGTTATGAACGTTGTTACAGATAACTTCGTCACAAACCTAGTAACCAACCTTCCTGATGACCAAATTGACCAGTTGATCGCACGTCTGCAGCTGTCCCGGTCGTCCTCCACCCCTAATCCTTCTTCCTTACCCACTACTACCCAAGCAACCATCCAACAAAACACATCTACTACACAGATCACACAAATTTAATCCTCATCCACACAAATCAACAACCTCCACCCACCTCAAAGTCACAATTCAACTTATGCGACGGCTATTCACACCCCTAGACCTCAACGTCCACCTGCTACCCCGTCTACCTCTAACTCACAAACCAATACACAACCAAAAACCTTTAATTACACTATCACTCACATCTCTCTAGAGAAATCTACACGAAGAGATTTTTTCAGGGTTATCAATACCAGAGAGCTCCTACTAAACCAGATTATAACTATCAAAGTTTTTCCGATACAGATAGCACACCTCACCACTCCCCACCCAATCAATCACGTCGATGTCCAGCGGAGATTTCGTGACGCTTTGGGAGATCCTAAAGTTCAGATCACTCCTGAACACATACCCTCACCTAACAATAATAATAACCGTCCAAACTCTCCTTCATTCATGGTGGTCGTCAAAAGCGTAGATATAATCTACTCTGATGCCGACCTCACCTGCAGATTCAAAGAAATGGATATCCCTGTAGTCAAACTATGGCGAATAATTTCTCGTAGTAATCTTCCTACCACCTTTGTCAAACTAATCACATCTAGTGAACTCAAGTAAACTGAGACGTTGACCAGAGGCATCTTTATGGACGGGCTCCGTATGAACGTAGAGCCCCCATTAAATTCCAACTCTGTCCCTCCTGTGCCAAAATATTGCGGCCGGTGCAGCCAGAATGGGCATACCATATCGGAGTGCCCGCAAAAGTAGTACAGGTACCCTACTTGCGGCCAAGAACATAAATGCACTTCCTGTCCCACACCTCAGTCACTTAAATGTCCCAACTGTGGCGGCAAATTTGGTCAAATGTCCCCACAGACGAGAAATTTCGAAAACACCGCAAGAAACACAACCAGTAACCACAGAGAAACGAGACCCATCCTATGAACTGTCTTCTGACATGAGAGTTTATAGTTATAGAATTTACCTGACTTATTCTTATTAATCTCCTTCCGGATAGGCGCCAGCTTATTCTAGACGTCACAAATCAAATTTCCACTCTGATGTTCGGTTACAAGAGTACTCTCGTGGCCCACAACAACATAGCTTCCATCTCCTTTCTGCGTCTATAATGGTCATTTCGCTGGGTGCTGTAAACTGCTAGGGTGTTGCGAGAAAACGCCCCTTCATCAAACACATCCTACATCATAACAATATACAAATCCTTGCCCTCTCCGACACCCTTTTCAAAAACGACCCATTTTTCCCGGCTACTGCACACTACACCACCCTCGCAGCCAAATATCTCACAGTATTGGCTTCCTAATTCAATATGGCATTCCTTTCTCCCCTCACACCATTCCTCCTCATGTTAACCGTAATGATAATCCTTGATAATCATACAACACTCATACTAGTCTCTTAAGACAAACATCCTGCTCAACCCCTATCCGAAACATTGTTTGATTATGTCTCCAGCCTGAATAAGGCAATCATACTCGGAGACTTTAACGCCAGGTATATTCAATTTGGCGACACAAGCCGTACAGGCAATGACTTTTCGGATCTGCTCATTAACCTCCCTCTACATCATATTCGTAATTGTGAACTGACTTTTGTGGGTCACCAGGGCATGCCAACAGTCGATCATATTGTGTGTACATACGATGTGATTGACCTACTTGACAACGAATGCTTTCTGGGGGACTCTATTACGTCAGATCACCTACCCCTGCTAGTTAAAGAACAGATATTTACTCTTCTACCTCCTAATCCTCCTAAAGTAATAAGAGACTATAAACAAGCCAATTGGGACCTTTATAGAACCTTTTTATCAGTTAATACTCCTGAGTTAGGCAATCTAACACAGCCTGGTGATATCGATCAAGGTATCACGGTCATCACTGAACTGATAAATCAAGCAATTGATGTGGTGAGTCAGGACAGTCCCCGTATTTTCTCCGTGAATCGCGATCAAATTCAAAAACTTTGGCGATCGACTCCTTAAGCACCGCTGAAATAGAGAATCCATTTAACAGTCAAACAAAACATATAATGCTAATTATATGAAAATTTGATTAACATTAATGTTGATATTCATATTTGAATACGGCCGCTAATTTCGAAGCTTCACATTGTTTGTTTGAGCCGTATTAGTTTTTAAGATTGGTAGGTTATTAACCTTGCCAATCACTCTACACCTTTTATCTAGGCTTGGGACCGGCTGTGGTAACCGCAGAGCTACTTGATCCACTCCACAATTACTTCAGGCAGTGTTTTTAAACACAACAGAATTAACAATAAAAGTGATAACAGATAAACGGAGTGAAATTATAAGCTACAGAACTAGCAGAAGAACAACAAGGTTTTACGTCAGGAAGATTATACACCGACAGTATATTTAGGGCCGCCGCAAATTGAGCACAGCCCACGCACATCCCACGCGCAGCCCACGCGTGTGTTATTTTGTAAAACGTGGTTTTAGACGGAGCGACGCATATTAAACCCAAACCACGGCCAGGCTACTGCCAGACTTGGTTGGCGTGGATAGAGTTGTGCTAGCAGCACAGTTTCGTGGGTAGTGGGTCTCTACCTAACCTTAGTTATTTTGTTTTGTGTGACCAATTTTTTGTTATTCAGTGAAAATGGAAAAGTTCATTGAAATTGTTCGAAGCTTTAGTGTCTTGTATGATACTAGTAATGAAGATTACATGAGAACAAAACTAATATTTTCTTTATGTGTGCTAAGCGACTCGGATGTAAGTCGCCGTTATAATTATTCAAAAAAATTAATTTAAATTAATTTTTTATTAAATCAAATGAGAAATATAACAAATCGAGAACTAAGGAAAAAAAAACAAATTTTCATTTCCTAGCAAAATGTTTATGAACACCTAAGATGAAAACTTCAAAATAAAATTTGATGGTACTCTTTCGTGATGCTCATATTGTAATGGCTTTTATACACTGAAATTAATTTAAAAAAGAACATCAAGAAAGTAGAAAAATAATAAAAAATTCTCAAATTTAAATTTATCTCGAAAACAAAATACGATCTGGAATTTTTGTATTTTTTAGCTCTCCTGTTGTTTATTACGTTATTTCACTTATTTCAACAATACTCTGTATAGTATTTTGTTAGAGGATTCCAACTTAGTACCCTCAGCATTGTAAAAGTTTTCAAGAAATTAATATCCGATGGAGTTTTCAAAACAAGCGAAATGAAAGTCGGAATATTCAACGGAATTGTGGCCAGTTACAATATCTGCCTGTTATGCTGATTAGTAATTAGAAAGTCAATATCGGCAAAACCAGCTTATTCAAATTATGGGTATCTACCTGTTATAGTCTTTTGTTGAAGGATTTCAATTTATTACCCTTATCATATGTAAAAGTTCTCAAGAAATTAATATCAGGTTCAGTTTTCAATGAAACAAAAATCTAATCTTTAACAGAATTGTTAAAATTGTTTTACCATGTAAAATATCTGCTTATTATGCTAATTAGTAATAAGAAAGTCAAATCGGCAAAAGCAGCTTATTCAAATTATATCTATAGTCTTTTGTTGAAGGATTTCAATTTTTTACCCTTAGCATTTGTGAAAGTTTTCAAGATATTTATATTATCAGATTGGAAATTGTTAGTGAGATATTAGGTAAAAATTAAAAGGTCTAGAAAATAAAATCTCTATTTAAACTAATAAACCAAAAACAATTTTCGTTGAATAGTATTTGCGAAAACAATCTCCTATGCATAGTCCAGGTTTTTCGTCAGAATCAGCACACTCGTAAATTGTGTTTTTCCTAATTTTATGGATAGAACATATTCTACACAAATATTTGACATGGGCGTCGGCTGTGCTCAATATGCGTTAGTATTGAAAAACGTTTACTTGGACTAGGTTGGACCATACGTGGGCTGCGCGTGGGATGTACGTGGGCTGTGCTCAATTTGCGCCGGGCCTTATACTGAGGCATTAGAATACAACGAACTGATATATTTATGTTTTGTGGACCTTAACGACAGGGTTAAATTAAAGGACGTTATCCCCTTATTGTACGCAAGGGAGATACCTCTAGGAATATTCAAAACGATCAAAAATATCTACCAGAACAACACAATAAAAGTAAAAGTAGAAGAAGAACTAACTGACCGAATTGAAGCTGACAATAAAATAAGACAGGGGGATTCTCTGAGCCCTTTTTGTTTCACCTGATAATGGATTGAATAATAAAAATGTAAGAAATAAAAAAGGATAGTAAATAAGAGAAAAACAACTCAAATAATTCTGCTCTGCAGACGACGCAATACTAATATTATAAAGTAAAGGTTATTTACAACGTTTTCTACACGAATTTAATATAAACGTCAGAAAATTGGACATGTTAATTTTCCCAAAAAAGACAAAATGCATGGTTATAACAGCGCATCAGATGTAAATTAGAGCTGGAGGTCAGATAATAGAACAAGTGATAAAGCTCGAAACAGAAGTGAAGATCAAGTTAATAGAGCAAACAGAACCACAGGTTGCCTGAATGAAACAGTATGGAGAAATAAAAATATCGGGAAAGAAATGAAAGGCTAGAAGGAAAGGTTAGGATTCTTGTTGGTTCATATGAAACCATGCATTCTACATAACATATCGTCGCCTCAAAGCAATAGTAGGATATGTAAAATAATTTAGTTTGGAGAAAAATGCATTTGAAAATTTTACGAAACTTCAGTAATTAATAACTTTTTTATATTTGAATGGATTTACGTGGAATTTTGTTTGAGTACCTAACTTTACATGTATCAGATAATAATTTATGTTAATTAATAAAAAAGTGAAAAATAATTGGAAAAAAAGTTAGTTGTCCTACTGTTGCCCTCAAAGATAATCTGTTTTTTAACGATATCCGTAAATTTCTGTTATATAAACTTATATTGCACTAAAGATTTGTTTAAAATTTTACACATTTCAATACAAAAAACAAATAACATACTTATTTTCCAAAAATTTAAAAATTTGAAAAGATAATAAACAAAATAAAATGAAAAAATCATCAGAATCAGTAATGGTAATAGCGGATACTGAAAGTTGTGAAAGTACAAATTTTTCTAAAGGGGAATATATCATGAATTTATCTTACTTACACTATTATCTTACACTTTTTCCTGTGCTTGATAAATTCCAGATATCAACTCAGAATAAGTGTTATTTTTGTTCGCTAAATACACTAGATACTGACTTCTAGATACCCATTTTTTGTACAATTTAAATTGGCCGAATTATTCATTTTTACTCTTTAACATACACCTTTTAACATCAATGTAATAGAACTATTGTTTAAGATTACTGACGATAAAATTGTGACCGCAAGCTGGATAGTATACACAAAGACATAATCGCAACTCAGCAATAGGTAAATGGCAACAGTAGGATAAGTGCGTAAGATAACGTAGTGTTGCATTAATATTGATGACCAAAATGGGTAAACGACAAAATATAATGGTATGATATATATGTTGTCTTAATGTTCCATTATAAAATTTGGGCTAAAAGGAATTAAGTAAAAAAAAGTATATCACTTTTTATTTATCTTAGTGTTACACTCAACTGAAGGATTTATTTTGAATCATTTGACATGAAAATAAAAGTCATTTTTTTACATATCCTACTGTTGCTTTTAGGCACGATATCTATCTCAGTATACCAAGCTTAATCAGCTTTTATTAATATATAAAGAAAGTTAGTTAATATTTCGATTACTTTTAGCTTAAGACAAAAGTTTTCAAAAGGTATTTTTATTCTCACTCTACAGTTAGAGTTTTAAATTAATTTGAATATTATTTTATTATCTTTTGATATATTTTGCAGAACTGCAATTTTAGATATGACATTGAAAATAAGTGATCTATAAATCTTCTACTTTAATGATAAAGGTTAAATCTGAGTTATGCGTTAATGATACAATTAGGTGATTATCTAATCAAGTTTTTCTGAAATAGTTATTTAATTTATTTAAAACTGTGTAGAATCTGTAGCAAGGTAAACATGTTGCAGTTTTTAAACATTACCTACTAAGATGATCCCGTATAACTTAATTTTTTCTAGATACAGGAAGTCTTTAAACTATGTTGAGCAATCTTTTAAATCACTTATTTATTTAGAACGTATGGTGATTTAGAACAATTTTATTGCTATTATTAGTAATTTTTTTAAGAAACTCGTCGATTAAAATATTTTTTTATAAAGTAGGTTTTTGCTTTCACGTAAACAAGCACAAGACTGTGTAGGCTTCAGATATTAAGATTTTTATATGTACTAATATGACTTTTTATTTCAGAAATTCTATAAAAAAAAATTACAAAAACACAAAAAAACGGCTTTGGCCACCAAAATAATTAAAAAATACTAACAAAAAACCGGCGCAAGCCACCAAAAAATTAACCAAATGTAAAAATCCGAGCACGTAGGGCCCAAAGCCTTGAACATCAAGTCTCCGAACTGGGCGCAGCCCAGAGCGAAGGCTTGAGGCCCAAGTAAACAATTTTGGTTTCGCAGACAAGTCACAAGAGTGAACACAAGGATTAACGCACTTAACGCTAGCCTGAATTTGAATCGGTTAGGGGACCATGCTGGAGTTCTATTGTCCAGGTTTTCCACATGAAGAGCATTTTGCTGATAGCCCTATCGCACATTAGAGTGCTATAGAAGGAAGGGATAGCCTGGAGCATTGGAGCGTGGTGGAGTGATTCCTGTTTACACACGAATTAATACACCTCGCTCCAATGAATTGCTACACCCTATATATATATATATATATATATATATATATATATATATTATATATATATATTTTTTTTTTTCTACGCCATATTAAAGTGTATTACAAATAGAATAGATCACTATTTGTCCCATTTGAAAATCTCTATTCTGGTATTATGGTAAATTAGTCTGGGACACCCTGTATATATATACATATATATATATATACATATATATATATATATATATATATATATATATATATATATATATATATATATATATATATTCAACTAGCAAGAGTAGCAATGAGTGAACTAAACGGGGTCTGGCGTGATCGTCACATTACTATGATAAACAAAAAGAGACTCGTTTCAACTCTGGTCTTTTCCATATTTTACTATGCATGCGAGACATGGACAGTCAAAGAATCAGATCGACGACGTATAGACGCCTTTGAAATGTGGACATGGAGACGCCTGCTTCGAATTCCATGGACGGCTCGCCGTACAAATATCTCGGTTCTGGATAAAATTAAACCGGATCAGCGTCTCTCTAGTACCGTTTACTCTAGAATTTTAAAGTTCTTTGGCCATATCCATCGAAGAGATCACAAAATGGAGCGGTTGGTGGTCCAAGGAAGGCCTCTGACTCAACGCCAACGCGGAAGATCTCCACAGCGATGGGCGGACATTACTAAAAAGCTTCTCAATAAACAGTATACTGAGGCAATACATATAACTGATGACCGCGACCAGTGGAGAAATATCATCAATCAAACTGTCCGAGCTGCTGAAGCCCAATTATGAACCACAACACATCTACTAAGATGTTAATGACTGTGATGATGATATATATATATTATATATATATATATATATATATATATATATATATATATATATATATATATATTTATATATATATATATATGTATATATATATATATATATATATACAGGGTGTCCCAGACTAATTTACCATAATACCAGAATAGAGATTTTCAAATGGGACAAATAGTGATCTATTCTATTTGTAATACACTTAAATATGGCGTAGAAAAAATCATCCCCTAAATATTCATCCCTTAGTTACAACCCCTAACTTTAATTTTTTAATAGTACCCTGTACATTTTTTATAGTTTTGGATGTGGTCTTCTATCGTCTATTCAATCGATTTGTTAAAAATAAAGTGGGTTTGTAAGGTATTAAGAAAATATCAGTTTATTTTTTATTTTTGTTAAATTAATCAAGATAGTCTTAAAAATAGAATCTTCTTCTAGTTCCATGTTAGAGTTAGCCTCAGTTAGAGTCCACGCTTCCATTCCATACAGCAGAATAGCAAGATGTCGTACGAACTCTAAGGTCAATGCTAAGATCGTGACTGCAAAGTATGTTTCTCATTTTTACAAAGGCAGCTCGGGATTGTTCTATTCGGCTTTTAATTTCTGCGGTTGGATCCCAGCTCTCATTGATATTACTGCCAAGATACACGAGTTTCTCTAATCTGTCCGGACTTATTGTCCGGTAATCACCGCATGTCTTTGGACGATGTTTCTTAGGTATTGTGACAAATGTCGACTTTAACCAATCAGTTGGTAATATCCCAGTGTCATTAATTCTGTTGAAGAGATTACACAGAGCTTTATTTCCATTTTCTCCCAAAAACTTTAGTATTTCAGCACTTACTTCATCGGGGCCAAGTGCTTTTCCATTTTTTGCCGTTTGTATTGAACGTCTTATCTCACTTTCTGTTATAGATGGACCTGATATAGCAATCGGTGTATAGTGTTCTACTCTCTCATCTTTAAATAATTCAGAAATGTAGTTTTCCCATTCTTTTAACTTTTCATTGATGTCTAATATTCTGTGTCCGTTTCTGTCTTTTAAACTTTGGGATACTTATTTCCGTTTGTTTCCAGCGACCTCTTTTAATTTCTTGTGCAGATGAAATGTATCGTGTTTCTTTTCATATTGTTCAATTTCATTACATTCTTTACTATGAAATTGTGTTTTCGCGTGTCTTATCTTCTGCCTGATTATTGCGTGGATCCTCTTGTATTCGTTTTTATCTTCATTTCTGACTTCTCTTCTTTGATCCATAAGTCTCAGTATTTCTTCTGTCATCCACCCTTGTTTTTATTTTGCTTTTAGCGCACTCAATTTTGTTTCTTGGGCAGTCTTTAAGATGTCTTTAATTCTCGTCCAGTTTTCCTCAGTACTTTCTTCTTTGCTTGATGTTAACTTTATTTGTTGTTCTAATATACTAGTTATTTCTTGTTTTACAGTATCATTTAGCATCGTTTCTCTATCAATAGTAACTGTTTGCTTATTCGTCCTTGCAACTCTTTTTAATCTCAGTCTTATTTTTCCTACTAAAATATTGTGATCTGTTGGTACATCTACACCTGGATATATTTTTACTGCTAATACTGAATTTCTGTATCTCTTATTTATACATATGAAGTCTATTTGGTTACAAACAACTAGTTCAGGTGTATCTGCTGGTGATTTCCAGGTGTAAAGACGACGTTTTGGAAGTTTAAAAATTGTGTTCGTTATTACTAATTGATTTTCTACGCAAAAAGATGCCAACATATCTCCTCTTTCATTTCGTATTCCCAGACCATATTTCCCTATGATATCTTCCTGTTCACCTTCACCAATTTTTGCATGCATTAAAATCTCCCATGATAATATTGAGATCGTGTTTCTTTGTAGGTGCTAATACTTTTTCTAAATAAATAGATATAAAAAAATAGAATAGAAAAGAAATATTATGTTTTATTATCACTGAAAATTTTACTATTTTAACTACGTAGTATAATTTCTTACGTGCGTACGAAGTATATACTCTTTTTTTTTAAACATTATTTTTAATTTTTCGAAATTTGGTCTTTGTAGGAGCAAACGTTATCTTCCAATGTGCAAAATTAAGTATGCAAAAATTAACAAAAAAATCTCTATAATAAAGTCACAATATTTGAAAAACTTTTGCGGTTATTTTACGTCTTGGATATTACCCTGCCATGATTTGATCTGTCAAATCAACAATTATTATTTTTGACGTTTGGTCTTAGACCAGTAATAATTATATTTGTTGCAATTGTGTATCTATAACATTTAAATATGCCTTATTTATTTTCGCCTGACGAGTACGTTGATATCATTTTGATTTATGGAGAATGCCTAAAAATAGGAGAATTTCCCGACAATTATATCAAGAAAGGTTTCCAAATCGAAACATTCCAAGCAAAAAAACATTTAAGGTTTATCTATAATAATAAAAGAGGTACAATTGAACGCACAGCAAGATGTAACCAAAACCTTATTAATGTACTAGCATACATTAATTTTAATCCCAAGGTGTCTGTTAGAACCATCGCCAGTGAATGTGGCATTCCAAAAAGTTCTGTGCATAGAATTCTCAAAGATTTTAAGTACCATTCCTTTTAAAGTGCACCTAGTTTAAGGATTACAGCCTGGTGATCACCAAAGACGTCTTGAGTTTATTGCAAAAATGATGTTAAAAATCAGTGATGATCCACTCTTTTTATCAAAAAAATGTGGACTGATGAGGCTAGATTTTACAATAATGGTGTTGTCAGCCGTCACAATTCCAATCATTGGTTTCCCGTGAACCCACATTGGATGATGGAAACAAGATTTCAGACTATTTTGGGTATAAATATGTGGTGCGGTTTATTTAATGGCCGTGTATACGTCCTTACTTTTTTAACGGCACTCTAATAGGTGTTCGATATTTAGACTTTTTAGAAAACGTTCTACCCGATTTGCTAGAAGATATTCCTCTTCATGAGCATCAAGAAATGTGGTAGCAAGAAAACGGAGCTCCTCCAGATAATGCGAGAATCGTTATCGACCACCTACAAAACCGTCTTGATAACCACTGAATAGCAAACAATTTGTCCCCTCTTGATCTTTTGGGGTGCGATAAAAGATATTGTATATCAATCAAAACCGCAAAATTTAGAGGAATTAAAAGAAAAAATAAGACAAGCATGTCGTCAAATTAGTCCCGAAATGATCCGGGACACATGTACCAGAAATCTTCTGGAACGATTCGAAATGTGTGTTGCAGCATGTGGGTTACAATTCGAACATTTAATGTAGATAATATTAGTTAGTTAGTTGGTACTTTGATTTATTTTTTCATATAATTTTTATTGACTTTATTTTTATTGTTACTTTAAGTGTATTGTTCCTAAGTTTGTATTTTATTTGTACGAGTAGTATGTTCAATTTGCAATTTACACCAATGAAACCTCCATACAACGAGGAGTCAGACAAGGTTGCATTTTGTTGCCAACATTGTTCAATGTTTACGCGGACCAGGTATTTAAAAAGGCAGGCAAGAAAAACTGCTTATCTGGGTCATATATTTTGAAATTACAAGTACCAGTTCTTAAAGCTTATTATGAAAGGGAAGATAGAAGGAAAACAAGGCATCGGAAGAAAGAAATACTCATTGCTTAAAAACATAAGGGATTGGACAAATCTCGATACCCATGCACTTTTTAGAGCCACACAAGATCGAGAGGAATATTCCAGAATTGTCGCCAACATCCACTAATTGTATAGGGCACCATAGGAAGGAGAAGATGAAAATGAAGTCATTTCTTTGCAATAATCATCTCAATTTAGAACTTAGACAAAGAATGTTTAAATGCTAAATTTTTTTCCGCACTTTTGTATACTGCAGAAGTGTGGATGCTAAAAGTATCGAATATGAACAAAATTGAAGCATTGGAAATGTGAAAATGCTGAAAATATCTTAGACAGCAAGGAAAACTATTGAAGAAGTATTAAGGAGCGTCAACAAATATAGAGAACTGCTAAAGACTGTTAAACATCGAAAAATGTCTTATCTGGGACATATAGTAAGAAGAAGTCGATATTAAATATTGCAATTGATCGTTAAATCCAAAATAGAGGGCCGTAGAGGTGTAGGAAGGAAACGGGTTTCTTGGTTGAGGAACATGGAACGTCGTGAATAGACCCGGATATCAAATGCGGGACAATTATTCCATATTGCAGAAGATCGAGAAGCCTTCGCAAAGGTGATCGCCAACATTGGATAATCCTGTTATAGCACGCGAAGAAGATGAATATGACTATTTACTGACAACGCAACGTCCAATTTACGAGAGACTCCAGGATGTATCCATGCTACGAGGAGAAAGTCCCCATGCGGTTCGAGAATTTCTTTCGCAATATTTATTTTCAGTGAATGTTTAGTTATGTTTATCGACTTCTTTATAACATTGTTCAAATCATGATTCTTTATACTAGTTTTCTCTTTACGATAGTTGTTATGTTCTTAAAGTTTCCTATGGAACACGAAAGTGATTTTATTAAAAAGAATGTGGAAGAAATATATTACGATATTTCATGATAAAATTTGGACGATGTGATTCACAGCTCTGAGTATATGTATTAAACATTATTGTAAAATAATAATAAGGATTTTTAGGAAATGATTGTGAAAAATAAAATAACAACGCTGTGTTCATCTTAGATACAAAGTTGTAATGTTCATTTCACAAGTTTAATTAATGGAAGAATGCTGTAAACTGAATGTAAATCATTCGATAAATTTTATTTTGCGAAGATCATAGAATTTTTATTTTTATTAAATAAAAATAAAAATTCTATGATCTTAAATGACCTTAAATGATCCTTATGACCATAAATTTTATGGTAAGAGAGAGAACCTAATGCAGGATTAAATACTATTATGGAACTTCCTCATTCTTGGCTTTGAAAGTATACCTGACATAAGCCGAACCCACAAAACTTGGAATATATTACATTACATTACAAAAATATATTTGCAAAAGCAAGTCTTGATTTTGCTAATATATTAACCAATTGCAAGCTTCCCTAAACTACAAATAGTTAAATAAAAATTGTTAATAAAATATTAGTAATACTTATATTTTAATAAGAGAAAAATTGGGCGAAGAAGTACATCATGGTTAAAAAGCTTGAGGAAATGGTTCACCACAACAATTAATTTATTTAAAGCATCAGTTTTTAATTAATATACTCTTGGGGGAACCTGTAACCCCTACAGAGCGCGTCCCCAGGTGGCGGATAGGGGAATGCCCGACCCGGTTTACCGGTGGGTAGGAGGGAAATAAAATACCGGGATTGCCGGTATAAGCGATCCCACAATTTACTGGCCAACGGCTTCGGGCGGAGGAGCTAATACGTGGAAGGGCACTCTTTTGTCCAGAGATCGAGAAATCGGTCTCGAAGGCGAATGAACCAAGGATGGTCAACGGCGGAAGGATGCAGAAGGCAACGGGAAATCACTGCATTAAAGACTCATAGAGTACCCCTAGTTAAGTCATTATGGTGTACAACAAAAATACTGGAAAGCCTACTGATCATGGGAATGGAATACCAAGGTCCGGCAGAGTGAGAAAAACACAAGACTACAAGGCTCACTTGGTCGTAAATATGTGAAATCCTTGTACAAGAGCGCAGAAATCGACAAGAAGAAATGGAAACCTATGAGAAAAAGTACTATGCGTTCAATCAGTGGAACTCGCTTATTACGGCCTCGGTAGATACGCCATCTCGGTTATAACGTCAATTTTTAATAAGTCCGGTCAAAAATTATTCCATAACGTTATTAAAAACCCGGTTTTATCGGCTAAAAATAAACTAACCCTCGGTTATAGCGTCATAAAATTTTATAGTAGGTTATCCTTTTTTTATTTTATGAAGAATAAAGTGCAATACGTTTCTGGCTTTGCGGCATTTGTTCCTTCCAAGAATGTAAGAAAGGTCCATTATGCCTTCTGTGTACAGTTATGTTACCCTGACAATCTATAATTTCTCATTTATCAGTCCCGTCCTAACACTGCTAGCAGTCAAATTTTTTCTGTTTCTGAAAAGAAATTTTCGCTACCGTGAAATTGTGTTCGGATCGTTTTGTTTTTTTTTTTATTTTAATTTGGTAATTAGCTTTTATTTTTTAATATGGCAAGTTGTAGCACTAAAAGGAAGGTTTTGCCTATTAAAGAAAAAGTGCGTGTTATGTATAAGAGCATTTGAAAGTAGTCGAAAAATTGCTGATGTATGCCGGTAATTTGGACTTGTTAATTCGACTGTCGGCTCAATCATAAAAAACAAGGACAAAATTTTAAAAGCCTTTAAAGAGGACGGAAACAATGTTAAAAAGATTAGGAAGTGCATTCGTGGTGATGTAGATTCAGCTCTACTCAAATGGTTCAAGCAGTGTCGCAGTTCTGATATCCCTGTGTCCGGGCCACTTTTAAAGGAGAAAGCTACAGAGTTCGGAAAATTGTTTGGTGAAGATTTCACATGCTCTAATGGCTGGTTAGATCGGTTTAAAGCCAGGCACTCAATTTCCTTCTCGAAAATTGTTGGAGAGGCACAATGTGTGGACGAGAACGTAACAAGTGACTGGTTACAAAACACATGGCCACAACAAAGGCAACCATACAAAGATGAAGATATCTTTAATGGTGACGAGACAGGTGTCTTTTATAAATTAACGCCAGACAAAACTTTAAATTTCAAAAATAAAAAATGTGTCGGTGGAAAACTTTCCAAGCAAAGAGTGACGGCTTTTGTTTGTGCAAATATGACAGGTACAGAGAAAAGAAAGCTTTTGATTATTGGGAAAAGTTTACATCCTAGATGTTTCAAAAACATTAAAACACTACCTGTAAACTACACAGCCAATAAAAAAGCATGGATGACTTCTGCTATTTTTGAAGAAGAATTGAGAAAGTGGGACAAGGAACTCCCTTTCAAAAAAAGAAAAATTCTTCTCCTAGTTGACAACTGTGCAGCCCATCCCAAACAAAGAATGATTTTTTCTATGGATAATGGAGAACCTGTGAACATTACCATCCTGGATGCTGTTCAGTTTTTAGACAATGCGTGGAGTGCGGTTACGTCAGTGACAATTCATAAGTGTTTCCGTCAAGCAAAATTGACTGTAGCTTTTCTCAATGTTGAGGACGTTGATAAAGATGACGAAATGCCTTTGTCAGAGTGGATACAAAAATTTAATGTGAATCAGGGAGCGTTCGGAACTGATCTTGACTCCTACATTTCAGTAGACGATGAGGTGGAAACATTTCAAGTCCTAAGTGATAAAGAAATTGTTGAACTGGTGCAAAACGTGGAAATGGATGTCGATGAAGCTGAAGAAGAAGACATCGTTGCTTGTCCTACAATCCAAGAAGCAATGAGAGCTGCTGAGACCATATCCAGGTTTTACCAGTTCAGGGAGGCATCCACAGATACCAAAGAAGCAGCTCAGCTTATTAAGGAAACAGAAATTAACAGAAAAACTTTATTTTTCGGAAAGGGTTGTGCAAAAGAAAATAACGGACTTTTTTCAGCAATAGAACTTTTTTACACAATGTAAGTTTCATATACATACATAATATGTTTTGTTTTTTAATTGTTTTTTATCCTAAAATGATTCTTGTTTTTTTTTTTAATTTGACTTAAGTAAATGTTATATTTTCGGTATATCGTAAACTATGTTAAATTATCATGTTTAGGCCCAGAGTAATTAACAAATAATATATCTACTATACCCAATAATGCTGTAATAATATTTTCCCTCATTAAAATTTTCTTTTTCTCAACCTCTTTTTTAACGTCACTCTGATATAGCGTCATTTTTTTATTGGACCCTTCAATGACGCTATAACCAAGTTCCACTGTACACAAAAAAGTAAAAGAGATAACAGGAAGCATAAAGAAATGCCAAATAGGTAAACTTTAAGACAAAGATGGAAATCTTATTGTAGATCTAGAGAATAAAATAAAAAGATGGACAGAATACCTGCATGAATTATTTGAAGACGATAGAAACAACATAACTCAGCTAATCAATGCAACTGGGCCAGACATATTGAAAGAAGAAGTAGAATACGCAATAAGAAACGCTAAAGATGGAAAAGCAAATGGACCTAATAAAATTCCTACAGAACTGTTGAAGTTTTTGAATAATAAATCCGTATCCATAATATTACATCTATTCAATAAAATATACAGTACTGGTATAATACCTCAAGAATGGTTGCTGTCTAAGTTTGTCACCATACCAAAGAAAAGTAAGGCAATGCAATGTTCAGATCCTCAAACAATCTCCTTGATGAGTCACCTGCTTAAAAGATTTCTTAGAGTCATCCACAACCGAATCTATCAAAAGTTAGATATCTATATTAACGATACACAGATGGATTCAGAAAAGGATTAGGTACAAGAGAAGCTCTCTTTGCCTTAAATGTCCTAATACAGAGATGTCGAGATGTTAACCAAGAGTTGCATGCCTGCTTTATAGACTTTAAAAAGGCCTTTGACAAAGTACGCCACAATCAACTCAAAGAAATCCTGGAAGGTAAGAACATCGACACCAGAGACATGCAAATAATATTAAATCTGTACTGGAATCAGCGAGGTAAAATAAAGGTAGAAGACCAAACATCGGACGAAATAGAAATACGTAGAGGAGTACGACAGGGTTGTATATTGTCATCGCTTTTGTTTAATATCTACAGCGAACAAATATGCCAAGAAGCTCTCTCACATGCAAACGAAGGGATAATAGTCAATGGAGAAGTTATCAATAACATTCGATATGCTGATGATACTGTGATAATGGCAAGAACAGTGGAAGATCTACAACATCTAGTTGAAAGTATGAATGAGATATGTAATAACTACGGCATAAGGATGAACGTCAAAAAAACCAAATATATGACCTTCAGTAAGAATCTAATTCATGACACCAGTATCACAATAAACGGTACCCAACTTGAAAAAGTAAGCGAATACAAATACTTGGAAACCCTCATTAATGAAACAGGTGACCAAAATCACGAGATAAAAAGACGTATTGAATTTGCCAGGTCTACCTTTATAAAAATGAAAAAATTATTTTGTAATCGTGATATTAGTATTCATCTACGAACTAGAATGTTAAAATGCTATGTATTCAGTACTTTGCTTTACGGTGTTGAGGCATGGACTCTTAAACAGAGGAATATTAAAAATCTTGAAAGCTTTGAGATGTGGTGCTACCGCCGTATACTAAGAATAAGTTGGGTGGATAGAATTACAAATGAAGAGGTAATACGCAGAATAAATAACGATCCAGAAGTTATTATGAATATAAAAAAGAGAAAATTTGAATACTTAGGCCACGTGATGAGAGGACAAAAGTACACTTTCCTACAAAATATAATGCAAGGAAAGATCAAGGACGCAGAAATCCAGGCCATAGAAGAATGTCCTGGATGAGAAATTTAAGAGAGTGGTTTGGCTGTACCACTAACGAATTATTCAAAACAGCAGTTAATAAAATTAGAATCGCCATAATCATATCAAAGAAGAAGAATCAGTTAATAAAATAATTAGCCAGAATGATTGCCAGTAATGAAAAGGCAACAAAAGAAGAAGAATATTCTAATATAATTAATACTAAATAAAAAGAATTTTTCAACAAATAACAAAAACAAAAAAATTTGTTTAATTTATTATCATCAAATACACTAAATTTTAAAGTAAAATTGTGGCTTCAAAAAATAGGAAATTGCATTAAGATGTTACAAGAAGATAGCTTCAGAAGAATAGTAATTCTAATATATAAATTTCATTTAATCGAAAACACTTATCCGTTTGATTGGCTAACTGTCTAACATAAAATGGTGATGATTACTCTTTAATATTTAAGGCAAGTATTATTGAAGAACAATATTGTTACTATTATAGAGGACCTATTGTGACCCTATACGGAGCAATATTTTAGGCGTAATATACTTTATATAATAGCAATTATTTTTGTTTTGGCTTTTTTGGGGACGTATATAACATGATTCCATTAAAACAATAATTGTAAATTTCACTATAAGTGTGCTTAAGGCTTGATGTGCAGCTTTTCATTCTAACTAGTCTTTTATTAACATCTGACAGGTCTTTCTAAATAACATAGAAGATAAATGTATAATTATTAATCATAATTTAAATTATATCTTTTCAATGGTACCTATTTATTGTTAGGATATTGCGTTAGTGTTTGTGCGTTCGTGTGAAAAATAAATGATTAATTGAAAATATTTAATTGGCAAGAAACTAACGTAGTTATTAATGTCAAAGTATACTATTCTTATATTACTGTTTAGTTTTCTACACGCCTACACAGAAACAAATACCAAAAGAAAGCATAAACTAATGGTTAACTTACTTTATTTGTACTGTATTTCGCTGTACTGTCATTAATTTTATTTTGTTTAAGTGCTAAGAAGTTTAAATTATTAAAAACACTAGGAGGAAATACTTTAGACCCTTAAAGGCCTAGGATCATCATTTACATTAACTTTCTATCACTAATATTAACAGCCACGTTGGCCGTATACAGATCATCGAGCAAAAAGACAAAAGAGGGAATATAAAGGTAGTGGGGGCAAACATATTGTTAGACAGGAAGTGCGATCTTTAGAGGCCACATTAAACAAGGAAAGAGAGTCTCTCTCCTTGATTGACATCAAATTTAGTTGGGTTATGTTATTGTTTGTCCAAATGTCACATGAAATCTTATTTATATTTGAAGTTTTTTAACAATTGTGTCGCATTTTAGACTCTTATCATTAATAATTAATTAAAACTTTCTCGTCTAAGACACATTCTGAAAAATATTATATAGCTACTGTTGATAAGTGTCGGAAAATTTAAACTTGGCGCATTCGCATTTCCGGATATGTCCGCCATCAGAGGCCACTTTTTTGGTCTCCTTTTCATAAGGATTAGATTCCTTCTTTTGTCTTATTGCTCGATGATACAGATACAGTTGAGTCCATTGTTTTTTACCTGTGCCACAGAATAATAAATAATTAGAATGCCCACTCTCCATTGGCAATTAAGTACGCGCATCTCGTTCGCGCAGACGTTACGCCATGTTTTGTGCTAAGAGAATCAGTGTTGTTCAATGAAAATTTATGTGGTGTGCATAGTAAAAATAACCCGGTTTAATTGACTTACGGCAATCATAGACATACTATGCAATTATTTTAACATTGTTAAATATAATACCATAAATATAAATATAATATAATTAAACATAAATATAGAAACCCATTACACCAAATGTGATTCTCAATCCGAGTCTGTGTTTCCTTCTAAAACATGGCGATCGCAATAAAAAAAATAATTAAAAAAAAAAGATTAAAAAAAAGGAATATAAAAAAATACTTAAAAAAATAGATTTCAAAAGAAAAAATAAATTGAAAAAAATGAAAAAAGAGGATTTTAAAAAATATATTAAAAAAATTTTAAAAAAAGGAGAAAAAAATAAATAAAAATATAGTAAAACAATCACTAAGAGTATCTAAACCTCCGAGATCGGGTTTATGTCCTAACGTAGTGAAAAAATAGTATATTACTTTATGAGGCGGAGAAGCATGACTTTTCTTGACGCGCCCGATATTACGCGCCGAACGAAGTGAGGCGCGTAATAGAGGGTAAGTCAAGAAAAGTCGCTTCTTTGCCGAATAAAGTATACTATTTTTTCTTCAAACGTAGCAATTTTCAACCATAAATAGTACAATTCATACGCTATTTTTACTCGAAATTAACTGTGACAACTATAAAAGTCGTCTAGATGTTAGAAATTAAAATAATTAAGTCGTCGCATCGGTGGGATTTGCGTCTCCCTGGTTACAGTTGTTTGCAATTATTAAAGACAGCTTATTGTTGTTGCAACCGCAAGCGCAAATTTAGTGCGAAAATGGAAAACCTAAACGAAATTGAGTCCGCGGCTAATGATGCAGTAGCACGTTTGGGGCCCTCCAAGTCCGATAAGAACGATAATGCTCAAACAATTTTAAACTTTCAGGATTCGCCAACATCGGGAATGATTGCTGAAAGTTGTTCTCGACCATCAGTATCATCAACAATTACCAATGCGTATCAAGAGTCTATTACCATCATTGCGTATATTACCATAGTTACATTTATTAACATAGTAGGTAAATATTTTCACACAGTATGATCAAGTTTTAGAAAACGCTGAGGAACTTAGATTTCTAGGTATGATTTTTGATTTAAAACTTACTTGGACAAACACATTCAATTTTCATATTTAGATAACATAAATATTCTTAAAGTAGTAGCAAACAAATCCTTAATCTGCAGTAAATTAGATTATGTTTCAAATGTATATAATTCAGCTAAGGACTATAGAACCAGTCCAGTGAAAGTCTTTATTTCGAAGCAAATGAATCTCCACTTTCTACTAGAAGATTAGGTCTCCGTTTATAATACGCAAGAAAGCTATCAGCTAATCCAAACAACCCGGCCTACCCCTATGTTTTCTCCACACATTACCATTCTAATTACAATTAAACTCCTAATCTTTGACCATCATTTAGCAAAAGAATTGGCAACTTTACATTTCCAGATATTATGCATACCAATATTGATTATGCTCCCCCTCGTACTATACACATCAGTGGCGCACCTAGAATTTTCTTCTCGGGGGTTGGTTGAAGTCCTTAACATTTGTCAGTAACACTGTCGGAATAGTGCCCTGGGGGAGGGTACACAGATATGTCAACTTATACTAAGGACAATACCCATTTATCCTTTTTCTTCAATACTTCTACAATATTAAAAATAAATATTCATCTTCTCAACTAGTTTATACCGATCCATCAAAAACACCCGAATTGGAAACAGTAGGATCCGCCATTGTTACAGAGAATTATGTGCTCAAAATTCTAGTACCTAAGGACTACTCAATATATTCTGCTGAACTTTTCACGATATCCAAGGCAGTACAACAAACTCTTAATTGGCCTGAAGACATGACACTAACATTCACAGATTTCTTAAGTGCAATCCGAAGAAAATATATCCGAATCATCAGATTTTAGAAAAAATTAAAAAAGATTTTGTGACTCTACAAAATAATCATAAACAACTACAGATTGTGTGGAAACCATCTTATGTGGGCATACATGGAAATGAGATAGCTAATCAGGTTTCCAAAGAAGCTTGTAAAATGGAGAGATCCGATGATCACTCATTCAGAACTAACCAAATTCCTCATTCAGATATGAAAAAATGCATCAATGAGTACACAAAAAGCGTATGGTTACGAAGATGGCAACTCTTACCAAATAATAAATTGCGGCAAGCAAACCCAAATCTATCAGCGAAAACAACAATTTTAGTAAAGCTAAGGGACCAGGTTGTACTACATTGTATCCTAACAGTGGCGGTTCGTGGCTTGAGAGACAAGGTCGGCAAGGTATTTTTTGTCTCCTCAGAAAGGTATACCGTCTAATAAAGACTTCAATCATCATAGGGGATTTTTTCTTGTTTTTTGTTTTTTTTTTTGTTTTTCCTATAAATTTATAACCTAAACATGTTTATAAATTAACTCTAGTCTATGTTGTTTGGAAGTAGCAAAATGGGTAATAACGTCATCGTACAATTTATTAGAGTTGTGGAGAGATTTTAGGTTTTTTTTCTATTGACATTTGAGACAAGCTTGACATTCTCTCTTATTTCATAGTATTTCGATAAAACGTTTTGATTCTTTTAAGGCAAGAGAAATCTCGTTCATTTGAGGCAGACGTTGGTGGTAATGAGAGAATTCTTCTTCTTCTTCTTCAAGTGCCGTCTTCGTTCCGAAGTTTGGCTATCATCAAAGCTATGCGTATTTTTGATGCTGCAGATCTAAACAGTTGGTAATTGGTGCAATTGTACCATTCTCTCAAGTTTTTCAACCATGAATGCCTTCTTCTTCCTATAGATCTCTTTCCCATTATCTTCCCCTGTATAATCAATTGCAGCAACTGGTATTTATCTCCCCTCATAACATGTCCCAAATATTGTAGTTTGCGCTTTTTAACAGTAAGTATCAGCTCTTTCTCTTTCCGCACTCTCCGCAAAACCTCCACATTTGTTACTTTCTCTGTCCAGGGTATTCTTAATATTCTACGATACATCCACAACTCAAATGCTTCTATCTTTTTGGTATCGATCTTTTTTAATGTCCATGTTTCCATCCCGTAGAGGAGAACTGACATAACGTAACATCTCAAAAGGCGAATTTTAAGTTTTAGACTTAGATCTCTTCCGCAGAACACCTTTTTCAATTTAGTAAATGTGGCTCTAGCTTTCTCTATTCTGGTTCTGATTTCTTCAGAGCAATCATTATTTTCGTTGATAATAGTTCCCAGGTAATTATATCTTCTTACACGTTCGATTCTTTGATCATGCACGGTTATGTCAGGGAAGTTTTGTGGTGATTTAGATATTAGCATTATTAGCATTATGTTTTGCTTATGTTAAGTGATAATCCGTGTTCTTCATATAATTAATTAATTCTTCATAATTCTTCATATTCTCTTATGAGAGAATTAATGACAATAATTTATTAATTTCGTTAACAGTTTGTTGTAATGAATTGCAGTATATAAAATTGTACATATCTTGTAACTTATCCCATCTTCCGAAAATATTTGGATCAGCATATAAAACTTTTAATTCATTTTCTAATTTTATTTTATTAAAGAATGATCGATAATGTTTAATTCACCTGTCTAATAAATATCTTGGAAACTCTTAGGCGTAGCTTTTAAATTTTGAATCGTCAAAGAGGTAAAAAAATTGCAAATCTTCAAAAAAACGAGTATCTATTTGCATAATAATAGTATCCAAAATTTCAAAATATACTCGTTTTTCGAGATCTGTTTCTGTCTCATGCCTTTGTCTTTTTTTTTAGGGGGGGTTCGGAATTTTGCACCAGTCTTGTTATTCTATTTTTGGAATGAATAATGTCAGTTAACTGATTTTGAACAACATTGAATATCAAATCGGTTTGGGTAAACACTTTCTTAAAAATATTTAAAAGTATGTTAAAGGAGTACTCATTTAATAAAGTTTTCAAACCGATTGCTTCACGGATCGAGATATCATCACTTTCAAAATCGTCACACTCAATAATAAAATCAAAAACTTCCAAAAGCTGTTTACGAAAATCTGCTACAGTGAAAACTAATCAAGATTTAAAATTCCATTGCGTCTGACAAACTGTTGGCATTTTTTTCGAAACAAACCGTTCTAAAACATTAGCCCGTCTAGGCGAGCATGAGAAAAACTAAGCAAATCCGCTTAAACTGGCAAAAAAAGACGAGATTCTTTAATTTTTTTACATGTATCAAAACTAAATTCATTCTATGCGCATGACAGTGAGTAAATAAAGCTTGCGGTGCAATAGTTTTAACTTTTGCCTGGAGACCATTTAATTCACCAAACATCACGGCAGCGCCGTCATAAGTTTGCCCTTCCAATTTATTTTTGATATCAAAAAATTTTAATCTGTCCTTTAAAACACCAAAAACATATTCTTCCTTATGGCTTTTACTCATGTCTGTAAAACCTAAAAACCTCTCATATATATTACCACGTAACGCGTATCGAACAACTGATAATTGTGAATGACATGATATGTCGATAGTTTCATCTACTTCTAGTGAAACAGGTTTCCTGAATCTCAGATTCAATAACGTTACTCAAAATGTAACTAATTGATTCTATTAATTTATTCTGGATTGTTTTAGATACACTGCTAAATGTCTTCGAATCAGAAAGTAAATTAGAAAATTCCAAATCGTATTTCTTAAACATTTTTATTAGTTCTCTATAATTACCTTGATCTAACGAATGCTCCGATTCATCCTTTCCCTTAAAAGATAATTCCTGACAACTTAACAAAATTACAATATCAATTAAACGACGTAAAACTGAGCGATTATTTTTACAATTTCGTTATGTTTAATAGCATTTTCACGTTGGGAATTATCTAATGAAACATAGATATTTTGTTTTCCAAATAAATCTAATTTAATCTGGCTGTAAGTATGATCTTTCGAAATATCATGTTTATGGAAAGCCCTAAATAATTCCTTTAAATTATCGTAACCAGATTCACACCACGGATTTTGATCTTTGCCCCTATTTGTCGAAAATAAAATGCAAGGCCAACAGAAAAGTTTGTTTTTATTTCACTCCTGATAAGTACTTGCTGTACCAAATATCTGAAAATGATCTATTACTTCCTCTACCCGCACTAATATTTATAAGCCAGGACATTTTAGGCAAAGGATTATTTATTTTTAGTAACAATTTGTTCTTCGTATGAAATAGATGTAAACCCATTATGCAAAATATAATTTACAATATCAGACTTACAGTTTCTCCCATGGCTTGCATTTTTTAGGTTAATAATTTATCTGAGTTTGTTTACACTTTAATAAAAACAAACTTCTAATATGTCAAAAAACCCTTTAACTTTTAACTATTTACGGCAGATGTAACGTATCACAGTATTACTTTAAAAAATAAAAATAAATCACAAAAAGAAAGGCTTATATTTGTTATTTTACTTATTATATTTTTAATTATGTTATATATTAATTATTTTCCTCTATACCACTTATTCGTTTATGTTTTAGCGTATTTTAACATTAAAAAACGTATACATTTGATTTGATAGGAGATAAAGTTAATTGCCAGAGATGCTTCGATAAAGAAATAAATCAGTTAATAAAACACCTCAACAATAAAAATATTTACAAGTGTATAAAGATCTTTAAATCATTCAATCGTTATACAACCTTAACAGTAGGTATTCAGTGAATTAATAGTAAATTAATTATTGTTAGTTTTGTCGAAGAACTATCCCATTCTGTGCTGCGATTTCGTGATTAGGATGGTTGGATGCAAAAATAGAAGAAGGTGATACATTTCAAAACACCAACCTTGACATTTTTGATATAGGTAAATATTTCTCACTGGAAAATGTCGTAGATGTCTTGTGGAGACGGAAATATTAGTTATAAACTCTATTACACTATCAGATATATGGTTTTTAAATAATCTGAAATATCTCCAATTGTTCGTTTGTAACTTCCTAAATGTATTTAATCGTCAACACTACAGTAATTGCTAAGAATTTTAATATAGGAGTAATAATTTGGCTTTATACTTATTTATTTACTAATACTATTTTATATATATATTCGTCATGGAAGCAATATAGGCACTATGATTTAATACCTTGAGTTTGTTTTCAATCCGACGTCGGCCGACGTCGCCCGATATCGGATCGGGAGAAATACGGTTCCAATGTAGGTGTACACTTAGACGGAAGATGGTTCTTGATAACTGGACCTCATAAGATACCTAACTCTCACTTATGGCTCCAAGTATCACACCCAGGGCAAATGCATTGGTCTGCAGGCTAAATTAAGTGAGGGTAGCCAAATATGGCGAAAATTTCACTGACCGATTGCCGGTATAAGCAAGCCCACATTTGCTAATCAACGGGCGGAAGATTTGGTAGGTGGTAGGGCACCCTTTTTGTCCTGGGGTTGAGAAACCGGTCCCGACAATGGGTGAACCAATATCATGGTCAACGGCATAAGGATGTAGAAGGCAAGGGGAAACCACTACATTAATTATCCACATAGATATCACTAGTACAATCATGATAGTTTTAGAAACTAATAACGGCGTTACTGATCATGGCTCTCGAAAGCCAAGATCCGATAGGGGAGAAGAAGACAAGGACTCTAAGGTCGTTAATCAGAGAATTTCTTGTCAAAAGAATGTAGATGAGAAAATAAGACTGTCCAACACTAGAATAGGAAACTGAATTGTTCAGAGCATGTATCACTCTGGTAAAATGCACAATGTTTTTCAAGAAATAAACAGGTTGAATATCGCTGTACTGGGTATCAATGAAACCAGGTGGTTCAACTCAAGTTGTTTTTAGAGCGGTGGAATGCTATTTCCCTATCTCAGAAATGGTAATGGTACTGAAGTTAGTGACATCTCATGTCAAACTTAATTTGATGCAAGTTTATACTCCTACGGCGAATGCCGACGAAGAAGAAGTGGAATTATTTTACCGAGATATTGAAAAGGCGCTAAGAGTAACGAAAACAAGAGAACTCACGATAGTTTTAGATGATCTCAATGCAAAGATTGGAAAGGGACAAAACTGAAAGTGTATAGGAAACTATGGTCTAGGAAATCGAAACAAGAGAGGAGATCGTCTGTTACAATTATGCCAAGATCAGAACTTAATTATTTCAACCACATTTTTCAAGTTACCAAACAGACGACTGTATACAGGGCGATCGCCCGCAGATCCATTGGAGAAAGTAGTCAGGAACCAGATAGAGTATATTATGATCAATAAAAGATACCGTAATGTTGTTAAAGCCGTGAGAGCATATCCTGGATTATACGTGGATCACAATCCATTCATCACCAAGATTACAGTCAGTCACCTTTAAGAACATTAAAAGACAGCAAAGAATCCCTACAATAGACAAAAAAACTTCAAGGACCTAACGTAAAATAATGCCTCCAACATGAACTGCATGTGAACTGCAGCAAATTGAACAAAAACACCAATGATATTGACGAATACTAGGATCGATTAAAATATTATCTACTTGAACCCTGTGAAGAAATACTAAAGACTTGTAACGATGTTCTGATCGTTTAACAGTTTAACAGTTTAACAGAACCGGGGGAGTGTCAATGTTTGCGCATCCACTTCTTCAACGTGACGGCGAAGTGGGATCCAGAGCGGCTATTTAAGGTGTGTGAGTAGCGGAATTAGACAGTTTTGTAGTTAGCGCTCTAGTGTCCTCGATTCGCCGGTGTACTGAACCTGCGAGCCAACCCGGACAGAGATATTTCCGCATTAAGAATAATACTCTGACCTTAACCAAGCAGAACCCATCGGTATTGTGTATTGAACTTTACCGTGGGGCCTGCACAGTCGAATATTTAGTTTGCGAGTGCGTTCGGAGCTCCCGCTGAATTGAAGCGGAAGAGAGTATAAGTCTGCGTGTGATTGACTTCACCTATTTTATTTGTTTTGTTATTAATAATAACTTTTTCTTTCTTTTATAGACGTTCGCCGAGAAATTCCTTCATCGCGGGATCCAGACGGGGACGAAGGATTCGTTTTATTTTTATTGTATATACAGCGGAAAATTAATTTTATTTTTGTTTTTATTGTACATACGTTAAATTAATAGATTTATTTTTATTTCAACCTGTGTTTTACTGAGTCTGTCGCCCCGAAAGAGCTACCCGTCACAGACTTCCGCAAGGAGAAAAGAATAATGGATAAATAATGAGATACTCAATATGATGGAATAACAGAAAGAATATAAAAACAAAGATAACAATAAATACAGAGAGATAAACCACGAGATCAAAAAGATGATAAAGTAGGCAAAAGAAAAATACTTTGAAGGGATATACAGAGATCGAAGACCTTTAAAATAAATATGATCTGTTTAACCTACACAAGAAAGTTAAAGTACAAAGATGTGCAGAATATATCGACGAACTGTTCGATCGTAAAAGAGGAGATCAGGAGCACATAGAACTTACTTCTTCCTCGTCTTCCTCTTTATAAGCAATTCTTCTTGTTTGTTGGCAAATACCTTTATGGAAGGTTGTCACTCTTATCCCTTGTTATTTTGACTTTTCTCTTGTTATTTTGACGACACAGGTCTCCTCCATTCTGCTTATGTGGTTATTCCATTTTTTCTATTTTGTGTCCATTCATTTGTACACTGTACGTTACATTTTCTTCTAATGTCTTCACTTCTCTTTCGATCTCTCAGCGTATTTCCTGTTAATCTTCTCAGTACTCTCAGTTATGCCGTTTTCAGTAGCCTTTGACTTCTGGTTGTGTCAAGTCTTGTTTCTGAGGCGTATGTCATTATTGGTCGTCCACTGGCTTTATAAATTCTTGACTTCATCTCAGTGTCAATGTGTCTGTTTCGTCATATTATTAAGGCATCCTGCCAGTCTATTTGCTTTTTGTACTTGATCTCTGACTTCTTTGTCCAGGTCTCCATAGCTAGACAGGGAAATTCACAGGTATTTTATTTCCATTACTTGTTCAATACTGATGCTCAATATCTATTTTACATTTGGTTGATTTTTTGCTGACCACTATCGTTTTAGTTTTCTGAGATCGACATATTAAATTCTTTTGCTCTAATGTTAAATCTGTGGACCAGTCTTTGCAAACTATCTTCATCTAGGCTATCAATATCGCGTCTCCTTGTCTTATTCCGCTGCCTACTTTCTATAGGTTCTGTAAGTTGTCTATCTATTCTGACTTCCATTTTGTTGTTTTGGTAGATGTTATCGATAGTTTTTATAATATTTAGGGAAACTTCTATTATACAGAAGATGGATTACATCTTTGAGTCTTATTCTGTCAAAAGCTTTTTTTAGGTCAATCAGACACAGAAATGCTGGTCTATTATACTCTGGTGATTTCTCAGTAATTTGCTTTATAACGAATATTGCATCTGTACACGATCTTCCACTACGAAAACCCTGTTGTTCAGCTGCTAAACTTATCATCTTATTTATTAGCACGTAGTGGACTCGTAGTCCACTACGAAAACCCTGTTATTCATCTGGTAAAATTAACTACTGATTTATTAGTACTTGTAAAATTTTAGTTGTAAATTTCACGTAGTATTTAACAAGTTTATACTTTTGTATAAATTCTGTATAATTGTTCTTCCGGTATTTTTTTGTGTTTTATAATTTTATTAATTAATGTTGTTAATTGTTCTGTCATTGCTGCTCCACAATATTTCAGTAACTCGTTTGGTATCCCGTCTTTACCTGCTGCTTTTCTGTTCTTCTGTTTGTTCTTGTTCTTGTTTTTAACTATTTTCCGAACTTCCTGTACATTTATATTAAGTTCTTTATTTGTACTAATTTCTGGTGTTTCCGTTTATAGCGTCGTTTGTTCCCCCTCTGCATAAAGCGCTTTTATGTAGTCAATTCACGTATCATTTTGTAAGTGTTTTGGTTCTATTATGAAGCGCCATATTTCCTTTTGCTGTCCGTAAAAATCATGTTTCATTTCTTTCGAAAAGCGTTCCCAGTAATATTTTTTTATTTTTCTTACAAGTGCATGTGTTTCGTTTCTAATTGTCTTGTAATTATGTTGTGTCTTTTATGTTTTGGGACATAGAACTTACGTCAGAATAGGTCCATATATAATTTGAGGTAAAAGAATACCGGAATACAAAATTTGTGCAACAATCGAGGTAGATTTAACTTGTCCAAGTAGAAGCGTTGCTAGAGTGTTAGATGTTTGCAGCACAGAAGTATTGTTTACCGATCTCAGCGTCCTCAAAAAGTTAACGTCTGCACTGGCATTTTAGACTACATAATAAGTCCATTTTGTATTGAGGGCAACTTGAATAGTAGAGTATAACTCAATTTGTTACAGAATCATGTTCTTCGCGCTATTCTCAATCTTCCTGATGTATATCTGGAGAATGTTTGGTTTTATCGAGACGGCTGTTCAGTTCACAATGCTAGAATAATTAGGGAGTACTTAAACAATACTTTCGCGAATCGAGTTATCAGTCAAACAGGCGATATTAAGTGGCTTGGGCGATCTCCAGATTTTACACCCATGGACTTTTTTTAGGGACATTTAAAATACATCATATACGATCATCCTGAGGTTAGAGCCCAAAATTATGATGTATTAAAAAACCTAATAAGAGAAAAATAAAAGAGGTTAGTCTTCGTAAGTGGGTATATTTATTTAAAAACCCTTAAAAGGGCTACATAAAAAAAAACAAACGTTTTCGGACTAAACAGTCCATCATCAGGTTTTAAAATCGCTAGGTTAAAATGCCTGAACCACCAAAAATGCATGGGTAAAAACCCTTTAAATTACATATAGTTATAAAAGATTATACATCTTGTTGTTAAAAAACTGTGATGTTCAGTATTAAATTAAATATGACTTCAGGTAACATACATTGTAAAAATTGAGTTCCAGAGCCGGGGAGAAAACCTCTACGCACGGAGAACAGCTGGAAACTGTTTAGTCCGAAAACGTTTGTTTTTTTTATGTAGCCCTTTTCAGGGTTTTTAAATAAATATACCCACTTACGAAGACTAACCTCTTTTTTTGTGATACGTGGTATACAGCCAGCTACAGCAATTGTTTTCCTTGTGGATTTTCTAATAAGAGAAGTCTTCAATTCTGTTACAGCAGAAACTCTTTCATCTGTCCGCAGAAGTTTTAATGACAGATTGGGATTGTTCAGCCGTAGAAGATAAAATATTTGAATCATTTCTGTAGGGCATAAACAATTATTTCTCACTTAATTAGAAAGTATATTTTGTTTATCTTTTTAAAGAAATGTCTTTTAATTTTTAGTTCAACCCCAATTTTTTTTTCACAATAATTAAACGTACCGTATAATGGTTTTGCATATTTTTTTAAGAAAAGCATTTCTTATCTTACTTAATAAAGAAATATGTATATCAAATCCATCCAGCATGCTCTGAGCATAGAATATACAAACATAAATGGTTAATAAAAGGTTAGAGACACATCACCTAAAATTAACTACATAAGAACACACAAATCAAATTTTGATATCAGAATCTGAGGATACAATATTACCCCTCAGAATTGCAACCAAAAACATGGCTGTTTGTCTACAACATCGAAGGGTCAAAACAAATGTAAAATGTAGTTTTCATTACAATCAATTGTCATTTAATCCTATATAAATATAATATCTAACTTAAAAATGTCACAAGAAAACAGTTTCGGACCTACTTTAATGTTTTAAATTATTTAATGCTAAGTCTTAGTTTTGCCCAAAGCAAGAGTCGCATAGAAATTTAAATAAATAACATAACAGTCGCATAAATAACAGCCTGGCTGTTATTTAAGTCCTGAAGAAATACGAGATTATCCAAAATCGAAACTCAATACTAGCTCCAAGAAACCAAGAGAAAAGGGGAAACGCAGAATAATAACTGACACCCCAAAAAAGCTTCTTCTGACAGAAAAACAGATCAATAAAAAAAAACAAAGAAAACCACTAACTCTAATGCTGAACGTACTAAAATCTACGAAAAGAAAACTACTTTTTGAAAATGAGAAGAATGAGAAGACAACTGATGATGAAAATGGCAAAAACTCTGATAAGGAAGTATTAGAAAAACACAGCAAAATTTTGACAGGAGTGAATTGCAAATTGAAGATTTTATACTGGTTAAATTTGGGACTGTAAAACAAAAAGATGTGTACTATTTTGGGAGAATCATTAGTAAATATGATGATGGGGATGTTGAAATTTCATTTTGAAAAATGTCGTCTGGAGTAAATTATAAATTTTTCTACCTCATGATACCAGATATATCTAGTGCTTCTTCATCAGAAATTGTAGCTCTTTTGTCAACCCCTTCTGAGCAGGGTACAACGCGACAAAAATCATTATTGTCTTTTTCAGATTCATTGGAAAACTTCAACATGCATTAGGGGTTAGATTAAGTATCATAATATAGCTTTAAATATTGTAATAAATAATTTCTAAAACATTTATATGAGGTTGTCATTTTTAAAATTGTGTCAGAAGCTGTCCCATTCCCTGTCTAAAAGTGCACCTTAAGATGTTTTTGAAAAAGTGGTTTTGATTTATTTTACAACAAGTATGGGGTTTAATATTAAAAGCATATATATATAATGAAAGTTGGGGTGTATTTTATGAATATTTTCTTTCTTTATTTGGTGAGGTATTTAGAGAAATATGACAGTTCAAAATTTTAATTCTGAAGGAGCCCACTCTCCCCTACATGCGCAGGTGCCCATCTGCCATCGATCATGTCTCATTCTGTATACTGTCCTTTATTGGACAGGGTACAATACACTTATCCTACTGAAGTTGAACAAGAGAAAGAGTGTTTAAAGTGAATTGTTACATAATAACTATATATGAGTGCAGATCGATAGAATTTCTTTTGAATAGCTTTTTAATACCAATCCAAATAAATAAAGTACACAATGTAACCGATTCCGATTGGGGAGTCAATATTATTAAAATACATATGTGATAAAGGTATCAAACTTTTACGTAAAATTGACTTGTTGTTGGCATAAAGTTTACTTAAGTTATTATATTTTAAGCATTTTTCAATATTTTACAATCAAATATCGGCGGAAATTGCAACATTTAAATTCAGCTAAGCTTGAACGGGCCCCAATTACGTGATAAGTTATTATTACAGAAACGGGCTATATAATTCCAAAACCATGAACAATATCTCACTCGAACAATTTAATATTAAGCAACGGTACAATTCAGGACAAAAAAATCACGATTTTGATATTATCTTCATAATGTCCACTATCTGTCAATATATTCTCAAACAAACAACATAATATTTCCTCCTGATTGTTTACTTAGTGATCTGATCGAACCAACATTTAGATACAGTAGACATGTGGCAATTAATTTCCATTTCTCGCAGACTGCTGAAGGTCGTTTTGATTTTAGCTAAATAGATTTCGAAAAAAATGCGAAAGACGAAATGTTAAACTAATTATTTGAGAGCGTCAAGAAGAGTTAGCACGAACTAGCCTTCAATACTTATTGGATTCTCAAAGCGTGACGATATTCCTACTAAACTTATGCAATGTAGATGATTTTATACACCTTCTATTAATTATACCAAACAATGAAAACAAGAGCTTTGTCACCAACGGTCTTGCTGTAAGTAATTAGTTTATTGATCTAATTTATATTTGAAGGAAAAAGTATTTCTTTAATTGATGATTTCGTTAATATTAATCATTTATTGAATTTATATAATTAACTACAGTTAAAGACCCGTTTTTTCTCTTACTAATTTTTTTCAAGCCTTACTTTTTTATCATCCGTTCTTCATTTCAAGACAGCCAGTGCCAACTTTGTTTCTAAGTTGATTTTTTAGTTAATTTATTACTTAGATTTAGATATTACTTATACTAGTATATTTTAGAAAATTATTACTCTATAAGGAAGTGAAAACTAGAGCGACTAGGAAATGAAAGTGAATAACAAAATAAATGTAAAAAATTATTATCACATTTACACCAATTGTACAGAATTCACACCACTTAAAGGTAAATCGAAGGTAAAGAAGATGAGGAAGAAAATTAGGAAGATTCTAGGAAAATATTTAAAGAGATGATGATGTGATAAGTCCGCTAATATATTTGGAAAACATAGTTCAAAGCGAAGAAGAAATGACCATCACGTTCGATGGTTGATAGAGCAGCTGGACGAGTAGGAAGAAAAACTTACCCGCCTCTTAGATATTTGGGACCTACGCTACTCTAAAAACTAGGGCTTCCAGGAAACTGGAAGGGTGTGTAGAATTATGGGAGTTCGAAAAATCCGACTGGTTAGTTCCTACACTGGCGCGCGGACTCAAGGATCCTAAAAGGACCGGCCAAAGCTCGAATATGGCGCACACTACCAGTCGGACACACCCTGTACAATAGGGTGGCCCAAAAATTTCAAAATTGTAGAACATCCCTAGGTACCCTCTCATTTTTTGACTTTGCCTAATAGAAGTAAATCCCTAAAGTTTCAATGTCATAGGTGGAGTGGAAAGCAGTGCTCAAAGTCTTCAAAGTTTTGAAAATTTCGCAATTTCGTTGAATTTTCAAAAATTAATATCTTACATTATTTTTTTGTTTCAGATGCTGAAATTGTGAAAATTGTGCATTTAAAGACTTAAGTAATTGATATATATATATATATATATATATATATATATATATATATATATATATATATATTATATATATATATATATATATATATATATATATATATATATATATATAAACTGATAATATTTGTCTTAAAAGACTATTTTGTTACTAGTAGAAAATAAGAGTCAAGTGCAAAAAGTGAACAGAAGAAGGAACTGTCATTTGTGCATGTGCGTAGTCATGGCTTCGCCCTCCACTTCAACGCGTAAAGCAGACAATATTTTTTTAATTTTAATAAGAGACTTAGAACCAATATCTCAGTTGAACCAACTACCTTCTGTAAGGCAAGTTCTTCTCAGATTTCATTTTTTCCTAAACGAGAAAAAATCCATAAGGAATGCTAGCCACTTAACCTTGGAAGAAGTGATGTCAGTATGGCAAAAGGCTGCGATTCCTACCAGATTAAAAAAACATTGTATTGAAAAAGTTGAGAAAATACACAATGAATGGCTTATGCTAAAGAAAAATAAAGGAAGAAACTCCGATGCCCAGAACAAAAGACAAAATCTGTTTGTAGAGCAGCTCGATCAGCTTTTTGATATTGCTCACAGTGAAGCCCTGGTTATATGTAAAGTAGATGAGGACAGACAGTTTCTAATAGATCAAAGAACTGACAGAAAAATGATCATAACATCAGAAGACAAGAAAATAAAAAAAACAGGAGAGAATCCTTGAAAGAAAGTTAAAAGAACAAAAAAGACTTCAAAAAGCTCAAGAGGGAACCGCTTCGCCTCTGGTGACTCCGACTGCTTCCTGCCAAAGTTCAGAGGATGATTCATCAGATGAGTGTACTCCAGTAAAACACAGCTCATCAGAAGAAGAGCTGTATAAACCATCATCATCATCATCTTCGGCATCCCAAAGAAACAAAAGAGATTCACACACAGACTTGTCATCTCCACCAATCGCAAAGAGAAGTTTGTTTTCCACACATGTTGTTAGTGCATTGGATCGCAACAAAGTTTCTGATAGGGAAGCTTTAAGATTAATGGCTCCTATCGCAGCAGCTCTCGGTCATGATCCCAGTGAATTGCCGCTCTCAAGAAGCACTATTCAACGGGAAAGGAAGGAAGCACGAAAAACTATATTTCAAACTATTAAAGAATCTACCTCTTTTGATAATCCCGTTATTGTACACTGGGATGGAAAAATTCTTCCTGATATTTTGGGAAGTGACAAGGTAGACCGTTTGCCTGTCATAGTATCTTGTCCTGCTGACAATACAGATAAATTGCTTGGTGTGCCAAAATTAGTTGGTGGTACTGGTGAAAATTCAGCTAATGCTGTTTACAAAAAGCTTACTGAATGGGGTTTGGGTAAAATGGTAGTGGGTATGTGTTTTGACACAACATCTGTAAACACAGGGTTGAAAAATAGAGCTTGTGTTCTGATTGAACACCTAGTTGAAGGAGAATTGTTATGGCTAGCATGCAGACACCATGTTTTAGAGATTGTACTCAGTAAAGTATTTACTTTCTGTTTTGGTCCCTCCAGTTCACCTGATATACCTATATTCAAAAGATTCAAAGCAGCATGGAAATATATCAGACAAGATAGTTATCAGTCTTTGGGAAACATTCCTGTGAAGATTTCAAACAATCTGCAGTTGATGTTCTCCAAGTTGCCTTAAAAGGCAAAAGTCAGCCTCGGGATGACTATATGGAGTTGATTGAGCTGGCTTTAATTGCTTTAGGCCACACTCCAGCCAAAATTCATTGGAGAGCTCCTGGTGCGTTACACCACGCCCGTTGGATGGCTAAGTTGTTATATGGCATCAAAATCTATTTGTTTCGTGATGACAGTGGTTTCGTGACAACGCAAAGGGAGAAAGCTCAGCTTGAACGCATTGTGAAATTTGGAGTTCTTGTCTACGTCAAGTACTGGGTAGAAGCTCCTTTAGCTTCAAATGCTCCATGGTCAGATCTCTCACTGTGGAATGATATGACAAAGTACCATGATATTGATCCTAAAGTAACTGAAATTGTCAAAAAGGCTTTCAAATCTCATCTTTGGTATCTTTCGGATGAGTTGGTTGGTTTGAGTCTGTTCTCAAAAAAAGTATCTGTTGATGATAAGGTGGAAATCGTTGAAAAAATGAAATGTGAGCCTGCTGAACGGAAAGTGAGAGGCAATTCAGCACTCCTAACTGAGAAAGCGCGTTTGGCTGATTTTGCTTCAAAAAGATCACTGCAGTTACTTGAGCGTGAAGAATTGAGAAATAGCAATGGCGTGGAAAGAATACGCAGAAAGCCTTTTTAATGACGAAAGACCAACACAACCAACGCGCAAACTTCCTTCCGAAAACTTATCAGGGCCATCAATAATGCGAAGTGAAATAGAATATGCAGTTAGAACCACAAAGATGCATAAAGCAACAGGTCCAGATGAAATTAATATAGAAGCAATAAAACTACTAGACGAGGAGAATATCGAAATCTTGGTAAGGCTGTTCAATAGAATTTATGATACTGGTTACATTCCGCGAGAATGGCTGCAGTCATCCTTTGTGATGATCCCAAAAACAGCTAATGCCACAAAATGCAATGAACACCGCTTAATCAGTTTAATGAGTCACTTGTTGAAACTCTTCCTTAGGATATTACACTCAAGAATGTATAAGATACTAGAAGAACTTAGCGGGTCAACACAATTCGGTTTTAAGGGAGGACTAGGAACAAGAGAGGCAATTTTATGTTTGAACACCTTAATACAAAACTGCTTAGATCAACGAAAAGATGTCTACCTCACCTTCATCGACTACGAGAAGGCATTTGACAATGTTAAACATGATATCATGATGGAACTACTACATAGGGCCAACATTGACAAGAAGGAGATCAGAATTATTCAGAATCTATACTGCAACCAAATGGCAAAGGTGAGGATTGATCAAGACCAATATACGGATGAATTTGAAATCCGGAAAGGTGTCCGCCAAGGCTGCATACTCTCTCCGATGCTTTTTAATTTATATGTTGAAAATATATTTGCGGAAGCATTAGAAGATACGGAATTAGGCATTAAGGTGAACGGCATACCAATTAGCAACCTACGCTATGCGGACGACACAGTGATTATAACTGATAATTTGGAAGATCAGCAGTTATTACTTGATAGGGTGAATAGCATAGGTAAAAAATATGGCCTCAAAATCAACATTTTGAAAACGAAATATATGGTCATTAGCAGAAACCCTCCAGAAAACCCGATATTATGCATAGGTGACAATCGTATAAATCGCGTGAAAACTTTTAAATACCTTGGCACCACAATCAATGACCAATCGGATCCACAACACGAGATAAAAACCCGAATACAAATGGCAAGACAAGCTTTTGTGAAATTCAGACCGCTCCTATGTAATCAACACCTAAACTTCGAAATACGCTACAGAATGGTCAAGTGCTACATATGGTCCATCTTGCTTTATGGCATGGAAACGTGGACTTTGAAAAAAACATCTATCAACAAACTCGAAGCATTTGAAATGTGGTCATTGAGAAGAATGATGCGCATACCTTGGGTGGATAGAGTTCGAAACGATGACGTCCTTAATAGAGCCGGCGTGGAAAGAGAACTCTTTGAATTAATTAAAAAACGCAAGATTGGTTACCTTGGGCACATATTGAGAGGAGCAAAATATGAAATACCACAGTTAATCCTACAAGGGAAGATCGAAGGTAGGAGAGGAGCCGGCCGCAAACAATTGTCCTGGTTAAGGAATATTAAAGAATGGACAGGAATACACAATACAGGTGAGCTGTGTCACGCCGCCAAGAACAGAATTCTAGTAATGAGATAGTCGCCTACGCACTTTGGTGTATGGCATGTTAAGAGTTACTTGAGAAATTGGAAATCAATACCAATTTTTTCACCAAAAACCCAGATGAATGGACCGATGACCAAGAGTATATCAAAGGTCAAAACATCATCAGAAATCTGAAAGTTGTTAATGACTTGGCTGAAAGAGGAGTAAAGCTGTTTGAAGAGTTTAACAAGCTGTTAACAAATGATGAAGATGAAAAGCAGGTGCTTCTCCAGGTCATAGAAGCTAACAGAAAGATGGTGCCTACAAAGACTACAAAACAAGCGATCGTCGATAGTTTGAAAATATCAACAAAGGATTGATCGCCCACAGCAAATTCTTTTCATGAATATCATTGCATTGTTTTATTGTACCTTTATACTGTAAATAAAATACATTTAGTTTACTTACTTTGAGCTGTTTTTTCTTGATTTTTAATTCCCTCAAATATTCCGATTTTCTAAAATTATGCCCAACATAAAATGTCTTTGAGCACTCCTTTCCAAATGGAATATCATCTTGAAATTTTGCATAAATACTATTAATATTATAAGTAAAAAAGTTAGAGGGTGCCCAGGTGTCTAATATAACTTTGAAAAATTAACATTATAATGTGGGCCACCCTACTGTACAATTAGCAATCACTACTCGGAGTTTGCTCTAAAAAGTGCTCGTATTTCCGACTAAATGAGTATGGATTCTCAGCTCTACCGCGAGGAGGTTTGTACGAGGACAATTTTTGTGGTAAAGGATAAAACACGACGTTCACCCAAACGCAAATAAAACTGAAGAAGCCGCTTGAGCAGGTTTGGAGAACTCGCTTTGCACATTCTTCAGCCAATTACGTCACAGTTACAATTACAGTTACAATTGCAGAGCCAATTAAGTTGCCACGATCTTCTTTTGGTGCCTATCCTCTGTGGATATTGGCAATCACGTTGGTCCATACAACTTTGTTGACAGCTGCTCTAAATAATTGCATGGTAGTCATTTCTGCCCACTGTCTGATGTTCTTCAACAACGATGTCCTTCTTGGCCCTTGACATATTTTGTCTTCTGTCGTGACCTGTAAAATTAGTTGAAATAGTTGGATATGATATGAACATGATGGATATCGGAAATTCTGAGCAAGCAGCGGTAGCACAACATTCCGAAGCCTTCTAATCGTTTGGATGTTGCTTCCGTCAAGATCCAGGCTTCGACTCCATATAAATAAAAGGGTAGAAAATACATAGCATCCCAATACTCGTGTTCTTATATCGATGTTCAGGTGCATATTACATAAAATTTTCCTGTGGCGATTGAAGACAGCTCTAGCCTTTTCTATGCGACGTCTTATTTCCTGTGAGTGGTCCCATTCGTTATTTAAGCTGCATCCAACATATGTAGTTTTGTCGACTATTTTCAAGGGTTCATTATTAGTTGTGAATTGGTGCTGTATTACGTCGTTTCTATTTATTAGAAGAATTTTGGTCTTCTTACAGTTTAATTTCATGCCGTATCTGTCACAAGCTTCCACTACAAGGTCTATTAATGTTTACAGATCCTCCGCATTATCAGAAATCAAAACCGTGTCGTCTGCATATCTTAAATTGTTTATGATTTCACCATTGATTTTTATCATCATCATCATCATCATATAACGGGGGTCCTACGGCGATTGCCGCTTCCCGCATTTCAGCCTCCATCTTTTCCTATCTCCCCAATCTCCCTCTTCTAAGTCTCTAGATTGCATTGTTTTTGTAATTTCTCTTCTCCAGGAATTTGGTGGTCTTCCCCTTTTCCTTCTTTCTGGCGGAACATACATTAAGGCTTACTTTGGCCACCGCTCCTCCTCCATTCTCATCACGTGACCATACCATTGTAATTGCCTTCCTTGTATTCTATCTGAAAGAGTATCTTTAATTCCTGTACGGTTTCGTATTTCCTCATTCCTGATTCTTTCCATTCTCGATACTCGACATGACCTTCTAAGATAATCCATTTCCACAACGTCTACTTTATCTCATTCATTCTTTGTCATCGTCCAACATTCGGCACCATATGTGGTAATTGGTTCTACAATTGCTCTGTATACGCGAAGTTTGGTATGCATCTTTATTTTATTAGACCACAGTAATGAATTCAGTATTCGGATGCATTTTTTCCCTTGGGTTATTCGGTTTTGTACATCTATCTTAACTCTGCCATCTGCTGATATGATGCTTCCTAGATATTTATACTGGTTGCAGCCTTTTATGACTGCGTTTTCAAGCCTCAGATCTGTGGTATTTCCTTCAATTTTTAAATATTCTGTTTTGCTTATGTTTACAGTACATTGATTTTTATACCTTCTCTTAAACCATCAATAGCTTTCCTGAACAGCATTTCCGAGTAAATATTGAACAACGTCGGTTATAAAATGCAGCCCTTACGTACTCCCCGTTTTATCGTGAATTCTTGCGAGGTTTCGTTGTCTACTCGTACAGTTGCCCTTTTCTGTAAGTATAACTTTATGATTAGGCGTAAATCTTTGTCATCAATACTAGATTCTTTCAGTATCTCAAATAATTTTTGATGTTGTACCTTGTCAAATGCTTTTTCAAAGTCTCTAAAGCATGCGTAGACTTCGCAAACTACCTCTCGAGCTTTTTGTATCAATACTTGTATGGAAAATAGGGCCTCTCGCGTAAGGCTCGAAAGGCCCTATCTAGCGTCTTAGGCGAGTTGTGGAAGTGAAATATAATAAACCTATATTATACAGAGTCATCAAAACAATCGTAATTAGAGCAGGACTTGAAAAAACCCTTTCGATCGTTCCAATTCGTTTGGCTGGTTATCACACCGATTCACAAGGAATTGAAAATAAAACCTAATCTTACCTATTTTGTTATGTAATTATCTGATTTAGTTAAAACGGAACATAAAAGCAAATAAAATAACCTCAAAAACATTTACAACTTTTTGGTTACTTTTGTGACACATAAAGAGGAGTTACTTGTCAGTAGTCCTACTATATTCATAAAAAAGATTTTTCAATGACTACTTTAATCTCATTGTAACTGCAAAATGAACTAGAATAAGAATCTAAGTAGATTTAAAGAAACAATTTCAGTGATATTAGCTGTTATGAAGCTTAGATAATGGATTTTTTAAAATTAATTCTAGTAAGACGATTCTTACGTTTCAGCAGATAGCTAAATTATCCTAGCTGTATATGATTTAGTGAGCTGGTAAAATTCCTCCTCCTACAGGTGAATAAAATTTTTCAAAAGATTTCCACGGTTATTACAACTAAACCTAGAGCTAAGATGAATACTATTACACGAATTAATAATAAACTCAATAGTCTTTCAGGTTGAACCGCGTCGATTATCATTACTCCGAGCTTTCGACATCCTCTTTAGTGTCTCCTTAAGAGTTTCCAAGGTCTCAATCTCCCAAGTCCCCAGAAACTACTACACTTTATTACTCAGACATGTTCTAACGAACCCCCGTGCCTATTTGGTATATGGCACAAGATATGACAAGGAAGTACTCTTTTTAGTCTACCACTCTTTCGCAAATTTTTATTTGCATCATCAGGGTGCTACAATCAACAAAATTAGTACAAGTTACAGAATAAACATTATTTTTTATCTTACACTAATTAGGATTAGTTGTCATTATGTTTATAAACTGAAAACTATCCAAAAAATTGTTTTAAAAAACGTTCTTTAACAAAATTATATTTAAAAAACTTACAAACACATATACATAAACATTTAAATAAAATTATGTTATAAAATAAATACAGAACATGTAGTCACAATATAAAATTTAGCTTATAAATATTCTTGTCTGAAACAAAAGAATTGGTTGTGAATTTATTACTACCACAGCCACCTTTACTTCCAAGCCATGAAGTAAAAAAGGCAACACCGCATTCTATGACGTCGGTAGTCCGATAATCAGCTGTAAGGTCTACCAGAAAATTAAATTAATTTGAATTTTAGGAAACTGATATTTTCAAAACTTCAATTCATTACAGAAATATTTTTAGGGAAATTAAATTAATAAAACCCTATATATACCTAATAAATATATATAAAGTTTTATTAAGGTTATATTATCAATAAAATAATCAATAGAGTAAAATTTATTGCACTTAAAATACAGTGTCAAACAGTTAATATTACAATCAAATGCAGTCAAGAATATCTAGAAATTTTAAATATTAAGTACTTAAGCATATAAATAACGCAATACATTAACACGACATTTAAAAAGATTATTAAAAATACAAAAGATATAAAATTTGTTAAGTAAAAACTTAGTGTAACTATTAGGATTAAAAAATTCATCCCAAGAAATCAGACACAATATAAATATGGTTCTAAATTAATCTAATTCAAAATTAAATATTTTACTATTTACTTATAACTTTTGATGAATTTTCATACTTAGGTATACGAAAGTAGCAATTTTAAGTATGAATAGGTTTTTTGTCATACACACTAAGTTAAAAGAGATATACATGAAAAATGTGTTGAATGTAACATACCATTTATAACTTGTATATCGATTTAAAATAACTTATATTCTCAAAAGATTTTTGAATGTAATACTCAAATTTGTTATCACTTATCTAAAAAGCAGATCTATATCGAGAAAGTAAGTTCTCTAATTGTGACCATCTTGTTAATTTACTATATTGTAAAATCCATTTCAAATCATTACTACTTAATCTATTCTTACCTACATTGACGATTACACTAAAATTACTGCTAACTATTACTCTACTTATTACACAAATATTATCACACACGTGTCCCAACTGATTAATGTTTAATACATAGAAATATACACAGTCACTTGTAATTTTACTTGTCCAGTTTTTCAATGGGATATTATTGTCTAAGTCTCTTAAAAATGATTCAAAGGAATCTATTAAATCATTGTCTAAGAATTCTGTTTTCTCTTGTTACTTCTTCTTATGCAAAAAGTTTCTTCTGTCTTCGGGATTCCTTCTTTCTTTAGTACGATGAATAGTTACATATTATGGTACTTCAGGAAATATATTAGGAACTGCATTGTCTTTTAATTTGGGAAATATTAACTTTTCAATGTGTACATTTCCATCTTTATCTTCTCATTGTTCAGTCCGCTGAATAGCATCTTCATGAAAATGTTTGGCACATAATACGGAAGATTTGGTAATTGTATAGCCTTCTCTATGAATCGAGCATAACCCAGTATACCTTCTTTGGGGATCTTTGGGAAACGAAAACGTACTTTCTACCTGTTTCGTTTTTAAAGTACTGGCATAATTGGTTTTGCAACCAGATACAATTCCAGGATATCTGTAACAAAAAACAAAAGTATTATTAAATGAAATGAGGTTGAATGGTCGAATAAATGAACTTTAAAAATAAGGCTATTATCGAGCACAAGTTAATTAAATCTAGCCCAAGTACTTTCGCTTAAAATAGCATCTTCAGGGGCATTTAGTCAAAATGTAAACTATCCGGCAAGCGTAGAATGTGGAAACATTAAAAATAACATAAAATTGTACAAAACACTACACTAAAACGAGGACAAACAGTTTCTGGACGCTGCTGGATTCTACGCTGTACGTTTCTGGATTCTACGCTGGACTGTAGCGTAGAATTTTTAAGTAATTTTAAACTGTTTGTCCTCGTTTTAGTGTAGTGTTTTGTACAATTTTATGTTATTTTTAATGTTTCCACATTCTACGCTTGCCGGATAGTTTACATTTTGACGAAATGCCCCTGAAGATGCTATTTTAAGCGAAAGTACTTGGGCTAGATTTAATTAACTTGTGCTCGATAATAGCCTTATTTTCAAAGTTTAAAAGTATTATTATTTTGATTTTAGTTTACATATTTTGTAACAAGAAGCAAGAGTATTATTATTTTCAGTTTGTTTTGTAGGTTATATTTATACTTACCTTTTAAATTGTCGTTAAGAATCTTCTAAAAGTTCTAAACTTAATGTAATTTCACTTATATTAATATTTTCTAATTGATTTAAGCACAATTTACAAATAAAACATTCGAATATAGTTTAAAAAACACTAAATTCAACAAACTTTACAAGCCTTCCTACATATGAAATGTTAAACAAAACAAACCACGGTCGGACTACCACGCGTTGTTGCCAAATTTCTACTTCATGGCTTGGAAGTAAAGGTGGCTGTGTGACTACCAATTTAAAATGACAGAACGTTAGATCCTAAAATGATAACAATGTAAAGGTAATAGTATACCTGATAGACGCTGAATTTTTTGATAAAGAAGAGGCTAAAAGACTTATTTTATGAAGTAGGAGAGATATTATATATCTCATATATATTAAAACTTATTTTGTTGACGCAATTACTTGATTCTCTCATATATAATGAAACTTATTGAATTACCTTCATTAGTAGATTCGTGGTTATCTAAAGTTAACAATAATGAGTATAAGTTGCTTTAATTGTTGGTATCTGCCTTTTTATTAATAATTTCTTTTTCTTGAAAAATGAAAGCTATCTCAAAAAACAATCTTTTTGAATAATTGCTCTCCGTGGATAGGATTTTTACATTCGAAAAATCAAAAGAGCCCTGCTGTGTTAGCATGTATGGTTAGGGAACATCTATCAGGGTGTAACCTAATATCACTCTTGTGAAGAGTCAAACGGCTGAAAACTTTTTGAGAGGTGTCACTTATATAAGATCTAACTGGTAAGTCTAACTGGTAAGCTGGTTTTGTATGTTTTCAATAAAATTGATAGTGTGTAAAATAATTTAATATTTAAGCTAAGTATACTTTCGACATAATAAATGTCATCATCAGAGCTATCCTAAAATAACGTTAAGTAAATTTTGTATATAAAATACAATGATAGAAAAAACTTACGTCAATTAGGCAATAAATACTTCATAGAAGGACAATTGTGCACAAACGACATATTAAAATTCAAAGATCGGGCTCTGTAGGCCACAGATCTTGGGTCTAACCCTTATACATATGTATAATTCACATTTAAAAAGTTTTTATAAAAACATGGTTACCACATACAGTAACGAGAACAGCTGTCTTTGACTTACATTTTTGAAGTAAAATGAAAATGAAATAGGAAGCTCGGATATACGGAAATAAATCCTAGAGCGACCTCTGTATTTAAATTATTAATTAAAAATTGAAAATGTCTAAAATGACGTCTGAAGGTTATTGATTATTAATTTTAGCTACTGTAGAATTTTAAATTTAAATATTTTAAATTGATTAGTTAACGTGAAGATTTAAATATACATTTATCAAAATTATCAAAAAACAAAACTTTAAAGTTTGACCAAATAGAAGAAAGTAGATGAAAAACCAACCAAGGAGAAGTATCATTTGCTAAGTTAAGAGTTCACAGCTATTATTGATTATCGGTATTATTAATAAAATAAATAATGAAGAAGAAAATATCAAACATTCTCTATGTAGATGAAATCAATGAAAGAAAGTATAAGAAATTCTCTCTTTTAAATCTCTTTTTTAAAAATGAGGGTCAAAGCTTGATGGTTACTTTTATACTAAGTGTATTATTAAAGAAACTTCTTAAAGATAGGATCAAACTTACAATTTAAGTTAATTTGAGTGTTGACACAATTTTGAGGATTCCTTTTCATTTCTCTACTGATTTCAAGATCTTCTAGTAAATTCATTTTTATATAATTATTATTGGGTATACTGTGTAGGATCTTACTATCTCTATGAGGACTAAAGCCATGCTTTGAAGCATGTATATGATTCCCAAAACTAGATTTATCAATCTTAGACAGATGTTCTTTGATGCGTATATCCAAAGGTCGCATTGTTCTACCCACATAGGTCACCGGGCATTCACCACAGGATAATTTATAAATACCACTTTTTGACGATTTCTTAATTTTGTCTTTAGTGTGAGAAAAAATAGATTTGATATTTTCTTTAACTTTGAAAGAAAGTTTTAGATTAGGGATGTTTTTTAAGATTCTGGCTATATTGTCTGAGGGATAACCTAAGTACGATATTGATCGATAAATAACTGTCGAGTTAGAAATGTTATGGACAGTGTTGTATGCTAGTGATCTATTTCTTTTATTCCTTAATTTGTTGAGTATGTTATCAACCAAAGTAGGGGTGTAACCGTTACTATAAGCAAGTTGTTTAATAATTTCTAATTCTGATTTAAAATTTGAATCTGACAGAGGTAAGCTAAGTAAACGATGGATATAGCAATAAAAGGAGGCCATTTTCTGTTGAAAAGGATGATTAGAAGATCTAGGGATGGTATGGTCAGTCTGAGTTGGTTTTCTGAAGACTGAAAAATTTAATTTATTATCTATTTTAGTTAATGTTAAGTCTAGAAAATTAATAGAATTGTTGGATTCTGTTTCTAAGGTGAATTTTATAGCTGGATGTAAGTTGTTAAGTGAAACTAGGATATTGTCTGCATCTGAGGAATTTCCATCAATGATAGCTAACACGTCATCCACTTATATAAGAACCTTCACAGCCTAAACAACTAAGCTTGTATACAACATCACTTTTATCTGTGTTTATGAACAGTTTGTCTATTGTATTTAGGGATTTTGTCGATTTTCCAGTGACACTTTTGTTGACACCTTTGACATGGAGACCTCTCATAAACAAAATATTGTCCGCTGTACCTTCTTTCTCCACCAAATCACTTTATAGTTATTATGCGATATCTTTTGTCCTTTTTACATATTATGGACGACATGGTTCATAAACTCCATTTACTTGGGATACCTTCTTTTTTAATTTTATTAAACATTTGAATAAATGATTTAGGTATATCTGCTTATAAAAACAATTATATTTTTGTCTTCTTTTGACGATTCGATTTTCAATCCGAGAAACGATATTAAAAAATTGTCAAATAAAAATTGTGAAAAATATATTTGTAACCTATAAATGTTATTTTCCTAAAAATAGTATTTTGTGGGCAGTCTTATTAAATGCGCCTAAACGCTGTTCACTAGGTCATTATAATGTCTAATGAGTTCTAATGGTAAAACAGTAATGTTAATTTTTTTGCAGGAGTGTATTAAAGTCAACAGTCGCCTTATAAAGAATTTTGTAATATTAATGACTACATTAAAACAACAGCGGGATACGAGATGTATTTTTTTTTCTATTTATTGTGGGTTGGCATCGTTTTATATTCATGAATAGAGTATGTCATCCTAGATCAATACTAGCTAGGTAAAAAGGTCAGATTTATTGCTTGGTTAAATAGGTAAGTAAATATAACTCATCATGGGTTGTTTATATATTTAAGCAATAATTATACTGGTTAGTTAAATTTTATTATTAAAACAAGTATCAGTACTCATCTTTTAGTATCAGCAACAAGTATCAGCTATTATAGATAGTATGTACTTTTAAAAATATATAAGTTTATGGTAAGTAAACTAATAGAATTATAACGTTTTTACCATTTTATTTTTTCATAAAGTTGTATTTGAAGAAAAATGTAATTTAAGAGCAGTACTAGAGACAAAGGAAATTCTAATGAAGAAGTAAGACAGTGAATGATACAATTTGTATATTACTTACTTAGTCTATAGCAATGTTGTCTCTCCATCTGGTGCGTAGCCATTCTAGTAGTCTTCTTCCTTCTGAGTAAAACTGCTATACCTACTAGTTTCTAGTTTCGACCATCGGTCATCTGAACCTACATTAACGGTCGCCTACATTAATTTCCAGATATAGAAATGTAGGATTAATAAGGATATTTACAATTACTTTGTATGTTGTAAAATTCCACGAGGAAACTAAGTTCCTGTAGCTGGCTGTGTACCATATATCACAAAAAAATTTTGTTTAAAATCCTTTATAAAAGGTATATAAAAATGCCCCAAACGGGCTATCACAAACACATTGCAAAACGTTTTCGGATTAAACAATCCATCATCAGTGCAAACGGTTGTACATGCAAAAAACCCTTTAAATGTGTTAAATTTAAAGTTGTTTTACATTATTAGTATTTATAATTTGTGATGTTTAAGTTACCGTTGGATAGGTAACATGGCGGCGTATGACTCTACATGAGTAAAATGGTCCTGAGACGAAGTGTCTACGAGGACCTGTTGATAACAACTCAACAGGTCAACAACTCAACAGTTGTTATCAACAGGTCCTCGTAGACACTTCGTCTCAGGACCATTTTACTCACGTAGAGTCATACGCCGCCATGTTACGTATCCAACGGTAACTTAAACATCACAAATTATAAATACTAATAATGTAAAACAACTTAAAATTTAACACATTTAAAGGGTTTTTACCGATATATTTTGGTGGCTACTAGCATGTACAACCGTTTGCACTGATGATGGATTGTTTAATCCGAAAACGTTTTGCAATGTGTTTGTGATAGCCCATTTGGGGCATTTTTATATACCTTTTATAAAGGATTTTAAACAAAATTTTTTTGTATGTTGTGTTAGATAGCGATATTTCCTTGTAGTTGGAGAACACCATTTTATTCCTTTTTCTGTTTATTTTGATTATGACACACTTTTTAATTTCTGCGGCAATTGTCGTTCTTGTCATATCGTAATAATAAATTGATGTAGCTATTAATGAAGTGCAGCTCTTTTGTATTTAAGAAATTCTGAATCATTACGGTCCTCAATTACTATTAGCGCTATTAGCTTTCATTCATGAAAAATTTTAGCCCATTAATGGACGTCAAGTGGTTCGCAAAATCGTTCGCGATTTTATTATTTGTTGTAGGGTGGCTCCTAAATTAGAAACCTATCTTATGGGTAATTTACCCTCGTCACGTCTTGTTCTCTCTAGGCTATTATACAACTGTGGACTTGATTATGCAGAACCTTTTTGGCTAAAGGATCGACACACCCGAAATTATAAAACTATTAGGGGTTACATAGCTCTATTTATCTCTTTAGCAACTAAAGCCATACATTTGGAAGTCGTGAGCAGTTAGCCACTGAAAGTTTTCTAGTAATGCTAAAACGCTTTATTTCTCGACGCAGAAAATGCACTTCCATCCTTTCGGACAATGGTAGTACCTTCGTTGGCGCAAAAAATGAGTTTTTCAAATTTATTAATACCTATAGTTCAACTATTAGGGACAATTTACCTACCGACGGTATCAATAGACAGTTTATTCTAGGCGGGAGTAAAATCTGTCAAATTTCACCTACAGCGCGTCATTGGCAATACGATTCTTTAATATGAAGAATTTTTTACTGTTTTATGTCAAATTGAAGCGTGCCTAAACTCACGATCACTCTCACCAATGTCCAACAACCTTTCCGACTTACTTCCCTTTACTCCTGCACACCTTTTAATTGGATCCACATTGACCGCAATACCTGAACGGAACTTCTTAGATAGGAAAACAGCCTTAGCAGATTCCAAAGGCTTCAAAAAATGATCCAAGGTTATGGGACTAGGTGGTCCAAGAAATACATTTCGTCCTTCCAGTAGCGAGTTAAGTGGAAAAACATTTCAACAGTCTTCTTAAAATTGGAAGTCTAGTGACGGTGAAGGAAGATGAAACTAAACCCTTAAGATGGTACCTGGGTAGAGTAACTCTATTACATGCGGGTAGTGACGGAATAGTTCATGCAGTGACAATTAAAAATAATAGAGGTTGTTTCAAGCGACTAGTGACAAAGGTGTGCGTCCTACCCACAGATCAGTGACTTAAGCTTCAGTGAAACAAACAGTGAAAGAATCTTGTAACTCCTTTATTACTTGTTGAACCCTTGCAGGCGTTTAAGGGAGGTGGCTTAAATGTTAAAACTTTCGAGCAACCCCGTATACTACACTTTTAGTTAAATACAACCCAACGTTCAATTTACACCCCCTCGATAGGGGATGCAAGTAGTGGCGGGGAGAAGACAGTCAACACTCCGAGAGTCTCATCACAACATCGTTACAATAAGGACGCTATTTTTATTTTGGTCGTTTACAAAATATTTTTTAAATGTGCTATTTTTTTCTTCAATACAGTTTAGTTTAAGTGATTTGTTTTTGTGTCATTAGTCTATGGGAAATTCTAATAAGATTTAACTTACATCCTACACCTGTTTGTAATAATCTTTGTAAAGGTTTTGTAAAGTTGTAAAAGAAGTGAAATCGATCGATAGTCTTTTAGGTCTGTGGTGTCTCCTTTTTTGTGTATTAGTATTGGTTTACTAGTATTCCATTGTTCGGGTATGTTGCCTTCAAATAGACAGTTATTAAATACTAATAATATATATGTAATGGCTTCTTCTCCGCTTTCCTTTAACATTTCTGCTAGGATTTCATCTCTTCCACGAGATTTATTCCTTTTTATTTCTTTTACTGTTCTTTCTATTCCTTTGTGGCTTATTTCGGGCATGACTTCTGAGTGATGCCCGAAACACTACCTTCTCAAGTTCTGCTTTGAGGAGTTAAAAAGATCGTTTCTGGAACGATACAGATCGGCGTAGAACTTTTCAATTGAGTTTGCTATATCAGATTTACTTTTTGTAGTTGTCCTTGTTCATTTTAAATGGTTATTATGTTTTTCTTTTGTAGTTTTGGTTTGGTGTATTTGTCACTTCCATTTTTCTCTAAGACTTGTTTTATACGGTCTTCTTGATGTTTTTAATGTCGTCTTTTATCTGTTTTCTTATTACTCGATTAAGTTCCTTAAATTCTGCAGTGTCTCTTTTGTGTTGTCTAAGAAGATTTTTTCTTTGATTCAGCGTGTTTTGTGATTCTACACTTATTTTGGATTTTCGTTTTCTGTTAGCGGCTGCCACTTCTAAGCTTGCATTTAATAGTTGTTTTGTATTGACTGTATTGATTTCATTTAGGCTAAATTTACCTAGATTTAATACTTTCGCGGATTTTAACATGCGTCATATTGTTCCATGTTAGATTTTAGTTTATCTGTGTCTATATTCCAAGTTTTACTAAATTTTTAATATGTTTTATCTCTTTTTTTTGGCTCTAACAATTCAGTGATCGCTACTTACTGACGCCGTATTTATGACTGTTACGTCCTGTATGATACCGGTATTGTTTTACACAGTATGTAATTTATTTTGTTTTGAGTTTTTCGATCTAGGGACAGCCATGTCCACTTTCTTTGAGGTTTTTTCTTATAGAATGTGTTCATTGTATAGTATTTCTGGGCTTGTGGGAAGTTCACTAGGGTTTCTCCTCTTTTATTTCCAACTCCAGAGCCGAATTGTCCTGTATAGTTTTCCGATTTTTCAAGTCGTTGTCCGATCTTAGCGTTGAAGACTCCTATTATCATTGTATACGTGCTGTGATAATTTGTGCTAGTTTCTGCAATTTTTTCATAAAATTCGTCTATCTCTTCATCCGGATGTGCTGCGTTTGGAGCGTATACTTGAATAATTTTCAGGGAGACGTTTTCGTTTACATTAAGCCTAATTACTGCAATTTTTTCAGATATTTCTACAAATTGCTTTACTTTATGTGCATATTTCTTGGAAATTAGAAATCGTACGCCATCTAGGCTTCTCGCCTTTTATAATATAGAACGTTACCGGTCTCCAAAGCGTTATTCACTCTTTCCCTTTCTTTTTACATCTGCTAGACCAATTATGTCCCATTTTAATTCCTTGATGTTTTCTTCGAGTTCGTAAACATTTTCATCTATGCTTAAGGACGTTATATTTATAGTTGCGATATTCAATCGTGTAGTTTTTAGCGATTTCTTGCTTCCCCCAGATTTCATGAACCTGTCTTTTTTTTTGTAAGGAGTATGATTTTCCATTACTGTATGGTCTACCCACCTGGGGACCCATTTCTGTTGTTTTAGGTATCGCCATATTCCTGTTTTTTAGCCTTAAAACATCACGTTGGCTAGACGGGTTGCTGGGTGATTTTATACAAATAATAATATCAAGGGATTGTCACTTTCGCCATCCACACCGTACCGAAGGTATTCTTCTCCGCCGTGGCTGTCGTTGTGGACTTCATCCGTGACCTTGGACAAGGGACCATAAGCAGGTACTAGTTTCCCGGGTCAGAAAACACATGGAATCTGCGGAGGGGTGGGATTAATTCATTTTTCCTGATAGGAATATCCAAAGGAGTTCCTACCCGCTACCCTGATGCCGGATACGAGTTGTAAAAACACCATAGTCAATCCATCTTTGCACCAATGAATGAATCAAAAGGTGAAATGAAGAGTAATTTAAAAAAGTATAGAGGAACGATACAGCATCTTTGGAAAAAGGTTAAAAAAAGTTTTCAGCGTAAAATTTAAATAAATGGTGGCAGTCGGGGCCTGCTTAATGCATTAAATTGAATAACATATTACATTCTCAATATTTGTTTTTGTTAGAAATATAGTCATTGGTCCTCTAGTTATGGCGTTTGTAATTTCTAAAAGAAGTTATCAATTTATTTCGTATGCTTTAAAAGAAGATGTATGAGTAAAGATTCATGATACTACTACTAATAACTAAAAATAATCTCTTAATAGGTAGAAAAATAGAAAATAAAAGGCTGATTAATCGTAAATCCCTTATCGCATCACTTGATGAACTGTTTAGGCTAGAGAATCTGATTGTTATTGGAGACATTAATTTTCGAGACATTTCGTGGCCTATAACTGATCCACCTAGTGGCTTAACAACTTCCAAAAATGATTTACAGATTTTGTATTAAATTTTAATTTCCATCAATTCATAACGGAGCCGACTCGTTTCAGAATCAGTAATTTATCCCCATAAATGATTCCCATTTATTAACACATCTCCCAATAACCTCTCCAGTAGGTTACTCGAATCATGCAGTCATAACGTTTTATATTCAGTTTAATTTACAGTACTGTACTTCTAATCTTATTGTTATTAAAACGGCATATGAAATAATTAATTTTGAAGATGCAAATCGCCAACTGGTCGATATTGATTGGAATGATGTTTTCGGCGACATAAGGAATCCAGTTGTATTCTGGAATAAGTTCTTACACGTTGTTAATTTCTGCAAAAACCAGAATATTAAAAAAAACCATATACAAAAATAACATAAAACCTTGGAATAATGGGGAATTAATATATCTAATCAAGTATAAAAGAAAGTTGTGAAACAAATATAGACGTACAACTTTGCTTTGTACAGACTTTGCCAAAGATTTAAAGAAATCTTTACATGAAGCTCGTATTGCCTACGAAAAGAGTATAGCCATTAGTAATAACTGTAAAAAATTGTACAAGTATATTAGATCTTTGTTGACAACAAAAGTTTCTATACCTTTACTGTAAAATGATAATGGGGATATATCCCAAAATAACTATGAATATGCCGAAGTCCTCACCAGTACTTTCTCTAAGGCTTTTTCTGTCGAACCCACTAATCATCAGTTGCCTAATATTACTTTGTCACGAGTTTCTTCTTCCCTCAAAAATATAATTATTACTACTGAAAAAATTAAACATCATCTTCAAAGCCTAAAAAATAATTCGTCTCCTGATCTTGACTTAATATCATCTTTATTTTTAAAAACATGTTCTGATGCTTTAGCTTACCCACTATATGTAATATGTCCTTATCATTCACCATACTTATTTTGCCTCCTATATGGAGAAGCGCATCAGTAACACCGATTTTTAAAAAAGGACACAAATTGGATCCTAATAACTATCGTCCTATCAGCTTAACACCTATAATATCTAAGATAATGAAATCTATTATTGCCAAGACAATTTCTGATTTTCTGCAAAAACAACTGGTTATACCACAACAGCAGTATGGTTTGTGTGTGTCAATGAATGGTCAAGAGCATCAGACAGAAAAGCCCCGGTAGACATTATTGACCTCGATTTTTCTAAAGCTTTTGATCGAGTTCCAAAGCGAAGACTATTACATAGATTGGAACACCTGGTATCCGTAGTCAATTACTGAAATGGATCGACGCGATTTAACAGATAGAAAGTTTTGTGTTAGAGTTTGGGACTCTTTCTCAGTAGAGAGAACGGTTTTAAGATGGGTACCGCAAAGATCAGTTTTGGGCAAACTTTTATTCATAGCATACTCAAGTGATCTACAATTTCACATTAAATGCAACAAAGCTTTCTATGTAAATGACACGGAATTTTCCGATCCCTCCGTAAATTTCCAGTTACTACAAGATGACCTTGATTGCATATCGGAGTGGTGCTCTACTTGGATGCTGCCTCTTAATGTGCACAAATGTGTAGTTTTTCACATGGGTAAAAATAATCCGTGTCTTCCTTACTATATTAATGGGCGCGTGTTAATAACAGTGAAATCACATAATGATCTAGGTGTTATAATTAATAACAATCGAAGTTGATCGGAACTTATTTTGCATATTTCTAAAAGGGCTAATAGTAAAAATTATATCTACTAAATAAAACGTTTGCGAAAGTGTAATTTATGAGCTCAGTTCATCTTTATAAACTGTACATTCGTCCAGTTCTGGAATATTGCGGAACTGTTTAGTGTCCGGTATTAGTGCGCGATCGTAATATTCTCGAAAACGTAAAGCGGCAGTGCACTAGGATGTCTTTTGGTCACTCAATTGAACATTTAATTTGTACCAAACACTTACCATTACCTATATTTTTGTGTATTTATTTAGTTAGTTAGTGCTTAATATGTAACTATTGTAATGTAACCATTTAATTGCACACTATATATATATATATATATATATATATATATATATATATATATTATATATATATATATATATATATATATATATATATATCATTGCATTCACATGGGCATATGAGTTTGGCGACCCCTGCTCAAATTTATTGTAAAATAAATAAATAAAATACAACAAATAAGTATTTTTTTCTATTTTTATCTTGAAAATGGACTCATATTTACAAACAATTCATCAATAATTTCTTAATATCAATTGTTTTTCTGTTTATATCTTAAAAGTTCATATTTTATTTTAAAAATATTTAACTTTTTGAAAATAATATTACCTTTTGAAAAAAATATTAACTTTTGAAATATTTAAAGAATATTCCCACATTGCTGCTTTATTCCCACGATTTAATTTATTTACCTGCCATCGGTATGATTCCTTCCTGATTTGTAATTCACTACTTCTGTATGCTATCCACGCTGTATAAGTGCGTATATGGGTGCAGGAATGTAAGATACGGGATTGTATCGACAGTAGATTGCAAATGTGAATAAGTCATTTGATTGTATTACGAAATTGTATTTTTCTAACATTCTATCACTCATGAGGTCAAATGCTTCATTTGTTACGTCTAACTGACAATAGGTATAACAATAGAATCATAATGTGATTCATTTAAAAAAGATTTAACCTATTTATGTCCGAAATCTGTGTTTCGTGATTTTTAGATTAATGACTGATAAAACTTCAGTACAATTTAAACACAAAACCCTTATGGGTAGAGTTTTAAATGAATATTGTATACTTAACGTTGGCCGTATGACTCTTACAGTTTCTAAAGAACAAAAGATTGCAAAATTTTGATTCATCAAGAAATAAATACTTAAGTGTTTAATTCAACTAAATCAACCAAGTTAATTATAATACGATATACGCACAAACACGATAAAGTCATCTGAACACAAATTTATTAGGTAGCATAAAATATTATATACCTATATATCCCGTTCATAGCGTAATCCGCCTTTGGGTTCCCGTTCGCCAAACCTGTCTATCCTGTCAGTCTTCTTCAGATAGATTTCTTGCTGACATTGCTTTTGAAATTCCTTGCATCCATTTTGTTGGTGGTCGTCCTTGTTTTCTTTCCTCTAGTGTTACCCATTCTAATGTTTTTTTTTAGTAGTCTTTCTTCCCCTATACGTCTAACATGTCCGTACCATGTTAGTTGTTGTTTTTCGATTTCGTTTATAATTGATCTTTGTACATTCATTTGATTCCTTATGTCCTCATTTCTCACATGTTCTAATTTAGACTTTTCCACTGCTCTCCTCCTTAAATCCATTTCAACTGCCAAGAGGTTACCTTTAAGTTTTTGTGATAACTGTCATACTTCTGAGCCATAGACGATTACTGGTTTCAATATGGTATTATATATTCTTTTTTTCGTTTTCGATCTTATATTTTTCTGCCATAGTACTGAATTCAATGCACCTATAACTCGTTTCCCTTTGGTTATTCTGTCTCTTATGGCTTCATCAGTTTTTCCTGTCTTTGTCAGTTTTACCCCCAAATATATACATTGATCGCATTTCTTAATTTTCCCATCTTCTAAGTCGAGGTCATCTGCAGTATTTTGTCCTCCTATGCAAATGTATTGCGTTTTTTGTTAATTTACTTCGAGACCCCATTTTTTGTACTCTTACATTAGTTTTGTAGCCATATACTCCAGGTCTTCTTTGTCTTGGGCAATAACTACTTGGTTATCTGCATAGTATAACGTGTTTCATCCCCAATAGACAGCCCCATCCCTTTACACTTCTTTTTTCCAGTGCCTGAGTGAAAGAATGCACTTTTGGCCTTTCCGATGCCACATTTAATCTCTTGGGTATTGTCCCACGACTCATTGATTATAGTTCCCAAGTAATTGTATTGTGAGACAAGACTCCATTTATTGTGATGCCTTCATCAATATCTTTTAGGGCCTTTTCAAAAATGTGCTCCGAGTACAGATTGAATATCAGTGGTGAAATTATGCACCCCTGTCTCACTTCCCTTAAGATTTTGATCTGATCTGTATATTCTCCATCTATTCTGAGTACCGCTGATTGATTCCAATACAGATTACCAATAATTTTTAAGTCTCTTCCATCCGTCAGATATTTTGACACAATGGTGTGGTATTTCATGTAAATGTTTATGTTCTATGTTAATATTTTTTCTAAGACATATTTTTAAGAACAAAAAGGGTTTTATTATCAATTAAAAAACAATGGTCTCAATTGATTGTCTCTCTTATTGCTTTTTAGAATCTTGAAACTGAATGTTTAAATTGAAATTAAGAAAATGCGTATTTTAGCATTTTCAAGATTTTAAATTGCTTATAACTCGAAAACTGTCAAGTTTAAAGAAAAATGGCAAGAGACCTTTTTTGATTAAAATGACAGAAAAAATATAAAAAAGTTAAATTTTTAAATTTACAATTTTTTAAATTAAACCACCAATACTATATAGATACCACTAATTGCTTGACTTTTTTTTCAGGCAATTTTTAAGTTTTTGGTTATTTAGACAAGGCGAAAAGCTTGGATTCGTTCAAAAAAATATTCCCAAGAGATTTTTTTGCATAATTACTTTCATAAGATACCCCAAAATAAGGTTCAAGAGGTCACCCAGACAAAGAATTGTTCAAATTTTTTTTAAACAATTTTGAACAAAATAAGTCTCCATTCGTTTTTTCTATAAACTTGATCGTTTTCGAGTTACAAACAATTTAAACTGAGAAAAACGCAAAATTACGATTCTCAAGGCTCAAAAACAAAAGTAAAAAACTTTATTTTTGAATTCAACAAGGACCTTAATTCAAGTTCAAACCTTGTTCTATAATTTTCCGATTTCTGGGCCTGTTTTATTATAAAACATTATTTTTAATAGTTAATGAAGCGCTTATGACAGGATGGGCTCTCGAGCTGCGGCGTGTATAAGAGAGAGAAACAATATCTGGGCACAAATTTTTGCTGGTTTAAATTCTCATTGTACAAATGACTGTCCCTCCTGCCATACGCGCTTCATTATCAATTAAAAAACAATGGTATGAATTTAAAAGGACAGAGAAAAACGGAAGTCAGAGGGGAAAGACTGTATCTTCTTACGGTGCCTTATCCTTAAGGACGTTGGCCATTACATTTGCCCATTTAATCTTATTTGTAGCAGCCCTGAATAGTTCTATGGAGGTCATGTTCGTCCATTGCCGTAGGTTTTTAAGCCAAGAGTTGCGTCTTCTTCCTGGTCCACATTTGCTATTGACTTTGCCTTCGATTATAAGTTGGAGCAGTTCATACTTTTGATTTCTTATGATGTCACCAAAATATTGTGTTTTCCTTTCTTTTATTATAAGCATAAGCTCTCTTTCCTTATTCATTCTCCGCAAGACTTCCGTATTTGTCGAATGCTTGGATTCTTTTTTGTGTTACTTCTGTCATTGTCCAGGCTTCAACACCATAGAGCAAGGTGGAGAAAACATAGCACTTAAGTATTCGTAAATACTGTATACGAACTTAAATTTAAAAATGCTTTAGATAGATAAATATATGTAATCTAATTACAATATCATTTCTAATTTATAATATATAGTCCCTATTGTAAATATACTAAAGGGTGTTGGTCAAGATAACGAGAAGTTTTTGTTATTGCAAGTATCAAATAATTGAAATATTTGATTAATTGGCAGTTCCAGCTTATATTATACATTCAAAAATACGCCTGTCAACCAATGACAATTATTTTGCAGATTTTATTGCAGTTCTTATGCCCAACATGTCCATAGACCATATTGTTTTCTAATAGTGTGTCATCTATTTTGTGGTTAGTTTATTTTTCTTTTTGCTTTGTATAACGAGTACTCACTACTCTCATTTTCTAAGTAGTACTAAATTCTGCAAGTAATACTAGGTCAATTTATTGTAAGGTCAAGTATTAATGATTTTAGATCTTTTGCTACTTGATCAAAGTTACGCTTGTCAGCTGGGTCTATCTATTGTATATAATTTGACTTTGGTTTTTTTTTAATAATTCTAAAATTTGGTACTCCTCGTTAGCGTACTTCAAGAACATACATTTGATTATATAAATTACTCAAATCATTATCAAATACTGAATTTGTAAATATTCTCATTTACTTACCTAATCAGTTAATTATTACAGCCTCGAATACTCCTACATTTATTAAATTCCATACTAAGATACTTGTAGGAGTTATGCATATATATTAGTAATTTGAGAAGTGTTGCGATTTTTTCGCTTAAATTAAACGTTTATTTTAGAACTTTATTATAAACCCGCAATATTTTCCACATCTTCCAGTGCGCTTCGATTTGGTATGAATTCTGAAAAGAAAAGAAATTATTAATGAGCCATTTTATCCCAAATATTGTGACTAAAATTATTATTAAATTTAAAGTTCAATAGTACAAATAAAAAATTCGGAAAAATATTTTTGTACCATCCGGATCACATATAAATTTGTCAAATCACAGCGGCATATTTGATATTATCCAAACTACATCAGATGACAGAGACAGATGGAAAGAGCTGATGGCGAGCTATGTCCAGCAATGGACGAATAGAGGTTGATGATAATGATGAAACTACATAAGAGCGCAGCTGCTCATCTTCTAACATTAGTGGTGGCGCTCTAAAACTATTCACCATCTCACCTTCAACGTCATCTCTCTTCGAATTACCCTATATAAAGAAGAGAACAAATTCAAGTATGGGAAGAATTTATCGAAAAATCCTTTGGGAATGACAGACCTGAATTGCAACAGAGGTGAATGTGGGAAATTGAAGGACCCTCGATCCTCAACATAGTAGTAGAGGTAAACATGCGATACAATTTGCAAACAACTGGAAAGTTTGTGGGCCAGTCGAAATAGAAACGAATGTAATAAAACTAATAGATGATAACAACATAAAACTACTAGCATATATTTTTAACAACATATATGAAACTAATTACCATAGATGAAAAAAAAATTTCTTTAAGATTAAGAAGAAAGGTATTTAATGCATTCGTCCTACCTGCACCAACAGCAACTTAGATAGAACAAAGAAAACTCACAGAGCTATGGAAAGACAAATGTTGGGAATATCTTTGAGAGATAAAAAGAGGAACGAATGGATAAGATGCAAAACCGAAACAATAGACGCTGTCGAACATGCATTGAAATTAAAATGGGCATAACTAAAGATATCAGGATGGAAGATGGAATAAATAAATTGGCCGCTGGAGACCATATACTTCAAAAAGGTCAAGAGGTCGACCGCAAATGAGATGGAAAAATGACATTGAGTAAAATGACAAATGGAGACAAATGGAAGATGCCTATATTCAACACATGAATAGATTTTGGGCTATAGACGACTGGTTCGACCAAAGACTGCAAAAAAAATACCAGATGAGAAGAACGAGGCATTTAGGACCATGCAATAACGAAAAACTAGAACAAAAATAGATAGATACAAAAACTTAAGGAGAGAGGAAAAACGCATATACCGAAAAAATAAACGAGACTCGGAAAATGACATATTAGAACGTCTCGAAAGCCATATGAGTCACGGAGAAACAAGAAAATTCTATCATCAAATAAATATTATTAGAAAAGAATTCAAACCAAGATTCAACTATTGTAATGATAAGAAAGGTAACTTACTTACCAACAAATAGGATATACTTTTACGATGGGTAGAGCACTTTCGAGAGTTGCTGGGTGGGGAACCTACTAACAATATAGAGCTGGAATACCAAAATAAGGAACTCGTGGAACCCCCGTCGGTAGATGAAGTGAAAATATCTATACAAAAACCAAGGAACCACAAATCCCCAGGTAGCGATGGCATCCCAGCAGAGTTATTTAAGCACGGTGGAGAGCAGCTCACCAAGGTGAAGAAATTGTTTGTAAAATTTGGTCTGAGGAGAAATTGCCTGAAGAATGGAGCTTAAGCTTAATTTGCCCGTTACACAAAAAGGGAAACCAACTGGAATGCAATAATTACCGCGGAATAACTCTCCTAAATACAGTATACAAGATATTGTCAAACATTTTGCACGAGAGATTAAAGCCTTATACCGAAATGTTTCTAGGACAATATCAGGCAGGATTCAACCGTGGAAGTTCAACCCTTAACCGGATCTTTACACTACGACAGATCCTCGAAAAAGCGCAAGAGTTTAACACATATATGTATCATATTTTTGTCAATTTTAAAGCGGCATATGACAGTGTCTTAAGACCACGTCTTTACAACGCTATGAATGAGTTAGGAATTCCAAAAAAACTCATATGTTTGATAAAAGTGACAATGGCGAGGATTCTATTAGCAGTAAAAATTCAAAACGACTCGTCAACCCCATTTGAAATACATAGGGGGTTAATTAATTACTATTTATAACTGGGAATAAGCCACAATTAAAGATAAAAAATACGTTTATTGACGTTTCAATTTCCAATTCGGAAATCGTTCTCAAAATACAAACAGTAAATTAAACAAATTTTGTTTTTTGTTACATAGTGAAAAAATTCTTCTAATAATTTAATTTTATCTGACTCATTTATATTGACAATTCAGACATACATTATGCATTTTAAAGTAGAGGACTTTAAAATGGTATTGCCAATATTGGCAATACCATTTTAAAGTCCTCTACTTTAAAATGCATAATGTATGTCTGAATTGTCAATATAAATGAGTCAGATAAAATTAAATTATTAGAAGAATTTTTTCACTATGTAACAAAAAACAAAATTTGTTTAATTTACTGTTTGTATTTTGAGAACGATTTCCGAATTGGAAATTGAAACGTCAATAAACGTATTTTTTATCTTTAATTGTGGCTTATTCCCAGTTATAAATAGTAATTAATTTACAATGCCACAAGAAAATAGCTTCAGAACAATATATAGGGGGTTAAGGCAGGGAGATGCGCTGGCGTGTCAGCTTTTTAATGTCGCCTTAGAAAAAGTTATACGAGACGCTAATTTAGATAGCAGGGGAACAATATTTAATAGACCAGTAAAAAAATCTAGCATATGCAGACGACGTAGACATTATAACAAGAACCAGGGAGAGAACTGCGGAAATCCTAACAGAGCTAGTAGTAGCAGCAGAACGAATAAGGTTACATATAAATCAAAATAAAACCAAATTCATGGCGACTAACACCAACACAAGAGCTGAAAATGTTGCCGCAAATTTATTCATCCATGACCAAAACTTCAAAGCAGTCAAAGAGTTCATATATCTATGGACATCCGTTAACCCCAATAATAACACATCTGAGGAAATAAAAGGCGAATAATAATTGCAAACAGGTGTTATCATGGTCTATCAAAATACTTACCTAACAAACGTCTGTCTCAAAAAACTCGTATAAGGCTGTATAGAACACTGATAGTCCCCGTTCTCACATATGGATCAGAGGCATGGACGCTAACTAAAACAGACGAATCTGCTCTATCGATTTTTGAAAGAAAGGTGCTATGCAAGATATTCGAAGCGGTCTGTGAGAACGGAATATGGAGGCGTAGATATAACTTTGAACTGCAGAATATCTACAAGCATACGTTTGGTGGTAAAGATATTACCACTATAATTAAGCGAAACCGCCTGCAGTGAGCAGGACATATAGCTCGGGCCCCTGAATCGAACATGATAAAAAAGATTCTAACAGCGCAAACCGTGGGAATGGTAAGACGGGGTAGACCAAAGCTGAGGTGGATGGATGTGGTAACACAAGATTCGGAGAAGATTGGAGTCGGCAACTGGAAAATGCAAGCAAGGGACAGAACAGAATGGCGTAGAACGCTTGAGAAGGTCGAGGCTGTAGCACCAAGATGATGAAGTTTATTATACACAATATGTACCTACTAGAAGTTTTGTATGTTTGTTAAAAAATTAATAAATAACTGAGTTAAAATAGCCCTATTACTTACTTTCAGATACCTGCTTCTTAACGACTTGTAAATGAAATAGCAGGTTTCAGTAGCTATATAACTTAATGCTTTTGGTGAAATAATAGTTGAATACTTCAGGTCTTCATAATTTCCTCTAGTCGTAGGTAATCGCAATGTTGCCATTAATCTGTTATGGCTTCACTCATGATTGTATCCTGCTTTTGAATTAAAGGTGATACAAGCGACAAAAGGTTTAAATAGGTCTGTTTATCAATTCTAAGATAATTTTGCCAGTTATGCGGATATATTTTCAGCTCACTTAGTAAGCTAATGTGGGGATAGATTTTCTTTTTTTCGCAGGAACAAAAGCCAAAACGAGCGTATCGTCATCCGAGCTCGACATTATTTTAATAAACGACATCTATTTTTATCAAGCATGCTTGTACGTGTGGTGCCAAAGACAAATTATGCATACTATGGTACAAACATATGGAACAAGCATGCTGGACAAGCCTGCAGTTGTGTCTGTAGGCGCCTTAACAGTGGCGGACATTTTGACGTAGTGCTCGCTAACTTTTAGTTATGGAGTTCACTAGAAGAAGATTAAAATAGTAAATCCAATAAAGGGTATTTATGAATGTGACTTTTATTTTAATCAAAATTATATAGTTATTATTATAATAGATTAATTTGTAGAAAAATTGCGTATTATTAAATTACACTCGAATTTATTAATGTAAGATTATACAATACTTTAGTTAATAATCACTTAAAATGATTATCATGTACAAATTAATATGGACTTTATTATTAGAACTAATAGTGTCATCATTTTTAATTTGAAAATTCAAAGAATTTCTTAATAACTTTATTTGCATACCTCATCACCTCATCACTTTTTTGTGCCTTTGTTGTTATTAAAGGTAGTCAAAAATTAATAGGATAATAATAATTACCCAAATATTCTTTAATATATTGTGATAATAGTTGATTACTCTTAATATTTTCAAATCCTACTATATCTAATATTTACAAAGAATTTTTAGATTGTTGACGTCACGGTGATCTTCACCCAACCTTACATTCCGGCAGGATTAAAATTGGAAAAAATACTATGTTAGTAAGATTACTATGTGATAATTGGTTATCCAACTTAAATTTCTGACTAATCTTTATTAGTATAAGAAATTAGCTTCGTAAATATAAAACATGACAAAGATAATTTATTTAATTGGTCACCTTTTTAATTCTATTTGAGGTTTAAAGTAAAACCGAATAAATCCACAAAAACGATTTTTGGAAAAATAGGATTTTTCTGTGACAAAAAGTAATTATTTCTTTGTTTATCTTGTTCGCCAATACTATTAGAGCAGTCATAATAAACCTTTTGCTATAATATTTCTTTCTTTCTTTCTCCCCTTCCTTTTACCCTATCAGGGTGTCGGATTTTTGCTAGCTATTTTAATTTCCATTTACCCACCTCTTCCATTCTTTTCTGTTTGCTGCCATTATTTTCAATTCCTCGAGTGATTTTTGTTTAAGTTTTCCCGCCTCTACTACTTGCTGTATCCATTTTTTTCTTGGTCTGCCTCTTTTTCTTTTTCCGATGTTTTTGCTTCATAAACTTTTCTTGTTATTCTATTGGATTGCATCCTTATCAGATGCCCATACCAGTTCATTTGTCTCTTTGCTATTTTGTGCCTGTTGTGTTATCGGTTCCTGGTTGGCCATTCTCCTAATAGTCTCGTTGCTTAATCTATCCCATTTTGTCTTTCTAACTATCCTTCTTAGATGTCTCATCTCTATTGCGTTTATCCTGCTCTTATGTTTTTCCAGAATTGTCCAGTTTTCACTTGCATAGAGCACAGTCGGTATCACTATTGTGTTATATATTTTTATTCTTGTTTCTCGTGTAAGTTCTCTTGTTCCCATTATTGGGGCTAACGCGTAGTATAACTTGTTTGATTTCTTTGCTCTATTTGTTATTTCCCAGTCTATTTTTCCGTCATTAGTTACTATACTTGTAGGTCAGTACAAGTATAGTAACTAATGACGGCAAAATAGACTGGGAAATAACTGACCTACAAGAAATGCAAACCATGCTTGTAGAACTTCATACCGAATCTTCTAAAATAGGACTGAAAATGAATTTAAACAAAACAAAAGTCATGCACTCCGAAGACACCGTGACAATAATAAACGATAAAGTTATAGAAAAAGTTGAAGAATATATATACTTGGGACAAAAAATAATCCTAAATAGGGAAATTCAGACTGAAGAAATAAAAAGAAGAAGAAAGTTAGCTTGGGCAGCATTCGGTAAACTGAACTATATACTCAGAAATCAACAAATTCAATTACATCTTAGATCTAAAGTTTTTGATGCATGCATTATTCCGATACTAACTTATGCGGCACAAACATGGACAATCACAAAAAAGAATATGAATATACTTAGAATCACTCAACACGCGATGGAAAGAGCACTGCTAGGTATATCACTTAAGGACAAGAAAACAAACACATGGATAAGACAGAAAACCAAAGTCACCGATGTGGTGCAAAAAGCATTAAAGCTGAAATGGGAATACGCTGGACATGTAGCTAGGAGCGATCTAAACAAATGGCACAGATCAATTTTAACCTGGAGACCATACCAACCCAAAAGACCCAGAGGCAGACCTCCTATGAGATGGACAGATGATCTGAAAAGGACTGCCGGGAAAAATTGGCTACAAGTAGCGTACAATAAAACCAATGGAAAGGAAGACTTGAAGAGGCTTATGTTCAGATGTGGACGTGAATGGCTAGACGAAGAAGAAGAAGAAAGAAGTTACTATACTTCCCAGGTATTCGGAATCTGCTATTAGTACTATGTCGTTTGCATACATTAAGGACTCTATTGTTACCGGTTGTAATCTGTGGTAACCTATTATTGTCTGTAGTTGATTGGTTCTGACTCTAGTGTTTCTTATCAATTCGTTCATTACTATTATGAATAGCAAAGGGCTGAGACTATTTTCTTGTTTAATAAATCTCTTCCACTTAAATGTTTTCGATCTCTCTCCTGTTATTTGTACCCTTCCTTTTACCTCTTTGTAAGTACTTTCTATAATTTTTATCAATGCAGTAGGTACATTTATTTTTCTCAAGCATTTCCCTATAATATGTCTTTCTATCGTGTCAAATGCTGCTCTTAGGTCTATGAATGCTAATACTAGTTTTCCCCCGTATCTGTGCTTCTTTCTATTAGGTTTCTAATGATATATATGTTGTCATTTGTGTGTCTTCCCAGTCTAAATGCCGTTTGTTCTTCTCCCAATACTATTTCTACTTCTGGTCTCAGTCTCTTCTTTATTATTTTCGTATATATTTTAAAGCATACCGATGACAGACATATTGCTCTATAGTTGTCGCAGTTTACATGTTCTCCTTTTTTGTAAATTGGCACGATGATATTCTTTTGCCAGTCTTTAGGGATTGTTTGTTTTTCCCAGGCCTCTTTATAAATTTTCCATGGCCAGTTTATTCCTTCTTCTCCCATGTATTTTACCATTTCTGGTTCAATTTCATCATCTCCACCTGCCTTGCCTATTTTTATATTTGATAATCTTTCTATTACTTCTTCTTTACTTAATTGCTCTAGCTCTGTGTTTTCTTTGCCCTTATTGTTTATATTGTCTTCCTTTATCACTTCGGTATCAAATTTTTTCTCATAATATTCTTTCCATACCCTTGCTACTTGTTCTGGCCCTATTTGTATTTGGTTTGAAGTATCTCTTACTGCGTTTATTTTCTTTCGTCCTCCTTGCCTTATGTGTCGTATTGTCGTCCAAAAGTTTCCATTAGTTGTTATATATTTTTCCTAAAGTTCTTCTCCAAATTCTTTCCATATAATATAAATTTCAAAAAGTGATAGAAGTGCAAGTGCAAGAAAATTTAAACAATGTCCAAGTTCAAATAGAAAGCACTTATTTTGATATTAAAACCCAATCAAACGGTATTCCTGAAGGGTTCACTCTTAGTGTTACTTTATTTCTTATTGCAATCAATAACATTGCCAACTCATTTTCACCTCTAGTCAAAGCCTATCTATTTGTGGACGACCTGGTCGTTCACTTAAGAGGGAAAAATTTATCATCAATATCACATCATATTCAAGGAACTAGAAAAATGGTCTAATACTACTGGTTTGCGGTTTTCTTCTAATAAATTAAAAGCTATGCTTTTTAGCAAACGCTTTAGAGCTATGCTTTTTAGCAAACGCTTTAGAGCTAGTTTAATCCCTTCAAACCTAGTATCAAATAATAATTCTATTGAATATGTAAAATCTATTTATTATCTTGGCATGAAATTAGATAATCCTTCAACTTTGGAAGAACATGTACACTTTCTTCTACAATCTACACAAAATGGACTAAATCTTTCTAAATGGACTTTCAAACATTAATGACTTATACGGATCCCTAATTCGCTCAAAACTTGATTATGGGGCAGTTTCATACAACTCGGCAAAAACTTCAATACAAAAAATTCTTGATTCAGTTTATAATTCTGCAATTAGGATAGCATTTTGGGCACATTACACAAGCCTTAAAAGCATGAACTGTGAATCTGGGGAGCCTTCACTTCAACTTAGAAGGAAATATTTAAGTCTTTCATATGCTACAAGGGTGGCGGCAAATCCAACCATTCCTGTTTTCAGAAACATTTTTGCTGACAGATTTTTCTCGACGATTCAGCCAAGAAGATTAGATTCACCATTCTATCATCGTATCAGTACAATTCTAAATAACCTAGACGTCACTGTACCTCCTGTATACACACTTACAAATTCTGATAATCCTTCACCATGGCAATATCTCTCCCAAAGTCCGATATCAGTCTTATATCATTTAAAAAATCTGATACTTCATCATACCTCTTTAAAACCAAAGCCTTGGAGAAGTTAAATAGTTATCACAAGTCTATCCACATTTATACGTCAAAATCGAAAAATAAAGTGGGTGCTGCATTTGTAACGGTCATTTCAACTCCCTAAGCAATGCACTATATGTGGACCCCTTCACATTGTGGAATAAAAGAAAATGAACGAGCCGATAACGTTGCAAAACAAGCAATGTCACCACCTTGATGTCAAACAATATTTTAAAAAGAAAATAATGAACAAATGGCAGAAAACATGGCATGTCCCAAATTTTAACCTGTGATCCATAAAATAACTGTACTACCATGTAGGCTACCTATGAAAAGATGAGATCAAGTTATTATCTCCAGACTACGATTGGGACACACGAAGATCACACATGATTTCCTACTACAGAAGCAACCTAAACTTTTGTGTTACGCGAGTTATGGAAGCCGGCCCTGTTCCAGTCATCCACCTAAGAATGATGATCTAGGATTTGTGTTTTAATGAACTTTGCAATAAGATTAGTTTACATTTTATATATATATATATATATATATATTATATTTATATATATATATATATATATATATATATATATACTTAGCTATCATTTTTACCATTGCGTTTTTAATTAGATATATTTCAGTCTGTTTTATAAACTTCAAAGAAAGAACATTATAACTTTATATAAACATTGTCCGATCGTTTTTCGTATTTTGTCATCAATTAATAAAGTATTTATTTTTTAAAAATAGTTTTGCCTAAGGGAAAACTATAAGTGGCGCAGTCAGTAGGATTTTCGGGAAATTCCATCGCGGAAAGTTCTTTGGGTTTCAACCCTTCGCGGAAATCGAGAACCAGTATCCAGTTTTGTCAGTGAACTCCATCGAGGAAGACAGTGTGCAGTACGGATGTGGTAAGTAATTTTTGTTTATGTCAGATCCTCTTCTGAAAACGAATCCTTCAGCGAAATCGATACTAACGAAGAGTTGGGCTTAATTAATAATTTTTGTAAATTATAATTAAAAGATAAAATGGCAACACCTGTTCTAGATATGAAAACTTTCTCAATTATTCCGAATTTTGATGGAAATATTAATAAACGTCACATATTTGTAAATGCAACTGAATCCATTTTAAATCATTATTTTGATAGGAATAATCTAGCCAGTTTTCAAAATGTTTTATTGTTAAATGGTATTCTTAATAAATTAGAAGGCAAAGCAAAAGAACACATTGTGAATTTGGATAAAGTATTCAAAAGACTAAAAGAGACAAATTTTAAAATTCAATTGGATAAATGTGAGTTCCTAAAAAAAGCAAGTTACTTATTTAGGACACATTGTGACACCTGAAGGTATTAAGCTAAACCCCGATAAGATCGTAGCTATCAATAAGTACCCATTACCAAAAACAGCTAAAGAAATAAAATCTTTTCTTGGATTACTTGGCTTCTACAGAAGATACATAAAAGATTTTGCTCGAGTGACAAAACCATTAACATCTTGTCTAAAAAGGGTGCGAAAATTGAACACACACCACATTTCATAAAATGTTTTGAAGATTGCAAAGAATTGCTTCCAACGAACCAATCTTGCAGTACCCGGATTTTACGAAAAAATTTATTCTGTCAACTGATGCAAGTAGTTTCGCTATTGGAGCAGTTTTAGCCCAAAATATAGGCGGACAAGAAAAACCTGTTGCGTACGCATCTAGAACGTTAAATGAATCCGAACAAAAGTATAGCACTATCGAGAGAGAATTATTAGCCATAGTATGGGCCACAAAATACTTCAGACCTTACCTCTACGGAGTTAAGTTTATAATAAAATGTGATCATAAACCGCTTGATACTTAATGTCTTTAAAGGAACCAAATTCTAGACTAGTTCGATGGCGATTAAAGCTAGAAGAATTTAATTACGAAATCGAATATATAAAAGAAAAGACAAACGGAAATGCCGACGCTCTATCTAGAGTTGAAATAAATACTAATGAAGTTATAAATAACATGGAAAATCTTAGTAACGACCAAAATATAGACAATGAGTCAGTACTTGCGAGTGCAGGCGATTTGCAAACAATAGATGAAGAGAATCAAGAAAATGAGAACACAAAAGAAATATTTGACATAAATTTGGACCAAATTGTAATTAATAATTATATCCAAAATCACAGAGAAGCTACTGCAAAAATTTATAGATCTTTAAACGAAAAGCTAATATCTCAAACGGAATCTACAATGGAACGGCACAACAAAGACAGACTATTTGATGAACCATTAGACTATTTACCCGACACTGGTTTATACAAGAAAAACACAACATTAACCAGAAATAAAATTAATCCAAAATTTTACAAAGAAAAAGCTATATCGGACGAATACATAAAAGTAAAGGTACATAGCAATAAATTATTACCCAAACAAAACCTTAAAAGACCAAAAACTAACCGAGCAACCTTGTTACAGGACGCTACTAATCCTATCGACCCTGGCCCTTCCTCTAGTAAGGACACAGGATGTTCAAATAACTAACCTCCAAAATAATCCCGGAATCCTTCCGTATAAGTTAGGAACAGCAAAGGTAAAATCCCAAATACATACATTTCTTCATTACTATGATCTTTCCCTATAGGCAACGAAATAGTATCTATAAGATATGCATATGATAATGTAACCCTTGCAATTCAAGATGGCCTTAGTCATCCTTATTTTCAAGAACTTCATAACTTTGACCATGCTCTACTTTTCCAACTTAAATCCGCTGAACAAAAAATTACTTCTTTATTGCCACCTTTTAGATCAAAAAGAGGTCTTATAGACGGTTTAGGATCTATAATTAAAAGTATCTCTGGTAATCTTGATTCCAGTGACGCCTTGTTTTATGACCAAGCCATCTCTGATCTCCAAAATAATAATCAAATATTAGTTAAAAAAGTAAATCAACAAATTTCTCTGACCAAGGATATAATAGCAAATTTTAATGAAACAGTAACTCTTATAAAGAACAATCAAGAAACTATTTTTATGGGTATAGATAAGATACGCACATCTTTATATAAATTTATATTTGATTTCAATGACTATTTGCAGACTAGAAATATATTAGATCAGTTAAACTTAAGCTTAAACATTATTTTACAACTTTTAGATGAAATAGAAAATGCCGTTACTTTTGCTCGACTTGGAATTTTACATAATAGCATTATTGATAAAAATGAGTTTAATTCTATTATAGAGATCATTTTAAAATACCATACAAAAAATGAAGTACTTTTTCCAAATTTTAATGATACTTATAAATATTATTACTATTACGTATACTAAGCCTATTACTCTGAGACAAAAATTGTTTTCGCTGTTCACTTTCCTATTATTTACCCAGAAATATTATCCTATTATCATCTTTATTCAATTCCTACATCAAATCACAGTACCATTGTACCTCAAATACCTTTCTGACTATGAATGAAAATTATTACCAATATCACTCACTGCCCTGTCTGGACCTGAAGCCCAATTTCTATTGTACTGATGGCGATTTCTCTGCTGGAGTAGAGAAAGAAGATTGTGTCTTTCAATTATTGCAACTGAAGACCAGTTCCACAACTTGCCGCAGAACTCCCGTTCGAATATCTGAGAATGTAATACAACAAATTGATGATTCACATTACATTGCCATCTTCGTAAACCAAACTAAAATCGGGACGATATGTCAGAAAACCGATTTTACCACAATCAAAGGAAATTTTCTAGTTTCCATTCCTTACCAATGCCAGTTCAAAGTAGATAAGAAAACGTTTATTAATAAGAAGACAGTTGTCCAAGGCCAACCACTTCTCTTACCTGAGTTAAGAGTTTCCAATGCTCAAGAAGAAGAAGAAGTCCCAGAAATTGTTCTAAAGGATATCCCTCTCGACAAAATTCACACAATCCAAAGGAATCAAAATCAAATTCAACCTATGGTAATCCAGCATCTAAAGAAACGTTCCACAAACCATTGGACTATCATAATAATATATATATATATATATTATTATATATTATATATATATATATTATATATATATATATATATAATATTATAATAATATTATATATATATATATATATATATATCTATATATTAATAATAATTATGTCATCTTCATAGCCATTCATATATTAAGAAGTTAAGAACAAAAGAAAATCCACATCCAACGTACAATGAACCACCTACGGAAGAAGATGACCCCACAGTTCCTGTACCAAATCCAAGGGCATTTTTCACTCCATGAAATATGCCAAGAACTCGCAAGGGAGGAGTTATGGAAGCCGGCCCTGTTCCAGTCATTCCACCTAAGAATGATGATCTAGGATTTGTGTTTTAATGAACTTTGCAATAAGATTAGTTTACATTTTTTATATATTTATACTTAGCTATCATTTTTACCATTGCGTTTTTAATTAGATATATTTCAGTCTGTTTATAAACTTCAAAGAAAGAACATTATAACTTTATATAAAAATTGTCTGATCTTTTTTCGTATTTTGTCATCAATTAATAAAGTATTTATTTTTTAAAAATAGTTTTGCCTAAGGGAAAACTATAAGTCGCGTGTGATAGTGATCTAACAGTACATCACTTATTAGTGGTATTAGTTGAAAGATAACATGAACAATTACCTACAACAATAAAAGACAATCTCAGTGAACATATTGACCACAATCGTACCATATTTTTTGTTTTCCTCAGGACTAATCAGGACTAATCAACAAAATCTAATTGTATTCTTTGCTTTTTTTTATATTTATGTACTCTGTAAAATCGACCATTGCTAATAACCCTTGTGGTTGAAGAAGTTTCAAATAAAAAAAATAAACAAAAGTGGATTTATTTGGTTTTTCTTGAAATAACTGGATTTATTTCATTTTGCTCATAACTTTATTAGCAACAATTACCAAATATTATTTTTATTACTAATCCAAAAAAAGGCAATTGGATTTTTTTTAGCATAACAGCACATCCAATTTAAAGATAAAGTGCAAACTCTTTTTCTGGACAGTCACACTCATTTCTTAGCTCTTCTTCTTCTTCTTGAGGTACTTCCTCAGTATGTTCAACTTGATATTTGGTATTTTCACATAATAGATTCGTGTATCACAAAAAAGTTACGTCACTTTTCCACTTCTTTCCAAATTGTTTTTCCATAAGTTGGACACTTTTTATCTGCTTTGGTTGAATAGAACTTCGCAGGTTTACGTCGGATAGCAAAAATTTTTTTAATGACTTTTCCCTTTTGTAAATTGCGCGCCTAATTTCGGATTGAGCTTCAAATCGATAATGCTGAAAGCATGAAATAAAAATTTTAATTTCTTTAGTTTTTTTTAATCTGTGTCTTTTCCAAACAGATATTTTTTAAGTCTGATATTCCAACAATCTTGTTAAGATTATTTTGTAATACCTTAATATCAAAAATTTTTCAGTCTCGTCTTAAGACTTTCGCACTTCCGACTTGTGCTTAATGACCAATACATTCTTCTTCAAATATAATAGTTGAATTATTTCTAAATATTTTGTCAAGTCGACCAAACACTCTATCTGCTGGCATAAAACTGTGATTTATTACTAGATATATAATACAAACTTTGGTGATATTACCAGGAGAATGCTTTAACAACCAAAACATTAAACATATAAATAAAATAGGAGATTTTGTTCTGGACCCCATATCCATCGCAGAACAATCTAATCTGAGTTATATTATGCAGTTCCAAAGATTTTTGGTAATCGAAGAAAGCAGATGACACTCCTGTAGCGCCTCTTCGAACCTGATCTTCGGTCCAAATGTAAAATGTTCAATTTTTGGAGCTCATACCAACACAGCAAAAAGAATGGACTTTATTTGGTGTGAATAAAATGCATCAGAAATTGATGCATTCATATTTTCGACTTTTATGAAAGACTGTAGTCTTTTGGCAATTTCCGCATATGAAATTTTGACAAAATCGTTCGACTGAATATAACAACCATCATCACCCCTAGCATTACAGCTCGTTATGAGCCAAAGCCTTCTTTAGAACAATCTTTCATTCTTCCCTGTTTCTGGCAACTATTCTCTATGCTTTAACTGCGCTGGATTTTAGATCATCGGTCGAAATTTTTTCTGATCATTGCATCTTCATCTAGCCTAATTACATGTCCTATCCATCGAAAGCGTGCTGGTTTAATAAATTTTACAACGTCAGGTTCACCAAAACTTCTATATTATTCAAAGTTGTAGCGCCTACGCCACAAACCCTGTTCTTGGACTACTCCATATATTTGCCTTAGAATTTTTCTCTCGAAACGTCTAAGCAGTTCTTGGTCGTTCTGTGTGAGTGACCACGTTTCTGACCCGTATGTTAACACTGGCCTTATTAGTGTTTTATATATGGTAATTTTAATTTTTCTGGGTAGTTTTGGGACCATCTGTTTCCTCGAGCCATAATAGCACTTATTGGCAAGAACTATTCTTCTTTTAATTTCTTCGCTGACATTGTTGTTTTGGTCAGCAGCGAGCCCAGGTAGATGAAGGTGTCCACACCTTCCAATTACTTTTTCTAGTGCAAGGTTAAATAAGAGACACGACAGTCTATCTCCCATTTTTACAATGGAACGGTCTTGAAAAGTCGTTTTGGAATCTGGCTACACTCTCTACGCCTGTGAGTATAAGTTCCGTTAGAAAAAACAAGATAAAGCGGCATTTTAAATTCCACCATAGCCTGTAGAAGTTTTTGTCTGTTGACTGAGTCGTATGCGGCTTTGAAATCCACGAATATGTGGTGGGTGTCGACTCCAAACTCAAGCGTTTTCTCAAGAATTTGCCTGACTGTGAAGATTTGATCCATTGTTGATTTATTGGGTCGGAATCCGCACTGGTAGTTCCCAACTATTTGTTCAGCATAGGGGATCAATCTTCTGTACACTTCTGGATAATGCTTAATATGCTACGTTCAGTCTGCGGGCGTTTCCTTCCGTAGCCAGATTTCGGTTACTAATTTATGCATGTGTTTAAGAAGGTTGTCACCACCATTTTTAAAGAGTTCGGCAGAAAGATAGTCCAATCCAGGGGCTTTGTTATTTTTCAATTTTGAAATGGCCTCTCTAATTTCTTCTTCGGTGGGAGGCGGCTCTTGAGCGTTTTCATCCATTTCAGGCAAGGTAATTTCTATTTGGTTTTCTTCACGACTGTCACTAAGCAGTTTTTCAAAATGATTCGCCCACCTATTTAGTATCTGTTCTTTGTCACTAATTATGGAACCATCCCTGTCTTTTCATGCTGTTATTCTGGGTTTGAATTCTGTTCTGCAGCTGTTTATCTTCTGGTAGAATTTTCGCGAGTCTTTTCTGTTGTGGTGGTTAACAATCTCGTTTAGAGCGTTTTCGTATGACTCTTTCTTTTTCTTTCTGAATATAACTGAAAGAAATTTTGCCGGTAAATAATTTTCTCTCGAATGATATTCGACAAGACTATTTCACGAGACAATTAATACACCATTTCAATGAAACATTATCTTTATTTATTTGTTAACAATAATAAATGTACAATTATTATAAGCTGTAGTAGTTTGCCCTTTCTTTTCTACCAAAGCACACACATAAGTGGTCAGTTTTTAAACCAAGATATATCCTTTCAGTTGTTGTGAACGGTAAAAAATAGTCTGTCTGATAAAATCTTTGGTCCCCTTTTTTCCGTTAATTTTAAAAATAATATAACTGGGCATACATTTTCATTTGAAGAATTTTTTACCAGCCATTTGCTGCTTGCCAAACTTCTCGGACCACCTTGATTTGTTAAAAAAATGCTGTTGTATTCAATTCGGCCCGTAAATTCTCCCATAACATCAAATTTCTTATGGAAAAAGTGAATCTTGCAGTTTACGTCCTCATTGCCTTTCCAAGCAAGTTCAAATAAGCAAAGGTAAAAAAAAATTTTTATGCACCATCTGGGGCTTCCTCGTCGTAGCTTTAGATGATTTTTAATAGTTGTTCGGTGGATAATGCATTTAAACTGAGTTTTCTTTTTTCTTGAACACTTTGAAGCTACCTCCGCTTGGTATCTCCGGCCAATCTTGCACATTGGAAAGATATATCTGTGAAAGGGTTGATTTTTATGCCGTACTCCGTAAAATATTTTTCTTATACCATTTTTGCTGTGGTATTCCACAATGACTTTACAGACGACTCTTTATAGTCATCGCCATTGCGTTTTTTTTGAATGATGTTTCATGTTAAAGCCATAATCCTCGAGAATTTTTGCTAGCATCGTTAGGTTAGTACACACATATTGCAAGCGCAAAATTTCTCACCCGTCTTCTTCATCTTCTGGTTCCTATCCGTTTCGGATGTTGGAAATCATATTGGCAATCATAATCTTGCTCGCTGCGGCTCGAAACAGCTCCATTGAGGTTTTCTTAAACCATGTTCTTATATTCCGCAGCCATGATATTCTCCTTCTACCGGGTCCTCGCTTACATTTGACTTTACCTTGCAATATAGACTGGAGCAGGGAGTAACGGTGCTGATTTCTTATACCGTGTCCCAGATATTGCAATTTTATGCGTTTGATCGTAAACACAATCTCTGGTTCCTTCTTCATTTTTCCTAGAACTTCCTTGTCCGTGATCCATGCTGTCCATGATATTCTCAGTATTCATCTAAAAAGCCACATGTCAAATGCTTCAAGTTTTTTATTAGTGGTGTCTGTAAGCGTCCATGCCTCCGCCCCGTACAACAACACAGAGAAATCATAGCATCTAAAATGTCTCATTTTTGTATCTAGGGATATGTTGTGACTTTTGAAGATGGCGCTCATTTTGTTAAAGACCGTTCTTGCCTTTCCTATGCGGCACTTTATTTCCTGTACATTGCTCCACTGGTCGTTTATAATAGTTCCCAGGTAGCAATACTGTTTTACTCGCTCTATCTGCGTCCCATTAATGTATAGATGAGCGCCGTTTATATTCTCCTTGCTGATAATCATTTGTTTCGTTTTCTGGGTATTAATGTTTAGTCCATACTGTTGACTGTACTCGATTATTCTGTCCATTAGCCTCTGAAGTCCCTCTAAACTATCTGCTATCACCATGTTAAAAATTTTCTCTGAGTACATATTAAATATCAGTGGCGATAGGATACATCCCTGTCTAACTCCACGTAGTATTTTTATGTGATTTGTTTCTTCTCCGTTAATTTTCATGCATGCGGTCTGATTTCAGTAGAGTTCTGAAATTATTCTGAGGTCTTTGTCATCCAGGTCTGCCTTTTTTAAAATGTTTATCATCTTTTGATGTTGAACTCTGTCAAATGCCTTTTCATAGTCGATCAAGCACGCGTATACGTCGCAGTTAACGTCCCTGCATCTTTGAATTAGTACCTGTACTCCGAAAAGTGCCTCTCTGGTACTCTTCTTCTTCATGTACCATGTCCTTTCAGAACGTTGGTTACCATCATAGCTATTTTAATTTTATCCACTGCCACCCTAAATAGCATGCTTGTATCTACACCACACTAGTCTCGCAAGTTCTTCAACCATGAAGTTCTTCTTCGTCCTGGGCTGCGTTTGCCTGGTATTTTTCCTTGCATGATATTTTGTAGCAATCTATATTTGGGACCTCTCATTACATGTCCGAAATATTCCAGCTTTCTCTGCTTGATGCTTTTTATGATCTCAGTAGTCTTGCTGAGACGTTCTAGTAATGTGGAGTTACGAATCTTCTCCACCCAGGAAACTTTTAAAATTCTTCTATAGCACCACATTTCGAAAGCCTCAAGGCGATTTAAATCGATTTTATTCACAGTCCAGGACTCGACAGCATAAAGTAAGACCGAGAACACGTAGCAGCGAAGTAGGCGGATCCTTAATGCCAATTATACGTCTCTGTTACATAACACCTTGGACATCCTTCTAAAAGCAGCTCTAGCCTGCTCTATTCTGGATCTAATTTCGCCGTGATTTTCTGCATTACAATTTAATTGCTGTCCAAGGTAGACGATTTTATCAACTTACTCAAGTTTGGTATTATTTACATATATAGACGGTTTTATATTCTGTTGTTTACTTATTACGAGTATAATACCCTCTCTGGTACCCACAGCGTTAATGAAGCCGAACTGTCTGTCCGATATTTGTTCCTCGCACTTCTTATAAATTCTTCCATGGATGACTCTAAGAATCAGTTTCAACATGTGGCTCATTAGGCTGATTATTCGATATTCTTCGTACTTTTTAGTCCCCTGTTTCTAGCCATTTATCAGGGATGATTCCTGTATTGTATATTTTATTGAAGACAGCCGTGATCCAATGTATTCCTTCTTCCTCCAAGAGTTTTAAAAATTCAGCTTCGATATTATCAGGCCCTACAGCTTTCCTGCTTTTCATCCGTTTTATTGCTCCTTCTACCTTTAAGTATGTCCGGGCCCGTTATCCTCTCTGAAAATGGATGCCTATAATCCGTTCTTTGATCTTGAAAAAGTGTCTGTAAATATATTCTCCATTTGTCTTTCATCTCTTGGGTGTCAATGATTAATTTTCCATTGGTGTTTATGAGTTTCATTTGTGTTCTCTTTTTAAAAGTACCCGTTATTTCTTTTACCTTTTTGTGTACATTAAAATTGTTATGCTTGGCTTGTAGTCTTTCTATTTCTTTACATTTCTCTACAGCTTCTTTTTCTTTGGCTTCTCTTATTTTTCTTCTGATTTTTTATACTCATCTTTATTTCCTTTAATTAACCGTCTGCGTTCCATTAAGTGAAGGACTTCTGGAGTCATCCAAGATTTCTTCTGTGTTCAGAACTCGTAGGAATTTGAAAAATTGGGTCTAAATAGAGCTTCTGGATCTCTGCGTGTTCAATGGGGCATTTTCTGAAATCAATTTTTTGATTTTTTCACCTGAATGGCATCCAAATCTTGATTATTCGTCTGAATTCATTATATTTGTCCAACATTGATTACGCCTCAATGAAGTTTGTCAAACTAACAACAATAGAATAGAATTACCAGACACCTTAGTAATGGATCTGTCATAATTTTGTCGCTGAGAAATCACGGGCAGGAAGGAGTTTTGTCAGTAGGCGACGTGGCGTTGCTATGACGTTTTACAGTTAAAAATAGTCTAGTAAAATAGTCAATAATATTAACTTACAAATATTAAGAAACGTGACTTGGTCATTTGAATATCGGTTACAAATTTGAATATACATTGTAGGTGGTCATTTTGAACATTTACTTGATAAAAATTGAAGTTATTCCCGAAATTTAAAGAAAATTATAAATATATCAGAAAGTAATAAGATAAGGTGCCTATAGGTAATGCATCATAAACATAAAAGAATCTTAGCAATGAAATATTTTGAAAAAATAAAATATAGGTTTGTACATTTAAAAAACATGAGAAAATCATAATTTTATTTTATAATAATCTCTGTATACGAATATTCGTCAATATTTTCTTTTAAACGTAATTTGAAAACTAGAACATATTGTTTATCTTATTATGTAAAATGACTAATAATTATTAATGTATTTCTTTTTTATTTCGAAAATAAAAATGGTAATAACTCTAATAATGGTTAAATGTCCTGTATATTAGTAGGAAACTTCATATTACCTAACGTAACCATAACTTATGATTCATGAAAATGCACATAAAAGAATAAAAAATGAGTTTTAGTCAGTTCTACAATTTCTTAGAATTTTTTTTAAATATATGACTGTAATACACGGAATCCCCATAATTCACCGATATCCTACATCGTCTCACAACCAGGTCGCGGGAGTGTCAAAAGTGCACAGCACGAGCTCGGAAATATCGGTAGTCTTAGTCCCTTCTCCGTAGCCTTGTGAACCTGGTGAACTCACGTCCTCGCCGACTTCTGATCTCGCGATTTCATTACTTTATAGTGTACTCATCTTCGGCGGCGATCTGCTGGAAGTGGTAGTCGGCAACATCTGGTGCGCTCTGATTGTGTCTTACAAAAGTGCGCGAGTTTTGATTTCGCACGATGTGTGATTCGCTAAGAAATATGCTTTGGGTGTTTTTGGTTGGGACTTTATTAATTTTTGGAGGATTTAATAATGCTCAACAGGTATGACTTTGATTTTAAAATAATATATAGAACAAAATATAAATGCTAAATTAATAAATAAAGTTTGGCTACTAAACTGTAATGAATCATCTACTTGGAAGACTTGAGAGGACTTAACTTTAAAAATGATAAATACCCAAAAATGGGTGTTATTCGATTTAAAAGATAAGAACGAAAGTATTCGTGGTTATTTTCTAAAGGGTATGCCTTTAAACTAGAAAAGGTGGGATGGAGAACGTTATTGGGTAGAATTTGATAATGTAAATAGCACGATATATTATAAACTATACTTTCAACTTTTTATTCCGTTCCATTAAGGGAGTCTTATCTTAGTAATGAAAAAATAAGGATATTAATTTCAACAGTTATTTCTTTCTTATTATCACAAGTAATTTGTGCTGAAAAATAAACTACATTTTCATAGATATATTACAAAATATTATACAGATACCTATGTACTTTTGAATCGACTAGGTCAATGGCTTCCTTTATCAATTCATCTTAATTTATCCACATCTCTTGTTTTCCACAATGATTATTTAACACACAAATACTTAATATCCTCATGTACCACAATTTTCCGTCTTGTTTGGCTCTGATTTCCTCTGTCGTTCTTCTATTGATTTATATTTTGATTAAATTGAAGTTAGGGATATTGCCAAAGTAATGGTAATGGTCCTTCATTCTGTTTCAATTATTTGTAAGTAACCAATCAAAAATTAATATAATTTTTAAAAAACATGAAACTTGAGACCTGATAAACATAAACAGACCAAAAAACATTGTATTGATAAAGCACCTGCATACCAATTTGAAAAAGACCTTGGTTCTCTCAAATGTGATAAACAAGTATAATTACTTGAAAACTATTTGACCGATTGTACCCATCTTTCACAAATGCAGTAATTACATAAAAACTCACATTATGAAATGTGTTTTAAATGTTTTTATTGTTCATTTTAATAATTATAAACAATAGAAAAACATGCTTACTCTCGGGTTTAATTTGTAATAACTTTTTGTTTATAAACATTTTTTAATTTAGAAAATATATTATTTTATAGTATTTTCAAGAAAGTCGTCTGTAAAACGTTTTTATCTAGAATGCATAGTTTTTTCACAATAATAATAATATCATTCGTTTATTTAAATCAATAGTTATTACAATAATTTACAATTTCAGTTTACTTACAATAAAATAAACGTAAAAAAAGTCTTGGAAGCATAAACATGCTTGTTAATCTTAATCATGCTAATATTGACAGGTTTATGTTTATTGTTTTTCTTTTACAAATCATTATTTTATTTTTACAGTTTCTAATCTAATATCTATATTTTTTATCTAGTATAATTTAAATTTATTGAATTGTTACACAATTCCCTTTGTTCTTTTACCCAAGCAGTCACTAATTTTTTCTACAAATAAAAATTTTTCATATTTTTATAATTTATGGGCAATTGATTGTATATTCTTGAAGTAAAATATTTAATTGACCGTTGTGTGATTGATTTTAAAGTGTGAAGGCATTCGACATTCAATTTTCTTCTTGTTTCATAATTTGACACTTTTACTTCAAGAGGAAGTTTATCTTTACGAATAATTTTAAGTAGCTCAAAGCAGTACAATTATTGGCGAACATCAAGAACCTGAGATTCATGAAAAAGTTGGTCTGAGTGATATGTTTTTCGTTTTTCATATATTCGTTTAAGAAACCATTTCTGAGTGTTTTGATGGGTCACCGGAAGACAAACAGCTACTCTATCTACCCCATCCTAAAAGCTACTCTACCCATATATAAGATGAGATTGTACTAGAGATAGGTAAAGAATTTTAAGCTGTTAACATCCAAAAACTCTTTTAAATAGCGGAATTTTGGTAGCAGTCCTAGTATTTTTCTTAAAATATTTTGATCCCATTTAAGGTGCCTGTCAATTAACACTCCTAAATTTATTATGTACTCTGCTATAAATATTTGTTGTTTTTGATTTATTTTTAATGTTTTAAAATTTGGTAGAACATTTTTATATATTGCAAAAGGTATATATTTAGTTTTTTCATAATTTAATGTAAGTTTGTTTATTTGCAACTATGTTTTTATAATTTTGAAGTCTTGTTCTGCTATAATTTTAAGATCTTCCCAATTATCGGCCTTATAAAAAATTGCGGTGTCATCAGCAAAACTAATTATGTTTCCAACAGTTTTAGTTTGAGCAGGTCGTTAACATAGAGTGTAAAAATTAGAGGACCTAAAACGGTCCCTTACGGTACGTCATAATTAATTACTTCAGGATCACTTTTGACACCATCAATTTCTACAAATTGTTAGTTAAGTAACTTTTTAGTAATGTCAAAACCCGTTCTCTCAGACCATACTTTTCAAGTTTTTTCAACAAGATCTCGTGAGATATCGTCTCGAACTCCTTAGAGAGATCAACGAATATGCATAAACTACGTTTATTATACTCAAAATCTTCCGATATTTGTGATGTTAGTTTACAAGTATCATCTTGTGACGATTGTCTTTCTTTAAAACTGTATTGGAAATCCGATAATATACTAAATCTATCCAAAAAACTTACTAATCTATTTTTTTTTAATTTTTGTCAAATATTTGGGAAAAACAGAAAACAAAGAAACTGGTCTGTAGTTAATTACGTCTTTTTTATTATTTCCTGTTGTAAACAAAGATTTGATTTTGACTATTTTCAGACATTCTGGAAAACAACCATCCTGAAAATAAGCATTAATGAGGAAAGTTAAAGAAGTAATAATTTCTTCCTTAATATGTTTGATGGTTTCTGTCTTGATACCATCCTAGCCAGGAGATTTTTTGTGTTTTAAAAATTGTATTACATTTACCACTTTTTTGTGGTCAACGAGATACAAGTATATGCTACTTTCTATCCTAACTGTTGCCTCAATCTGGTCATTACAAATGGGTATTTTTTGTGCATACCTTTGTCCTAATGTACTGTAATGTGTATTTATTACATTCATTGGCAATTTCTGTTCTATTAGTTATTGTTTCTCCTGTTTTGGTTTTGACCGATTCAATTTTTGTATTTCCTTTTATTTTTCCGCACAATGAATTAATTACATTCCCAAGTGATGAAGAAAAGGTCTTATTTTTTTTTTCAAGTTGTTGTTTTTTATAATTTCTTTTTGTAGTTTTAACTAAAAGTCCTAATTTATTTATATAATCTATATATCATTGTCGATGAAAATTTTTACCGCCTCATTTTTATTTGTTTTATTGTAAATATCCAACACCTTTTCCTGCTTCAAATTGTTTTTAAAATTTTTGTAGTTGATGTACTTCTTTATTGTTATTTTGTTTTCTTTGGTTTTGTTTACACTAGGGATGGAAACTGCAATTGGATAATGATCTGAAGTACATAGTATTATTTTCAAATATAAATGAAGTTATGTTAGTGTTGTAATCAGCAAGTCTTATTATAAAGAAATGGTCTATACAAGTTTGACTTCTGGGTCTAGTTGTTTTATTTATATATAAGACAAGACATTTTGTGAAGCTAGAATATTTTGGTTTTCTTCAGTGTTACCTAGATCCGCAAATAAATTAATATTGATATTACTAACTAATACATGAAAAGATATTCGTTTTTTACTAATGAGGTATTGACGCAAATCCTAATTAAAACGATTTATGTTTACTGTCGAAGATTTATAGATAGCGATCAAACATGTTTTTGTTTTATTATTATTTTTTTAAATCTTAAGATCTTCCTGCTGACTTTTTGTTAAATCAGGTGATATAAATATACCTATACCCTTTAAATTTTTTCCATTTTTTAGAATTTCTATTTTTTTTTTTTTGAATTTCTAGTTAATTACGTCACTTACATATTTTTCTGAAATGTCTACTTTTACCGCGTTGCTTAAATCACTACAAAGCTTCGGGACTTCTGAAATTGCAGATTTTTCTAATCAAAATACTACTAGATTACTTTTCTTGCAAATTATTTGCACGCTTTTCAGAACTTTCCGCAGAGATAAAAATATCAAACAATACTTAAATGAATGAAAAAAGTCCCTTTTCTTTGGATGATATCTCATGACGTAGTAAATGTTTCGAAAATTACGAGATAATACGACCTTTCTATCGACTTCCCCCAGGCATTCCAGTTAAAAAATAGCGCCCAGTAATTTTTCGATTTTTTAAGTGATTTTTATTCGTTTTATGGGATAATAAACTATAAACAACTTTTAAATTAAATTTAATTTAATTATTTATTTCTTTGAATAAAAGAATTTAAAAATAGTGTTAATTGTTGATGTAAATAAGTGACTAAGTAAGTTCATTTATTAGTTTAGTATTGAAGTCAAACTGGGGCTTAAATAAAGCACACTATTATTTGAAGATTCAATCTTTTGGAAAATTTTATTTCTTGTTTCAAAAATTTCTACAATACACTAAAAGATAAAATCACATTGTACACATGTATTGGGTCATTGTAAAAATGAACCAAAATGTAGATTAAAAATACAATTCACACAAAATTAAAGTAAATAGCAGAAGGCTATAGTACATAGTAAATGAAGAAAATACTAACATTTTTCGTAGCATAATTCTTAAGTTACTCAATAATTAGTTACATGTTGAAATACATTTTTATATAAAAAATCTTTGAATATACATATAGAAGCTATCTAATTTATTAAATAGCTATTTATCGAAACTATGATTTTAAAAGGAATATCTATATACAAGGATTGACAAAAGGTGAAAACAAAAAACAAGAAAGCGTGCAGACGTATCAACTTTAATAAGAACTTTTGGTTGTTTTTATCTTTAAAAGTAAACTAGTTAATTTAGAAGTATGTTAGAGATACTTAATTCTGCGTAACCTTGTCTTATTTTTTTTACTAAACTTGTTGAATAAGAACTAGCTGACAGCTTCTAAACTTCGCTTATTAATAAACAACAGTAGTAGGTATTTAAAAATTTAAGAATTCAATGATCAGTCACAACAGAAACCCTGAAACATTCAAACGAGTTTTTTCTTAATTGACATGAAAATGTCATGTGGCATTATGAATATACTTACTGTTATTTTATGTATTTAAATTTTGGTTATTGAAAAATTTACCGCCTCCACCATGAGGTAATTGGCGGAAATATAGTATAGGTATACAATCCAAATACTTTAAATTTTATAATAGAAACCTATACTGCCGTCCTTAGAAAAAACACCGCATACGGAAAAATTATGAAAATTTGTATTGTAAAAGAAATACTAAACCTAGCATCTACGAAAACATGCGTGGATTTATGGAAAGACCCCGCAACCACAACATTACTTAGGTACAACCCCGCATATACTTGAGGGAGCCTGCAGTTACTGTGTTTATTTTAAGCAATACACCATCGCGGTGTTTTTGCTATGTAATTGGCGCGATTAGCGAAAGCATTTGTCAGACAAAATGTGTTTTAATCGTCTACTCCTATCTGTTCTAAAAAAGATTGACTTGTGAAGGCGGCACATTTTTGTAGCTTGTGTTATTTCGTTAGGTTTCCAAGTCTCGTCTTCGTCCGATGATGTATAAAACAGATCTTAATTTGATTGTTTTGCGATATCATGGTCTACAATATCTTCTTCTAGTGAGTGATTTCGGTATGTTTGCTGTTTATTCAACCTTTTACTAGTGTACTCACCATGTTCTACATTTACTGATTACAATATCTCAAATGATTTCTGTGAGCTATAATCGGTATAGTAGCAATATCTACTAATGGGATGCTACAGTAACTGGGTAACCGATCTTGTTATGTTTGCTGATTGCCCAACATTTCATTGGTGTACTCACTATTTTCTACATTTACTGGTTGCAATATCTGAAACGATTTTTGTGAACTCTAATCGTTAGTTAATGGTGTACTGCTTGCAGTGTCTACTAATGGGATGCTAAAGTCCCTGGGTAACTGATCTTGGTATGTTAGCTGATTGTAGAACATTTCACTAATGTACTCATTATGTTCTATTAATGGGATGAGGCAGTCAATGGTAACGCTTGCGACAATTAGCTCATCGGTAGCGTAAGAAAACAAGTTGACAAATTGTGAAGCGGCTCTAACATGAATATTTTTCAAGCAAATAATGTTATTATCTGGCTCGGGTACAGTATACAGTATACTATATTTACATTGTTTGCAAGCAACAATTAAACATGCATGATATTTTATTAGAATATTGCTTATGAAAACCTTTTTTTTTTTTAACAAAAACAAAACAAAAATATAATTTAATTTTTTAAAATAGATTAATATTAATTTTACTTACTTCATTAAAAATAGTCCGTTTTCTAGCTATGCTGTCTAACGGTTTTCCTCTGGACGTCATTTTTACATACAGAAACTGATCGTTGTCGCTGCTAATATGAAACTAAACTCATAATAAAAATAATATAATAAAAATATTATATAAATAACGACATTTTTGTCGTTATTCATAAATATTGTGGGTATATCACTATCACATTTTGATATGTGATCATATAAAATCTTTAAAATAATTTAATACTTTACACATTTCGCATAGCCCAGAGGATACAGAAAACGATATTATTATATCGTTTTCGTTCACTGCCGCCAAAGCAGGTGGCGCCTTTGTACGCTAACTACTGTTGTAGTGAAGTTTTGGGAGACATTCGTTGGACTTTCCGAGTTTGAATTTGTATCAGTCCAAGTGTCTGATGAGGCCGGGATATGCCGAAATGATCGTAACACTTTATTGATACCGATTCGAGCACGGGTATCGAGCATAAGTTTCTAGATTATATATTTTACCATATAATTCTTATATATATATATATATATATATATATATATATATAATGATAAAAACATACACAGTATACTTTATTTATGGTAATCGACTTAAACTGCAAATTCCATAGTTGGGCCAACTGATATGGGAATGGGAAGAGGCACATATACCCCTATAATCCTTACATTGTGTTTTATCACCTTTCTTATTCATTGTGCTAATGTATACCAAATGAATGCTATTTTGGTATATATTCTCCTCATATTATTAGGCATTTCTTAAAAAGGCGCACGATCATTTTCAATAATATATTAATTCAATAGGAATGTTTCCAGACCAAGCTACTTTTTTATTTTTAATCATTCTTAATGCAGGTTTAAGCTCAGTCAAAGTGATGTACTTTTTATTTTTATTGTCGGCTACTAGTATCTTCCTTTTATTATTATAAAAATTACCATTTCAGTGGGACTTTAACCCACGATTGACCCAGTTTTAACTTTGGGAAGCTACAGCTCTATTCAGTGCACTACCATTTATTATTATATTCTCTTTTCTGTGAATAAAGTGTACAACAAACTTTTTCTCTGACAGAATGATATATCAAGGAATATCTTTTATTGCTGACTATTAAAGGAAGCTACAATATTTACAATTTAATATACTAATGGCATTTATGCACAACGAGTCGTTTTTTAGGTCTATTGATTATTAATGTAATTATAAAATTAGATTTTAATCTACATGACATTTATTATTGCACCTCTAAGTTAATAACTATGTTTATATTTTAATAAACCTCTATAATTATACATTTATCTTCTTCCATGGTAATTGCTGCAATAAGTAAAAATGATTAGTTGCCTAATTATTTACACTTTTACAATTCAGGAAATTATACTAACCTTACAAAAAATTCATATATGGTGAATAATCTTTATTGGATGCCTGCATGTGAGGTCATTTAATTTGGTTCATGATATTGTAGACATATATAGGAAATTAAAAGAATACTGTATAATTATATACATAATAATAAAATTAACGTCCATCTTGACCATTTATATATTTTTGTCTTATTAAGTTGTATTATCGCAGATTTTGATTACGGTTTGGTTAGGTTAGGTTATGTTGCAGTTTTTCAACTTATATAGATATTTAATAGATATTAAATAGAAATGATGTCTACATCGTACTGACAACTCCATCTAATTGCGGGTAGTACCAATTAAATTAGCAGAGGTCTTCCCTAGTTTTAAGGGTTAAACGACATCAGCGCGTATTTCTGGAAGGCAGCCGCTTCGGAAAGAAGCTACCGGCTTCCTACTTTTTTTCCTGATCTGTTGCGAACAGTCGTGTCCTACCTGCCAAGTAGCCCAGTTACCGCCAGCGCCATTCACGTGGTAAAGTATATATACCATTTTTCAAAGTAAAACACTTGCACGTCACGATTTATACAAAGTGACGTCACTTGTATTTAACATTTCCAGAACATCAACCTTATAGTTCAAATTTTCCTAACACAGCTAATAATACGAAACGCATACGGAACTGCTCGATCTTTCATAGGCGTCAACATGGTGTAATAATCAGAAAAATATAATCATCATTATATTGGAAATTTTAGAATTATATTGATTAAATAACCAAAAACATTTATTATTATTAATAATATAAATTTTATGAAATAACTCTTGAAGTCTAATATTCCACAAAATAATATTTTTAATTTATTATATTAGACAATTATTGTACGCAACTGATACGGAAATATATCAAATAATATTGACAGTTCAGCGGATGGTAAAAGTGTATGAAGTGTTGCCGCTTTTAGTAGAAATTTTGTTTATGTTTTGACGTCTTAGACAATTTGATCATAATATAATATATATTAATAAATTGTATTTATAAATGCATTTTAAATTTAGATTAATAGCTTTTAAAAACTAATTATTGCTGTGTATTGTGATTGTAATATGCCAAAACAAATAAAAGTCTGTAGAAAGCTGATAAGCTTTCATTTAAGTTAGATTATTTTGAACAAGAAATAATGGCAGAACGTTTTTGTTATTAAAGCCCTAAAAAGGTAAGTTTAAAATTTAGAATATATAATTTTGTATTAAAATGGTTTCTTATGTATTCTAATGTGTTGAAGTAGTCTTAAAACTAAGTATATTTACTGTTAATATAATAGTTTGACAAATAGTTGACACTTTAAAAATTCCTCACTTACTAACAATTCTGATGTTTTGGCAACGCTGTGGGGTTCTGAAGACGTAAATCTTGAATGACGTGCAAGCTTTTTTATCTGAAAAATGCTATATACATCAATTGAGGAGTGTAAAATCATAGGTGGCAATCTGTTGCGTTTTTTTTATTATCTGTTAGATAAAACTATTTGTAAGAACCAAAAGCGGTCTTATGCTTAAACAAATCGCAGTGAAAAATTGGTATTTAGATCAAAAGTGGCAATCTCCATAGCTGAATGCGTAACACGGCAATCACCGCTTCGGCCAATAAGAACCACGTAGAGCTCGCATGTGATCAACACATGGTTAGTTTGTCGTAATATCGTGGTGTTATTTAGTTTGTTTTAATTTTAAGAGTCGTTACATTGTTTTTGTGCTTTTCCTAAACTATATTGGTGTCTAAGAAATTAGTTTTAAATACAAAAAAAGTATTAATGTTTTATCATGGAAGTTTTATCAAAACGTGTAAGGTGAGTAATTTTGTAAATGTTATGATTCCATTTCCAAGCCGTTGTTGAATTTTAATGTTTTGTTTATCATTTTCCTTCAAAATTTGTTAAGATTTGAACCTAACTCGGTAGCTATGTTCATAACTATTTTTTGTTGTAAATATTCTGCGAAGAATATGCCAGAATACCCAACATGTGGGCACAATTCAAAAACATATCAGTGCTGCTTGCTAAAAATGAACGATATACAGAAATGTCTTAGCCTATTCTATGAGACCAAAGATAAAGCGACTTAAGATGCCCTTATTTTGAAATACTGCACTGTGAATCGTACTGCCCATCATCGGCCGAAAAATAAAATGCATTCTCCAAATAAGCATCAGGTAAAATGTTTCATCCGTAATTTTTTATCCAAGGAAACAGTTCCAGTGTGCCAAGCAGCTTTTTTGAACGTGCTAGGGAAAACAAAACAGGCATTTCCATGTGATTAAACGATTTACTGAAACATGCCAAGTACCGATTGAACGCAGAGGTGGTGATCGAAAAACTGCGAAATATCGGGATAAGCTGGAAGGAGTGCAAAGTTTTATAAACCAATTAAAATGTACTGAATCCCATTACTGCCGTTCAGTGACGAAAATAATGTATCTTCCATCTGAACTTAGCGTCTCTACATTGTATTCAATGTACACTGCTCAGACAATTCCATCGGGGACTATGAAGAGATCGTATTTTCGCTATGTATTTAACAGAAAATACAATTTGAGCTTTAAAACTCTAAAGACAGACGTTTGTTTAAAATGTTTAGCGCTAAGTGAACGCATTAAATACGAGAAAAATGAGCAATCTATAATTAAACTCATGACTGAAAAACGGCTTCACAAACTTCGAGCAAAAGAATTTTTCCAATTTCTTCAAGAAAACAGAGAAGACCTAGACACTTTATCGTTTGACTGCCAAAAAAATTTAGTCCTCCCCAAAGTTCCTGATCAAAGTGCTTATTATTCAAGGCAACTTAATTTAACTTTACTGTTATTGAAGGTTCTTCAAAGTCTCCACTTTCAAAGGAAAATGTATTTTCATACTGTTGGAGTGAGGACATGTTTGGCAAAGGATCAAGTAAAATTTCCTCTGCAGTCTTTCATCGACTCAATGACACTGATTTTGGCAACACGTCAAAGAAGGTACACTGGTCGCCGATGGATGCAGTGGCCAAAATAAAAACTGATAATGATTGGTATGTGCAGCAAATGGCTAGCCGAGAGCGTGCCACAAAATGTTAAATTACTTGAGTTAGTTTTTCCTGTAGTTGGCCATTCATTCTTACCATCTGATAGAGTTTTTGGTCAAATTGAGAAGAATTCACGAAAAAGAGAAGTAATAACGACACCTGCCGAATACAAGAAAATTATATCAGATTTTTCTATGATCGTTGATATGAAGCAAAGTTGTGTTTACGATTGGAAGTCTGCTGTTCAAGAAGTTCTTAAACCAGTAGGAACATGGGGATTTCAGTTTAAGGAATGTAAACGGTACATTTTAAAACAATGTAGGACAGAAAATTTTTTTATTCGACTTCGGCAAAGAAGTCGCTTCTTTGCCGAATAAAGTATACTATTTTTTCTTCAAACGTAGCAATTTTCAACCATAAATAGTACAATTTATACGCTATTTTTACTCGAAATTAACTGTGACAACTATCGAAGTCGTCTAGATGTTAGAAATTAAAATAATTAAGTCGTCGGTGGGATTTGCGTCTCCCTGGTTAAAGTTGTTTGACAGTTGTTTGCAATTATTAAAAACAGCTTATTGTTGTTGCAACCGCAAACGCAAATTTAGTGTGAAAATGGAAAACCTAAACGAAATTGAACTGAAATTTTACTGGCATATTTTAATATAATGGAAACTCAAATTAAATGGAAATCTTCTACAATGTGGTCACGATACTCTATGATAAAATCCGAGTTAGTTATTAGAAAAAATGTGGATATAAGCAAATTTTTAAAGTTACGTGCCTTTCTGAAAAAAAAACAAGCGAAGGATATACTGCAAAGAAGTCTAAAGGTTTCACTAAAGACGAGTTTGATAAATTTTTGTTTGAAGCGTCAGATAAGTTGTATTTAGGATTAAAGGTAAAAAAAATATATTGCAAAGCATGTAGTATAATGTACTAAATTATAAAAATATTTCAGATTGTTTTGTTAATTGGGGTTACCGGCGCCTGTAGATGCGACGAAATGGTAAAAATGAAGACTGTGAACATTGAGGATAAAGAAAATGTAATAATTATCAAAATCCCAGACAGTAAAACACGATAAATTAGATCTTTTACGATAATTGGTCAAAACTACATTAAACTGTATAAAAAGTATGGATCACTGCGGCCTGAAAATTTCGCAGAAAAACCGATTTTTTATCAAGTATCAAAATAGAAAGTGTTACCAAAGCGTCATGGGAATACATTCGATTAGCGCAGTAGCCCAAAAAGTAGCTAGTTATTTAAATTTAAACGATGCAAGCGCATACACGGGCCACTCGAGGCGGAAATCTAGAATGCCTCAAACGACATGGGGCTGGAAATCAAGCACGGTTGCCGAAGGATATATAGAGGATTCAATAAGAAATAAGAACAATAATGCTCAAAAAATTTTAAACCCTCATGATTCGCCAACATCGGGAATGATTGCTGAAAGTTGTTCTCGACCATCAGTATCATCAACAAGTACCAATGCGTATCAAGAGTCGGGAACATTTTTGCACGGTTTCAATTTTGTAAATGCTTCATTAACTAATTGTACTTTTAATATTACTATAAATAAAAATGATGTTTAATTGTTGTTAATGACATTTGTATTGTTGCTTTGTGACATGTGTCATATTGTTGCCATGACAACATTTTCCCCTCCTCCGTAAAGAAATGGAAAAAAACTGCTGCCGGCGGAGACATCAAACTTTGACAGGATGAAGTTAGATAAGTAATGTCATCATTATTTGACGTTTGAAGAAAAAAATTATTTCGGAACTTTTGTGAGTATTACACTTAAAGGCAAACAGATTAGCATGATCAATCCAGAAAAACTTATCCCCGATGCTCACGAAGTAAATAATTTAAAACTGCGTGATGTGCGAAACCTTTTGACCAAACATTTTGGTTTAGACGGGACCCAACTCGATCAGCTTAAGTATTATAAAAAGATTTTTCAACGTTATGAACAAGAAGCAAACGAGAACCTGGAGAATCCTGATTCAGAGTTAGAGTTTGTCGAAATCTGTGAATATATACCTGAACTTCCGGATATTTTAGTTTAAATAGTTAAATGCATATAAATTGCTTTTACGTATCATAATTATTGTTCTATATCAAAATATATTTTTCGAAACTAAGTAACTGGTACAATGATGTTCTATTAGTTTCAAAACTGGCAATATCCTTATAGATCATTTTCATATCCGTCAATCTCCAAACATTACAAACAAAAACTGCAATTTTCAAACTAAAATATTAAAAAAAGGAAACGAAATAATTTCTTAAGTACCTCTTTCTGTACATCCGATCACAAACCAAATTTTATATGATCCATCATCAATTTTATTGTTCTAATTTAATTTTGTTAGATTCTACAGTTTTTCGCGGTTTCCCAAAATTGTGGAAATGGGAGATTGCCGACTTTGATTTTATACCCCTAAGTTACACTATTTGCTGTTTTATAGCAAGTACCGTTTACTTTGTATAATTGTTATATACATTTTTATACGACGTTATTTTTGTGTTGAACCATTTCATATTGTATGGCGCTTTTAACTTTTTAACTGAACGTTTAACTGTTCTGAACCATTTCGTATTGTGTCTCACTTTAAACTTTTAACAGAACATTTTACTTTCGTATAGAAATTATTTATGTTACATACAAAGTAATTTGTCATCATCATCATTCAGCCTCAAGAGTTCACTGCTGAACATAGTCCTCTTCCTCATGTTTCCAACCCTGTCTATCTTGCGCCGCTCTTATCCAGTTTTTATTGAGTCTTCTTAAATCGTCAGTCCATCTTGTAGGTGGTCGACCGACGCTTCTCTTGTCTTCCCTTGGCCTCCATTCCAATATCCTCTTTGTCCATGCCCATCTGTCATTCTGGCTATATGTCCTGCCCATCTCCATTTTAGTCTGGCTATCTTCTCGATGATGTCAGTCACTCCGGTTCTTCTCCTGATGTCTTCGTTTGTTATTCTGTCTCGGAGAGTTATTCCTAACATTGACCGCTCCATTCTTCTCTGCGTGACTCTCAGTTTGGTAGCTGCTGCTTTTGTTAAGGTAAGTGTTTCTGCTCCGTACGTCAAGACTGGGAGGACGCACTGATCAAATACCTTTCTCTTTAGGCATGTGGGCAGCTCACTTTTAAAAGTTTCTCTCAGTTTTCCAAATGCTGCCCACCTAAGGCCGACTCCTTTCTTCAGTTCATGAGTCTGGTTATCTTTGGTCAAAGTATTTGTATATTGATTTCTGTATTAATAGATTTATTGCTATTTTACTTTTCGATTGCATGTAGTGTGCCTTATTACCAAAATTGATTTCATTTTGTCACCAATTAATTGTGTTACTTGCATGCATATTTTGTTTTTGTCAATTTCTTCTTCTTCTTCTTCCTCTTTATAAGCAATTCTGCTTGTTAATTGGTGGATTATTACCTCTATCGAAAGTTGTCACTCCATCTTTTGCACGATCGTCCGATACTTCTTCTGTCGATTGGTGACGTATCTCTTGTTATTTTGACGACACAAGTCTCTTCTATTCTGCATTACATTTTTTTCTCTATTTTGTTTCCATTAATTTAAACACTGTAAGTTACATTTTCTTCTAATGTCTTCACTTCTCTTTGGATCTCTCAGCGTATTTCTTGTAATTCTTCTCAGTACTCTTATCTCTGCCGTTTCCAATAGTCTTTGCGTTGTGGCTGTGTCCGGCCTTGCATCCTGTTAAGGCATCCTGTTAGTCTATTTGCTTTTTGTACTTGATCTCTCACTTCTTTGTCCAGGTCTCCATAGCAGACAGTGTAATTCCCAAGTATTTTATTTCCATTACTTTTTAATAATGATGCTATCAATTTCTATTTTACATCTAGTTGGTTCTTTGCTGAGTACTACTGTTTTAATTTATTTGATAAAATGCTCTAGATGAAATTGTTATATTAAATTCTTTTGCTCTTATGTAAATGTGTGGACCAGTCTTTGCAGACTGTCTTCATCTTGGGCTATCAATATTGCGTCGTCTACGTAACAGAGTATTTTTATTGTTTTGTCTTCCATTTTGTATCCTCTTTCTTTGTTAACGCTTTTGATGACTTTTTCTATAATCAAATTAAAGAGCATGAGGCTCAATGAATCCTTATGTCTTATTCCGCTGTCTATTTCTATACGTTCTGTAAGTTGTCCATCTATTCGGACTTCTTTTTTGTTTTTTTTTGGTAGATGCTGTCTATAGTTTTTATATTATTTAGGGGAACTTCTATATTTTACAGAAGATGGATTACATCTTTGAGTCTTACTCTGTCAATCGCTTTCTTTAGGTCAATCAGACACAGAAATGCTGGCGATTTCTCAGTAATTTGCTTTATAACAAATATTGCATCTGTACATGATCTTCTAGTACAACAACCATGTTGTTTATATGCTAAACTTATCCTCTGATCTATTAGTAGTTGCAAAATTTTAGTTGTAAGTTTTAGTTTCGTCGGTTCGCTATATTTACGCGGGTTTCGAATTAACAAAATTATGCTAATGACTCATTGATAACCAGGTGCAGTAAACGACTTCCCAAAAAATTAGGAAAAAACTGCATTAATGGTCATATTTTAAAATACATTAAAATAACATTAGGGTAGGTATAAATTTGTTACAATATTGCAGTTGAATTGATTCTTTGCCAGTGTTGACATTGTATGTTTGGTGGAAATATTTTAAAAAGGCCTAGACGCGTGTTACATGTAAATAGTCTAATTTGTAGTGTACATAAATATTTTACGGATGAAAAAGAAAATGGCGGTCCTTTAAAATCGGTAATGTCTGTTCAACAACGCGTATGTGATGCTCTAGGAATTAGTGACACCAAACTAAGAGGAGTATTACAAAATTGCAATAATGAACGGCCGAAAGAAGATCACCGAAAAACTCGCGTATCATTGAAAACGAAAGATATTCCAGATGGAAAAAAAATTAAAATTCGTGATACCATATATCGAATGCGAGCCAACAAGGAACATGTGACCTTAAATACAATTCTCTCGGAATTAAAAGATAGAAAATTTGACGAAATTGGCAGAACAAGCCTATGGCAAGCGATAGGTACATAATTTGGGTTTCAAATTTCAAAAGGAGGATAACAGAAAAGCCCTTTGTGAAAGAAGTTCTGTTGTGCATAAAAGAATTAACTTTCTAAAAAAATATTCTAAATTAAAAGAAGAAAGGGCAAATTTTATATATTTAGACGAAACATGGATATTTTTCTAGGGGTGCAACCAAGAGAATATGGCAATGATAACGTAAAGTCTATCAAACATACTGATGGAGAAGGGAAGCGACACATAATTTTACATGCAGGAGGGAAATCGGGTTTTATAGAAGGTGCTGATTTAATATTTTCATCTAAATCAAAATCAAGTGACTATCACGATAATATGAACACAGAAATATTTGTAAAATGGTTACATGAAAACCTTCTCCCAGGTTTAAGTGAGTCCAGCGTAATTATTTTAGACAATGCACCTTACCATTCTGAAGTATTAAACAAAAGTCCAATTGTCAGTTTAATCCCATCGAATACATATGGGGAATAGCAAAACAATATTATGACAACCATATTGGGGCTAATGGTTATAGCGACGACGCAGTTCGGGAAACTTGGCGAAAGGCACTTTCAATTGTAACTCCAGAAGTGTGGTGCAACTGTATATTCAAGTGCGAGAAACTAATAGAAGATTGGCGGACTCGTGAAAATAAAATAAACGAAATAAGTCCAATCATAATAACAATTAATGGTGATGACAGTGATGATGATGACGATTATGATATTTTTGATGATAATCTTCGTTTGTAACTCATTGTGGCTATAAATAAATACTGGTCCTGTATATCTTTGTAAAGTCGCAATTAATTTGTAGATATGAATAATTTATTAGAATGTAGTGTCTATATGTTTTCTATTTGATTTAACTTGCTTTACATAAACAACGCCAAAGTGAGTAACTAGCAGGTTCTAGATTGAACGTATGTATTCAGACTCTCTTTCTGGTGGCTTAATATGTTAAACAGATAACATCGTATGTGCAGAAAGAAACAGGATAACTCTTGTTGTGTTTATTGTTAGTAGGTTCACATAAAAAAGCTCCCTAAAATTACCAATAATGGCAGACAATGAGTGATATATCTCCTTTGTTGTTAAATCAATAATAAAAAAACTTCTTCTGTTATGTCTGGTTCTTCTTTTTTTTCTTTTTATATAAACATAACTCTGTCTGTTCTTCAATGTGCCTCCAGTAAGTTATCGTTCCATCGTTTTCGTGGTCTTCCCACTGATCGTTTTGCTATTAAAGAACCGTCTCTTGCCGTCTTTACTACTATATTTGTTGTCATTCGGCTTATATGATCGTTCCATTCTACTCTTCTATTTCTTACCCAGTTCTTAACGTTCTCCACCTTGTATCTACGTAAGTATTTTTATCTCTGCTCTTTCTAACATTCATTTTGTTTTTTTTTCTGCGACGGGTCTTATTTCTGTCGCGTATGTCATTATTGATCTGATGGCTGTTTTGTAAATTCTGCCTTTCATTTCTTTCTTGATATTTTTATTTCTCCATATTATTTTATAAAGGCAGCCTGCGGCTCTATTTGCTCTATTCACCTGATCTTTCACTTCAGTTTCGAGCTTTCCGTAGATAAATGTTATGTTTATTGTTTTGTTTTGGTAGATATTTTTGATCATTTTAATTATTTCTAGAGGTATCTCTCTTGCTTATAATAAGTAAATAACGTATTTTAATTTCATCCGGTTGAATGCCTTGTTCTTCTTCTTCTTCTTCTTCTTCTTCTTACGGTGCCTATCCGTTCCGGATGTTGGCGATCAACATGGCTATCCTAACTTTGCTTGCTGCTATTTTGAATAGTCTTGTTGTCGATGTATTAAACCACTTTTTCAGGTTTTGAAGCCAAGATATTCTTCTTCTCCCTGGTCTTCTCTTTCCAAATACCTTGCCCTGAAGAATGAATTGCAACAAGCCGTATCTCTGTTCATTCCTCATAAGATGGCCAAGATATTCTAGTTTGCGCTCTTTGATGGTGTTAATAATCTCGCATTCCTTGCCTATTCTACGTAGGACCTCAACATTAGTCACACGATCCACCCATGAAATTCTTAAGATACGTCTGTAGAATGCCTTCTTAAGATCCACGAAACATAGATATGCCAGCTTGTTGTATTCTAATGATTTCCCTTGCACTTGCCTCATTATAAATATAGCGTCGAAGCATGATCTTCCTGACCTAAAACCTTGTTGTTTTTCTACTAGTGTTATAATTTCATTCAGTTTATCTTAACAATCACTTTCCTAACAATCACTTTGGTTGTTAATTTAGTGTTTCCTCTGCAATTTTCTGGGTCCGATTTGTCTGCCTTTATGAAAAGAGGTATTAGGATGCTTGATCACCATTCTTGAGAAATTCTGTTTTGTTCTAATATTTTTTGGATTAGTTTTAATAGTTCTTTGGTCAGATCTGGTCCTCCGTACTTTAGGAATTCGTTCGGTATTCTATCCTCTGCTGGTGATTTTTTGGGAGGAAGAGGTAAAGAAAGTATTAAGGTATTTCCTTAATACTTTCTTTACCTCTTCCTCCTCAATATTTCTTTCTTCGTTTGTTTTCACCTCTGGTGTTGGTGGTTCATTTTCGTCACCTTTAGCAAACAGGGATCGAAAGTAGTCTACCCATGTTTCTTTCTGAATGTGTTTCGTTTTTATTAGTTCGTTAATTTTTTTTCTTTGTCCTTTGATTATTCTCCATATTTTGTGTTTCTGAAAATACTTAGTAGTAAAGACGGCAAGAGACGGTTCCCCAATAGGAAGACGATCAGTAGGAAGACCACGAAAGCGATGGAACGACAACTTACTGGAGGCACATTGAAAAACAGTCAGAATCATGTCTACATAAAAATAAGAAGAAGAAGAAGAAGAAGAAGAAGAAGAAGAAGAAGAAGAAAACTGATTATTAAGCTCTTAAGTTCACTAATAATGTTCTGATAGGACCAAAAAAAAAATTATTGTTTTAATGAATATATCATACCAAGTACATTGGACGTTTTTTACTCAATGTAGTTTTTTTAACCACAATAAACCACTAGGAACATTTCCATTTTAAAAATAAATATATTTAATTCAAAACGTGAAAAATTAACGCAACATTCTTCAAGTTAAAAGAATTTTAACATTTATTTAAATTCCTTTTAAGATTTGCATATTTTTATTTACTTATTTCAGATGGTATTCTAGATATAATCGTAACAAGAAATTTGCAGAAAAAATCCGACCGATTGAAAGCAGAGAAAAGTTGAAGCGGTCACGGTTCGAAATGTCAAGGAAAAAATGTTAAATAGGCTTTTAAAGACGCCGCAAACTAAAACAATCTATATCTTTTATTGTTTGTTGTAACCACTTCGTGAAATATGGAACATTTATACAAGTATACAAAAATGAAGCTTTTTATAGTTTAAATTTAGTTGATCCCAAATATGATGATGAATCGTAGAAGAAACAGACTAATATTTTCATAAAAGTTAATACAATTAACAATATAAAAATAAATACAATACAATAAAATATAATAGAATTAACTTTAATATTTGCAATATTATTTTTAGTTATTTTCTCTTTTCTTTCTGTTTCTTTGTTTTTTTCTTTTATTCATTGTAAGATGCTATTATGTAAGACTAAAGAACTTCGATAACCTCCACCAACATACAATAAACTTTTTATTTGAACTTAATGCATTCCAGTCTCTTGTATCGAACCGACATTCTCATAGCCACAATAAATTGTGCCTTACTGTTCTAAAGGTTCGCCTATCGACTTCTTCTTGGAGCCATTGAGAAATTGTTGTCCGCTACCTTTCTTGTGTAATATAGGGCATATAATTGCTATTTCATTCTTCAATTAGATTGCGTTTACCATACCTTTGTCAGTGGTTTTAAGAGATTTTAGATTCTGAATTAGGGATTGAATTACTTTATTAGTTTCTTGCACGCTTGGTAGTTTAGTTGTCTCTTATTCGATCTTTATAGGTTCTCTATATTCTAAGGCCGTTCCTCGCGATTCTGGGCATAGCTAAATTCCAATGTAAAAGTTTATATCAAATAACGCAAAAACTATAGCAGATATTGGGATGATTCTTTTTTTATATGAAAAGTCTTAAAAAGTTTTAGTGCACTATTTGGTTGTAAATTAATAAATTGTTTAAACAATATTTTTTTTCAAATTTTTTTGGTTAAAATAAACGTAAATTTTTTTTTGAAATAGGGCACTACAGAATTTGACCCACTTTCCGAATCTGTTTTTATTTTTAACATAAAGTGTAACACAAAGCAGCTATTTGGTATAAACTTTTTTTAAAATCTCAAATTTTGCTAAATGTAACTCTCTCTCTCGGTCAGTACAGGCTGTCCTTGTTGATAGTTTCTGGATTCTCGCCGACGGTTAGTTTGGTTAGGTAAGAAGTATAATACCCTCTCGAGGGTGGGTCATAAATAATGTTGAATAACATTATTAGGGTTTATTCCGATTTTTGACAAACCAGTGTGTTAATTGTTTTTAACATGGGTAGTTCACGAAGACGTTTATGTTCCGATTGAGGAAATTTTATATAAATAAGCAGTAGGTAAGTAATGACCTATAATGAAACTATAATTTGAATAAAATTTTATATGAATAGAAATATTTTCGGTTGATTTGTGACATTTTCCTTCTAAATGTTTATACTGTTATTATAATAATACTACTGTTTCAGTATTTGCTTAAATAATAATAATTTATTATGTAGAAACAGCGTAGAATTTTGGTCAATCAGCCAGTACATTTTTATGTATTTCAATCAGAATTATTATTTTCTTTTCTTCTTTACGTAAGCACAGAATAATAAACAATCAGAATGTCCACTCTCAGATGCCGCGTTTGAAGTTTTTCAGCACGCGCGCCATGTTTTAGAAGGAAACACATAACACAGACATATGATTTACTGAGGTTATGTAATTGTTTATATTTATGTTTAGTTATATTATATTTATGTTATTATATTTAACAATGTTAATATAATTGTATAGCATGTCTATGATTGCCGTAAGTCAATTAAACCGGGTTAATTTTTCTATGTACATACACATAAACACTGGTTCCCTCTAAAACATGGCGGAACGTCTGCGCGAGGGAGATGCGCGTACTTAATTTTCCATGGAGAATGGGCATTCTGATTGTTTATTATTCTGTGACATAAGCTTAGAGTAATACTCAAATATTTTGCAGTATTTGAATATGAAATTTGATTATTTATATTTATTGGAATATTTATTTTGATCGTTTTTGTTGGTAAAGTTTAGATAACATAATGAAATTTGTTTCTTCACTTGCTTGTCCAGTCATATTAGTCCAGGGTAATAAGGATTTTCTCGTGACACACAATAATCCAGGTAGCTGACAACTTTTTTAGTTATTGTAGACCTATAAGAAGAAAACCTACCTGTTTCCTGCCTAAAGTTCGGAGCCGTTTTTTAATGATTAACAATTTAATGCAAAAAAACGCGATTCTTTCGATTTTTTGCACTCCATTAGAAAACTAGATACTTTTAGCTTTCTAATACAAAAATTAGGATATAAAATTACAAAATTTTATTTTTTAGAATATCGACAAAAAACTTCAAAATGCCGATATTTGTAAGTTGAAAAATTAATTTATTGCTTTGCAAACTGCAAAATAAGTGACAATCGATATTTGTTAAAAACTTTTAGTAAACTTAAAATTTAAACTTTAGAGTTCCACCCAAGGTTGAGTATTGGGGTACTTAACAAACCCTTAAAATTTGGGACCAATCAATGTCCAAAAAATGTAACTATAATATGATATAATCCCTATAAAACGTCTTCCGACGTCCATTTTTCGTTCAATTTGGTTGTTCCATTGTTCTTTAAGTTCTTTCGAGCTCATTAAGTTTCTTATTCCTTCCATCCGTGTTTTCTAAGGTAATCCTCTCTTCTGGATTCCTGTAGGTGTTCATACAGGTACTTGTTTCAGGAGTCTACTGTATTTCATTCATTGGACCTGTCCGTACCATTTGAGCTGCTTTCGTTGTATGCCATCCATGACTGTAACTTCTATTCTCATACATTATTGCATCCAGTTCGACGAGATATCTTTCTTCGATGTATCTGTTAATCTTCTTGTTTCACAACCGTATAAATAAATCATGCTTTTTATCACAGTTACATGGGTTGTAGTGCCAGAGAGAGCATGTCAGCTGAGCCAAAACGAAAAATAGTTCTCCTTATGGCTTCCACTGAAATAAGCTTCACCGTTCAACTGGGCCCGGACTACCTCCTTCTAATTCTTTAAACTCCTGTTTTGAAATTAATAATTATTTTGTCTAATTACCTATTTAGTTGTCAAAACAGATACATTGTTACCTAAAGAAGTGAACGTGGTTCAATTTAAAAATTATATAGTAAATAATAAATATTTGAAAACTGATGCACATATTCCTCCCGCGATTTGGGCTTCAAGTAATAATTTTATAAATTGCACTACTAATAGACGTAAATCCTTTCATTTTAATTTCATGAATGTTTTTATTCGCCACATCTCAACATTTTCCATTTCAGAATATTTATCATCAAACTGTAATCTACGTTAAAAACCCAATTTTTCAGTAAAACAAAGTAGCAAAAGAAAATATAAGACATAAAAAATAAATACTGGGACCTCAATTTATCTTGTTATACATTATTTTGTAATAAAATTTTATAAAAGTTTGTCTTCGATTTGATTGTTATGATCTAGAGGACAATTATTTGTTACCTGTGTGTTCCCTTGCTAAGTTGTGAATTAATTATTCAATAAATAATATTACTCTGGTATACTCGTATTTTTATAATTCACATTTCACTCTATGGGGTTGTATAAGGTAGGTATAAAATTCAATCAACGATATAAAGCTAACCTCTAGTACAAGGTGACGTTTAGAATATTCTTCGTGAATGGATTTTGTTTTCGTAAAGAAAGATATTTTTGAAATAGATATTCCTCTGAATGTTACCGTTACAATTTTCGAGGATTAGCCTTAAGTTGTGTATTAAAGTTTTTACCTTGCCGAGTCTTAATCTTAGTAGCTTGTGGCTTGAAATATTTTCTTTCGCTACTAAATCGTTTCTAATACCTTCTCTGTTTAAGCTTTTCACTTTTTTAAACTTCTTATTATTCTTTTTTTTATTGGGAATAACCCGTATGAACCGTAAAAGGTTATTAGCGGTGGTACAATATAGACCATAATATACAGGGTGGTCAATCGTCAAACGGGCCATAGGAAATTCAATGGGAAATTCGAAATTATTGAATTCCTGCTTTCCTAATTATTTTACACCAAAAGTCGTGAAAAACTATTTGTAGAGGACTCAAATATATATCGAAAACAAATGTTAAAATTGTTCTACGATTTAAACGTATTCCAAAATTTTGCAAAAATATAATACATTTTTCAGGCCACCCCTAAAATTTCACGGCCAGACGCCGTGAAAAAATGTGTATTACGTGTTGCGTTTTGTCATATTGATGTTTCTGATATTTGACAATATTTAAATCAACTATATTATATTAATCTATGACTTAAATGGCCAACATTTTTATTTTGTATCTACTGTTAAAAAAAAAAATAAGTTGATTAAAAATGTACACAGTTGAGGAGAAAAGAGCAATAATAAAATGTTTTATTCATGTTTTATTATAACATTTGTTATAGTTTTATGTTTAGAAATTATAATTATTTTTGGGAATAAGGATTACAGTAACACTATATTGGAATTCATTGAATTATTGTATAACCTGGAATTAAATTTTTGTGTATTAGAATATCTTACATTAAATAAAGATCTGGTTGTGCTCGCAACTTAGACAAAGAAAAGGTTCGCACTATTGCCTGAATACAACATTATGCGATTTTTCGTCAACTGAGTACATTTCATTATATTTATTGATTTGTATTGTTCTGAAACTATGTTTTAATGTTTTAATCTCTAAAAACGATACTGGATATGAGACTCAGGTGTATAAAAAAACCAACACACACCAATAGATATTTAAATTTCAAGTCAAATCACAATATTAATGTCAAAAAGGGAATAATTAAATCCTTATACGATAGAGCCAAAATTACTGGTTCTAACGAAAATTCGTTCTTGGAGGAGAAACATTTGTTAACATTTGTTTTATTAAAAAAAATATCGTTTATAAATAAGGAATTTTCAACAATCGATCGAATAGAACAGAACAACTTAGAACGAGATCCTACAGCATGTACAAGAAATAATACGAGGAAAATAACAATACCGTACATAAAAGTATTATCAGAAAAACTTAAAATGATAGGAAATAAATTCAACATTTCAACAACATTCAAAACAACAAACACGTTGAGATCTATTTTGTCCAAAACAAACCTAACAATGAACAAGAAAGGACAAAGAATTGCATTTATAAAATACCTTGTGAATGCCATCAGTTGTATTTAGGTGAAACATCAAGGCCATTAAATGTTAGAATAAGTGAACATCAATCTTATATTAAAAATAGAGAATTTGATAGATCTCAAATATGTAAACACGCATGGGATAATGAACATAGGGTTCAATGAAATAATTCAAATGTAGTCCTAGAAGAAACGGATGGTAAAAAAAGAAAAATCAAAGAAGCGGCTCTAATTATGCTAAATGAGGCCAATTGTGTCGCAAATTCCTCGGCAGAATGTAGTAGGATCTGGTTACCAATATTGAAAGAGGAAGTTATTAATAAGAAAATACCAGTATTAGTAAGTCAGTAACATATAGAGGATACATCATTTATGTTTTTTAAATAACGAAACATATAAAATCAGAATTTTGGTGTTTATTGAAGGTAAACTAAATGCACGAACAAATACTTACCATGTCGGGATAGTATTATGAGGTTTTTTTCCTGGTTTTTCCCTCATAATTTACTATGGAATCACTAACAGGAGAATTTTAATGTCATCATGTCATGTGTTTGTCTTTTTAAAGACGAATTACATGCTATGATTTTTTTCTGACGGATATTCTCAAGTTAAAGTTGATTTCATGTAATCGAATGAACTATCTTAGAAGTAAAGTCGTCCCAGGAGCGCAACTCAACAATATTGGCAATATCATTTTAAAGTCGTCTACTTTAAAATGCATAATGTATGTCTAAATTGGCAATATAAATGAGTCAGATAAAATGAAATTATTAGAAGATTTTTTCACTATGTAGCAAAAAACAAAATTTGTTTAATTTACTGTTTGTAATTTGAGAACGATTTTGAAGTGGAAATTGAAACGTCAATAAACGTATTTTTATCTTTAATTGTGGCTTATTCCCAGTTAAATAGTAATTAATTTATTGATTTGTAAACAATATAATTTATTGTTCACAAAGTAATATTTGTTGTTCAGTAGTAATAGTATTTAGTAAAATTCATTGTTTATAATTTAATCATAAAATAAAAAAATTGACATTTCAAATATTGTCAAATATCTTACATCAATATGATAAATCACACACGTCATAATAAACATTCTTGTCCTACGTGTGGCCTAACTTTTAGGGGTGGCCTGAAAATGTATTATATTTTTGAAAAATTTTGAAGTACATTTAATTCGTAGAACGGTTTTAACATTTGTTTTTAATTCAGATTTTAGTACTCTACAAATAGTTTTTTTTACTTTTGATTTGAAATAATTAGAGAAGCAGCAATTCAACAATTTAAAAATTTCCATTGAGTTTCCTATGGCCCGTTTGAAGATTCACCACCCGGTATTATAATGATTAATATAAAATATAAACTATAGAGTTTTTAAAAAGTTGATTATAATTTAGAATTTTTTTTGAAGTATCACTTATATTTGATTATACAATTTCGTTTTCTTGAAAAACCTAATGATTTTGTCACAATCTGCACTGTCTGAAGCGCACTTTATATACTTGGTAATCCAGTAGCTTGTCTTTCCATTTGATATAATGGACAGTCTATAAGAATGTGACCTACAGTTATATTGGTGTCACAGGCGTAGCATATTCTAGGAGGTTCCTTCCTTAGTAGGTGTTCGTGCGTCAGTCTGGTCGCACGAATGTCCTATTCGGATACGATGTAGTACAACCTGCTCATTTCGCTTTACTAAAATTAGTGTTTTCGGTGACAGATCTGGGTTTACTTGCCGCAATTTATTATTTGTTAAGAGTTGCCATTTTCCTAAGCATAAGTTTTTTGTGTACTCATTGCAGTATTTTTTCATATCTGAGTAAGGAATTTGGTTAGTTCTATCATCTGATCTCTCCATTTTACAAGCTTCTTTGACCATTTGATCAGCTATCCCATTTTCTGGTATATGAAGTTGCTAATTCTTTTGCTAAATGATGGTCGAAGATTGGGTTTTTGATTATAATTAGAATAGTAAGGTGTGGAGAAAGAATAGGGGTAGGTTAGGTTGTTTGGATTAGTTGATAGCTTGCTTGAGTATTGTAAACGGAGACGTAATCTTCTAATAGAAAGTGGAGATTCATTTGCTTCTTTATAAAGACTTTCAACGGGACTGGTTCTGTAGGCTCCTAGAGGTAGTCTTAGTGCGGTATTTTGAACAATATCTAATTTTTTTAATGTTGAGTCCTTAGCTAATTATATAAAATTGATTCAGTATCTAATTTACTGCGCATTAAGGATTTGTAAATATTTAAAAGCTGTATTGGGTCTGCAGCCCAGTTATGATTTTAGTACTTTAAGAATATTTAAGTTCTGTAAATATAAATTTTTCAGTAATTTGATGTGTTTGTTTAAAGTAAGTTTTGAATAAAAAATCATACCTAGAAATCTAAGTTCCTCAACGTTTTCTAAAACTTGATCATACAGTAATAATTTTGTAAGATTTGCAACAATTTGATGTTTTCGAGAAAAGCACATTACTTTGGTTTTAATCGTAGAAAATTTCACTCCTTTTGTTTTAAACCATTCTAAACTTCCTAATTCGAAAGAGATTCGAAATCTCTTTGTGTTTGTATATTTGTTTTTTCTCTCCTCTTTTTACTTGATAATCTACAACATTACTCCTACTTTTTCTATTAATAATTCTCAGATGTGTCTTATTCTTCTCTTTGATTGCCAGTTTGCGTTTCTCATCAAACCAATTATTTTGCTGCCCTTTGGATACCTTACTCAACACTTTCTATGAAAGCTTTGGGTCTACTTCTATTTTCTCTCTTTTCTCTTGAAACGTAATTTTTATTAAACTCTCAGTTTAATAAAAGAGTAAGCCCGGGCTCTAATAGTGTAAGATTTTAGCATATTTGATAGATTCTTAGCATCAGCACGTTGTTGTATCAATAAAACTACCTTCATAAAGTTGGACACCACTGTGTTATAATAAAACTCCAACTTTCTTTGGAAGCCAATTGTTTCAGCATCAAAAAGCTCTATCTTCTCAAGTGAAGGTACTTCGTATCTTAATTGCAAAAGTGAACAATGTGTTTTAGAAGGGACAAATAAAAAAACAACTGATACTTATGGTATCGTGTAGCGGAAAGGATAACTTGTTGATAGATTTAGATGCTATTGAATGGGTTGTAGTGGAATACGAGGATTTTAAGTTGATAAAAATTGTTGCAGTTTCGCAACTGTATATAAACATTTGTAAATGTACTTTTTAATACTTTAAGACTTTTTAATAGTTTCTATTCTCCTCGTATATTTTAAACCAGATTTACGTGTAAGTGACACAGCCATTTTAAGGGCTAAAGATTGCAAGGCGGGTCATCTGCGAAATATCAGCACATGTGTGTGTGTACCTAAAATAAGGGTTTGCATTCCATACACAACCAGAGTCGAGCAGTATCTCTCAAACTATGAACATGCGTATGTAAAGACGAAGAGTACCTGATTCCGCATCGGCCAAGAAAGACGCTAATGTGCATCACAAACTTGGGTAGTTAAGGTGTCGCTGAAGACATAATTTTGCGATAGCGTTAGGGCTATCTTTTTCATTGGGTAAGGAACAATACACCATATTAATTTGTTGCTGCATATATCAAGTACGTGCACTTGGTATATTTATTTGATGTTTGTTTGGAACTTCATCGCATTGGTGCCGCGATTGCGATTGAACATTGTCAATTGGACGTTTTTCATTTGTTTCGGTTTATTTACTATATTCTTATTCTATATATCTTAAATGTTCTTATTTTTGTATTTTGTTAACACCAATTTTATTTCTTGTATGTTTTGTTTTAATAATTGTACTTATTAATTATTTGTATGCACCGCATTCTTAATTTGTTTTTACAACGTTAAAATATTATATCCTTATTTAGGTTGATTTTTTTTTGGTAAGATTATTAATTTGGCTTTTATCTTTTTATGTATAGTATGTGTGAAGCTATGGTAGGTTTTGTCTTTTGTTTTGTCAGTGGTTTTTTATAGAATCGACATTTTTGTTTTGGTTGGTTTATGGTTGTCTTTTGGTATGTCGTTTCGTATTGCGTTATTTTTAGTTTGTATATTCTTCTTTAATTATAATGGTATATTTGGTTATGTATATTTATGTTTAATTTTACAGCTTTTTAAAATAGAGTTTTATACAGTCCGCTGCCTTTCATTTCTCTTCCTTTATTTGAATATACATACCCATTTCGAAAGGGGGAAACCAGCGAGTTCTAGATTGAACAGAATATCTCTCCCCCTTCAGGATGACCTTAATTGTTATATTGAGGTCATCGTATGTGCAGAACGCAACAAAGATACCGGGGATCGAACTCGTAGTTTCAGACAGCTATTGAGTTGTGCAGATTAGCTGCACTATGCTGCTGTAGTTTTTATCTCATTTGTGGTACACCACGAGGCTCAGGATGTTTCACCCAACAAGAAGCAATAAGGAACATTTATTAAGTTAAAAAACCTTGTGTTAGCGGCTGTATCTAGTTTAAACATTACCTTATAAAAAATAGTAAATGACAATTATTAAATGAACATAATAATTATTAAACGAATTAGTAAATTACATAAATATCTTACATGTATATACGATTTATAGAATTGAAAAGACACATGACGAATGTCTAAAATAGGAACCAACAGACTGCACAATTCCAATTCAAGTTCGCATATCTGTTTGTGAACATAAATAATTAATAGCAAGGTTCAAAGTGCTACATAGCTGCAGCTCGATCATAACCTTGACCAATCACATGAGAACATTTCAGTACATACTTTTTCAGAGCCGAATTTATGAAGATTTGTGAGATCGAATCCTGGCAAGGTATGGCACGGAAACTTGAATCGTGACAGAAAAAACAATAAACCTAATTAATACTTGTAAAAGAAAGATATTGAGAAGGATATTGGGACCCATCTGCGCCAATGGTATATAGATAATGAGGTTTAACAATGAGTTAAATTAATATTAGAAAGAACCCTCTATAGTAACTTTAAGAATGGATAATAGCAGAACCCCTAGTAGAACGCTTATTAAAACTATGGTGAGAAGTCGGCCAGTAGCAAGACCAAGGAAGAGGAGGATTGACGAAGTGAGAACTAATGCTAGAGAAATATTGAAGGTGTATAACTGAAGGAGAGACGCCAATGAAAGGGATGCTTGGAGTCACGTCAACAGTTGGAATATTCTCTAAGAAAATTTCCTTAACATATGTTGGTTGACATCTTTCAAATCAACATATCGCTTGCTCCATATTCTCGCAATGTCAGTTATCTCGTGAGAATCGCAAACACTTTAGTGTCTTTACTTCACCGATGACCTTTTGTTGAATAATTTCACCTCAAATGTCAATTATTTCATTTTGGATTTGAGGTATCATGTGAAGGGCATTTGTCTTAAGTGACCAAAGGCTCAGAAAGGTCTTTATCCCTAAATTCTCTTGCGTGCCATCAATATTGCGCAATACCATATTGCGCAAGAGTGCTCGAAAATCACCATCATTTTGAAGTGGTTTGTTAGACTCTAATGTAGTGTGGATTCGTCCCGAATCATTTTTTACTTCTTAATGGTATACTTTGATTGCTGCCAAAATTTATTCCTTTTACGACAGGAATTACAACATGTGCAAAATGGAGTTATTTATTAATTTCCTACTTTACAAATATAATAATATACAAACATAAATTGTTTTAATTTTATAGTTAACACTTTGTACCAATTTGTTATAATACCAATTTCTGAGGAAAAAGAAATAGATCACTGCCAACAGCCAGTCTATCAACATTCACACTGAATGAAATATCGAAGTGTTCTAGTTTAACCTACGTATAACCTTGATTTGCGGGTGTTCTTATATTTTGTCCTAAACATATAAGAACATTATGAGAAACAGCAAATCACAATCAACTTTATGATCGGTGAATGTGGAATAAATTAAAATGAATTTGTAGTATATTTTATTTTTATACAAATTAGGTTATAACGGTCAACACTTTCATACTGGATTTAAACGAAAGTTTATTTTTTTTAATAGTTTAATTTCAATTTTAATACAAATATATGAACTGCCATACTGGCAATATATAAATACTGTGTATTATTACTTGTTATTTGCAAATTAATTCACAATAATAATTTTAAAAATTCCAGAATATTTACTGTTTTTACCAAAAATTTTATTAGAATGTGTTACGTAAAACCGGTGTATAATTTTGTTCATTTTTTCTTTTCACTGTTCAACCTAAACAATCTATCGGCATATTTATGAGGTGAAATTTTGAAGTATCCTAGTAGTAGTCTATTGATAGTAGAAATAATATTAAAGCAACTATTCGTTCTTCATTAATGTGGTAACAAGATATATCAAATTAAAATAATCAAAATAGATACAGTAAAAAACGCCCTTTTGACATCTTCTAAAGGCATCAAATGTTGCTTTTACCTAAATTACTTTTTATAAAAAAAAACAAAGGGTTTGGTTTCCGTAACGTTTGGAACGAGAGAGGCATTGCTTGGGATGAACGTACTTGCTCAGAAATATTGTTTTATTGACTTCCAAAGGCGTTTGGTCGTGTTAGAACACTATATATTCATAGAAGCTCTACAAGACATGGGCTTGGATGGCAGAGAGATTAACATAATTGCAAATTTGTATTGGAATCTAACAACATCAGTTTTAGTCGATGGTTTAAGTTACAGGCTCTTAATATTAAAAGAGAAATACGGCAAGGATTCCTCTTGTTTTCTTTGTTTTTCAACGTTATTTCCGATAGAATTTTCAGAAACGCACGTACTGAAAAACTAGAAGGCATCATTGCGAACGGTGAAGTCATCAACAATATGCGATATGCAGACCACACGGTACTTTTAGCATCTACTCAAGAAGATCTGCAAAGATCTGTAGGGAAGCAAGTCTGAAACTGAACATACGGATACCAAAATGCTCGTAATAAGTAAACAACAGAATATAAGACCTTGTATATACAGTGCTTTTCAGATAAAACTATCCACCTTAAATAACTTTTGAACCTCTAATTTTTTGGAAAAACGCAAAAACACGTCAATTAATATCTGAAGGGGAAGACATAATATCATATTAAAGGTTGCTGGAAAATTCACCCTCTCACCCCCTGTATCAACCCTTTATTTTTTTTTAAATTACTTCCCCTTTTTTTGTTTTATATTTGGATTCTCTTTTTTGTTCTGATTTCAAAAATGTATAATACCTTTGGCTTGAAGTGATTAGTTTATCAGATAGACAATTTTCCTGTTAACAAGACAGTATCTCCCTCACCTTAATTGACTCTAACAAAATAGGTTGTAGCATAATTTAAACTCTTTAAATATTTAACCGTACTATTTGTAGTACCTTTAAAAACCAAGAAAAAAAATCACTTTTTATTCAAGTTTTATCAAAGGTTTTCGATATCATTTTTACATTTCTTTTAATCGGTTAATAGCGACAATTTGTTATAACTTGTAAGTAACAGCTTATTTTGATACGTGTGCAATTTGATCGCTGAAATGGTGTACACTTTGCAAGAAAGAATCGAAATTGTAGGTTTATACTACAAAAATAATAATTGTGCAAGAGCTGCTGCTAGAATTTTTAATGAAACACACCACAATAGACATGCAACTCGTAAGTGTGTGAATGAACTGATGCAGAAAAAATTAGATCAAGAGGGTCAGTTTGCAATAAAAAACATAACCGACAGAAACTTGTAAATAAAAAACAATCCAAGTAGCTGTTTTAGGGCAAGTTAACTTAACTCTTAACAATCACAGTCACTGTCAACAATAAGCAGAGCAATCGGTGTTTCATCTTCTACAGCCTTCCGAGTCCTCCATAAATTTAAGTTTTATCCATATAAAATTAAATTAGTACAAAAGTTAAATGAAGAAGATTTTGATCGTCGTCCCGAATGTTGCGAATTAATGATAAAATGCATCATTAACAATCCACAATTGTTAAACAATATTTGCTTCTCGGATGAATGCTCATTCTCAATAAACGGTTTGGTGAACAGATATAATTGCCGATACTGGGCTGAGAGTGATCCACATATTGTACGCGAATTTCACACACAGCATCCTCAAAGGTTAAACGTATGGTGTGGTATCCTATGTAATCACATTATCGGACCCTTCTTTATCACTGGAAACTTAAATGGTGCATCGTATCTTGAATTATATAGGCAAATGATGATATCCTTTCCGATGATTTGGTTGTATTTCAACATGATGGAGCTTCTCCACACTTTGCTTTACCTGTGCGATAATTTTTAAACGAAACGTTTCCCGGTCCTTGGATAGGTAAAAGACGACAGATGATCGATTGGCCACCTAGGTCATCGGATTGAACACCCCTAGACTTCTTCTTATGGAAGTATTTAAAAACAAAAATTATGCTACTCAACCAGAATATCTAGATGATTTACACCAAAGAATAGAGGATGAATGTCGACAATTAAATGCAGACGTGTTAAGCAATGTCAGAGAAGAATTTCAAAATAGATTGTACTATTGTATGGAAGTGAAAGGCAGTCATTTTGAACAATTATTGTAAACATTTTCATTAGTGAAATGTTTGTTCTAAATGTGTGTAATAAAATTGTTAAAAAATAATTTTTTTTTCAATCCAATTTTCTTGCTTTTGTATTTACTTTTCTCATAAACTAATCACTTCAAGTATTATGTATTATACATTTCTGAAATCAGTACAAAAAGGAAAATCCAAATATAAAATAAAAAAGGGAGAATTATTTTAAAAAAATAAAGGGTTGATACAGGGGGGAGAGGGTGCATTTTCCAGCAACCTTAAATATGATATTATGCCTCCCCCTTCAGATATTAATTAAAGTGTTTTAGCGTTTTCCAAAAAATTAGAGGTTCAAAAGTTATTTAAGATGGATAGTCTTATCTGAAAAGCACTGTATGTAAAAAGTACTAAACTTGAGCAAATTGATTAAATTCTTTACCTTGGATATCAATTAAACTTTAAAGCAGAGAATCATGCTGAAATAAGATCCAGAATTGAGCAGGTCGGAGCTACTCTTAGAAGGATTTCCAAGGTATTATTTGGCATGGCGGATCTGCCTACTTCGCTGCTACGTGTTTTTGGTCTTACTTTATGGTGTCGAGTCTTGAACTGTGAACAAAAATTATCTAAATCGACTTGAAGCTTTCGAAATGTGGTGCTAGAGACGAATTTTAAAAGTTTCTTGGGTGGAGAAGATTCGAAACTCCACAATACTAGAACGTCTCAGCAATATCACTGAGATTAGAAGAAGCATCAATAAATAAGAGAAAGCTGGAGTATTTTGGACATGTAATGAGAGGTCATAAATATAGATTGCTACAAAATATTATGGAAAAGAGAATAGTAGGCAAACGAAGTTCAGGACAAAGAAAGACTTCATGGTTAAAGAACTTGCGAGATTGGTATTGTATTGAGACAAGCATACTTTTTAGTGTGGCAGTGTTGCCACACTAAATGGAGAAGAGTTGCCAGAGACAGGGGCGAACGGAAGATTGTTCTGAAGAAGGCTTTGGCTCATAACGAGCTGTAATGCCACTGATGATGATGATGATGATAATGTTTGCAGAATCTTCCTCTGTCAAAAATTCCGGGCGACGAAGCCTCTACAAACGTTTACTATGGGTCTACAATTTTTGGATATATTCAGCAATACCGGCTAATCTTTTACATTTAAGATGATACAAGTGCTAGAAAATCACCAAATGAAGTTATTTCTTGTTTTTTGTCACTATATAAAATATATCCTTCCAAAAATTTTCGAATAAGGTCGCATCTAAAAATGAAAATGCAACGATACTACAGCTTCTGCATCTTTTTATAATATGTGTGACCGTTATTTTGATGTTATAGAGAAGTTTTTTCAAAAAAAAGTTTGTTTTTTCTTCCAAATAATTCTGCCAATTCGTCCAACAGTCATCTAAATTTTTACACCCATTTGGTCGTCATTTTAAGCAACATTCTTCTTTTTCTTCTTAGCCTTCTGTCGTCCATGTTTGGACATAGACCTCTCCCAACTCCTTCCATCCGTCTCTATCCTGAGCAACATATTTCCAATTTGTTCCGGCTATTCTTTTAATGTCATCAACCCATCTCATCTGTGGTCTTCCTCTTGGTCGTTTACTTTCGTAAGGTCTAGAGTGTTGTATTGTAGTATTCCAACGTTGGTCTTTCTGTCTAGCAGTGTAGCCCTCGAAGCTCTATTTAAATTTTGCAATTTTTATCGTTATGTCCTCGACTTTTGTCTTGGATCTTGCCCAGTCGTTCCTCTTTTTATCTGACAGTCGTATACCTAACATTGTTCTTTCCATTGTTCTTTCTGTTGTGGCTAGTTTATTCATGTTTGCCCTGGTTAGGGTCCAGGTTTGCCCTATGCTAAATCCTGCCCATGCTAGTCTTGCTCTTCTAGTAATTTCCTCACTTTGGTTTTCTTTGTCAAGTCTCAGGATTTGGCCTAGGTAAATATATTCCTGGATTTGTTCTATCTCACTGCCGTTTATAGTTATGTCTGGGGTCTTCTGTGTTTGTCATTATTTTTGTTTTTTTTTTCATATTCATTTTTAGACCGACGTATTGGAAGCTGGCTGCTAGTTCCCCCAACATAATTTGCAGTTCCTCGAATGTCCTTGCTATAATCACTATGTCGTCAGCGAATCTGAGGTGGTTTAACTTGTTGCCATTAACGTTAATGTCATAGGTTGACCAATTTGTAGTTTTGAAGACGTCTTCTAGGGCTAGGTTGAAAAGTTTCGGCGATATTACGTCTCCTTGTCTCACTCCTCTCTTAATGGGGATGGGATTTGTTGGAAGAACCATTATAAGAAAGTTATTATGAATTCTCACAGAGGTTTCAGATTTCACAAAACAATATTTTTGAATACAACAAGGAGAACATGGATATGGTTAATCTAAGGGTTGCGACTAGCAATCCTGTTTTTGAATAATTTAAAATTTTAAGGGGACATGAAGGTAATTTTGCACTTGATTTTACCCCTTATTCATAAATTTTAGGGAGCACTTCACATTTTATTATTACTTTCAATTTCATAACATCATAGCATGAATTTTAGTTTTAGTGTTTATTAAATTCTCTAAATTAGTTTGACTTTTACTTTCATGACATTTTGATTTTCAGTTTCAATCATATTCATATGAGATCATTTATTAATATTATGTATTTGCGTGGATAAAACATATATTACCTTTCAAACATATACTTCTAAAAATATATAAAAGTTAATTTATTTGTAAATAAAACTATCCAAACATCCTGGTAGTAGGTATGAATAGCTGGTATTTTTAAAATTTATGTTATTTGCTAAACTGTTAAACTGGAATATATGCGCAGTGCAAATAAGGAGGCACATCATATGAATTTATTAAAATATGAAAGATTTAGAAGAAATAATTTATTTACTATTACCAACAAGTTTACTAAAATAGCTATTTAAGATTATTTTATTGCCAACCATTTATTGGTTAGTGTAGGATAATTGCTAGATTATTTAAATACATTTTACTAATGAATCATTTTACATCTTCCTACTTATTATTAGTCGAAATTTGTTGAGAGCTAATATTTTATAGTCTTGTTTATATTTTTGTTATTTACAAGTTAATGACAAGTTCATAGTAAAGTCATATTACAATAGAAGTGTTAACAGTATACCAGTACATTATTATTAATATATTGTAATATTTTCTCTAGGAGATTCTTTGCAATGACACTATAGTGTTTTCGCAATTGCCATGCTGTAAAAGATTGCTGTATCAGGCAATTTTAGGTGTGGGGATAACAGGGCACATAAAATGGGCTGTCCAGAATATATTTGTTTCGAATATATCTTTATGGTATTATTTCGGTATCTACTTTACATGTTTTGTCAGTTCTCCCAACAATATTGATATCATCACTATAGGCCAGGATTTGCACTGATTTTTTATATATGTTGAACCAGTGATTGTGATTTGTGACATACGTATTATTTTTTTCCAGAGCCAGATTGAACGGTATACAGGAGAGAGAGTCTCCCTGGCGCAGTCCGTTATTTGGTTCAGACAGTTCCTCCTGATTCACCAACTAATTTGGTATTCCTAGCTCGTTCATTTTTTTGAACATTTCTCTTCTATTCACAGAATAGGCTGCTTTGTAGTCTATAAATATGTGATGAGTATCAATGCCATATTTATGTGTTTTTTCCAAAATTTATTTCAGGGTTTTTTTTATGGCAATCGGGCTAAGTGCCCATCTAGCCAGCAACAAATGTGTAATAACGTTCACTTAATAACCTAATCTAACTAAACTAAATACACTACAATTCTGGAAATTAAAAGAAGAATTACAATGGGAGAGGAACTAGGATTACTTTTCGCACCTAGGGGTCATTCAAGGTGACTCACAGACAGAAAGTGTAGACCACGGAAAGTATATGTAAAAAGGTAAAATACTTGGTGATTAAACAGAGGTAACGAGCTTAATACCTACATACCTACACTAAAGTTTTAATTTACACATTTTAATAAACTTAAGAATAATTTTATATACCTTGTACATATTTAATGATATCAAATAAAGTAGATTGAAAGGGGGGTATAATTTTTGCAATATTAAACTATTAATAAGTTCTTCTCTTTGTATTTCAAATTTACTACAAGCAAAAAAATGTGATCTAAGTCGCAAACCACATTGCAAGTTTCACAAAGTTCGGTGTTGAATACACCGATTTTATATAAGTGTTGAGGGTAGCTTGCATGTCCGAATTTCAGCCTACATATGGTCACAATATCATTTCTTGTAAAGTCATAATCTTGGTGCCAAAAATCTGTCGGAATACTTGGATGTAATAGTGTGTATCGTGTGAGGTTATTAGAGCAATAGTTTTTCCAATGCAGTTCCGATTTTGCCTTAAAATTACTCTTAGATATCATTAAATATTCTTGAGCACCTAATTGTTGTTGATATGCTCTCCTGTTGTAACGCTTTCTTTGGCTAAGGAGTCTGCAACTTCATTGCCACGAAGTCCTATATGAGCTTTTACCCAAGTAAATTTTAATTCGTATTGACTTTTTTTTAAATTATGAATTCTTACTTTTAATTCTCTAATAAAAGGATTTGTATCAGTAGCCATCACATTAATTGGGTTAGCAATGCATTTAAGAACAGATAATGAGTCACTCAAAAAATTTATTTTTTTTAACTTGTTTTTTTTCGACATAATCACAGGCTTTAATAATACCAATAGCTTCTGCAGAAAAAATGGAAGTATTATTATTCAGTTTGAATTTTTCTTGAACGTTTGTTGATGGTATATAGAATGCACATCCCGTACCATTATTTTGTTTTGATGCATCGGTATATATTTCCAGAAAATCTGATAGATTTGATATGCAGGTGCTTAATATATTTTTACTTATCAACCAATTTTCATTGTATACAGGAATATTAATTTCTAGTGGTTCCAACATGTCAAAGAATTCAGATTTTTCGACTGAAATAGTTCTTTTTAAATCACTATTATAACTACTTGTATTTCTAAAAGCCATACATAATGGAGGGGAAGGTTTTTTTGACCAGTACGTGTTAGTTAAATCGTGGTTATTTAATAAGGCTATTTTATCTAACAGAGTACGGTTTTTACAAAAAGACTTGATAATAAATTTTTCTGCTAGCCATTCCCTCCTTAAAGATAATGGTGGTTCTAGAGCTTCAATCCGAAGTGGTTCCACAGGCGTTGAACACATTGCACCCAAACAGAGTCTTAGGGAAATATTTTGAATTATTTCCAGTCGTTTTAGAATGTAAGGACTGGCTGACCCATATAACGTACATCCATAATCCAAGATCGACCTAATAAAGGCTTTGTAAAAAGTTAAACACGATTGTGGATCTGCTCCCCACCATGTTCTCCTTATGAATTTTAAAAAGTTTATGCCTTTTAAACATTTTGATTCTATACTTTGTATAAATGGTTTCCAGTTAAGCTTCTTGTCAAGAATAATTCCAAGATAAGTTACCTTATTTGATACTGGATATAAGGTACCATTTACATTTATGTTATCAATATTGGGTAGATTATGTCTTGTAAAGATGGTAACACTAGATTTTTGAGGGGTTAGAAAAAACCCTAACGATTCAAATTTCAAAGTAGTTAGTTGTATATGGGACGTGAGTTCAGTTATACCTACTTCTAATTTTTTGTTAGTGTTATAAACAACAAAATCATCAGCATACTGTATAATATTATAATTATTTTTTTCCTCGTGAATTTCTTTTGTAAAAACATTAAACAAAAGAGGAGAGATAACGGAACCCTGTGGTAAACCTGTGGATGATCGTCTGGGACCTATTATAGTATTGTTATTTGTCCTTATATAAACTTTTCTTTGTGTTAAAAGATTCCACAAGACATTACACACTCTCGCAGGGAAATCTGCCTGAAACAATTTTTCTCTTAACATAATGATATTAACTGCATCGTATGCACCTTTTATATCGAGAAATGCAGCACCTAGGTAATAGTTATTTGAAAAACATAACTGAATGTCTGTTGTTAAATAAGAAACTGCGTCAATAGTACTAAACCCTTTTTTAAAACCAAATTGTTTCAACGGAAAAAAGGCAGTGCTAGTCAAATGAAATTCTAATCGGTGTTTAATAATCCTTTCAAAAGTTTTCATTACACAGGACAACAAGGAAATAGGCCGATAAGATTCTGCAAGGTTGGGATTTTTGTGTGGTTTGGGGATTGGTACAACTAAAACATTTTTCCACTCCTCAATGACAACGTTTTTTAACCAAATATCGTTAAAAATTTCTAACAGAAATAATTTACCCACAGTTGGTAAATTCCATAACATATCGTATGTAACTTGATCCATACCTGGGGCTGTGTTACTGGTACTTTTTAATGCAAATTTTAGTTCAGTAAATTTCAAAGGATAATTAAATATATCATTTTGTACATCTGTATTATCTATTAAATCATGAATTTGTTGCTTGTGTGAGTCCATTTCAAATAGGTAAAGAAATAATAAATCAGACTTACTCACAATCAATTAATTTTCAAATTGATTGTGAGTAAGTCTGATTTATTATTTCTTTACCTATCTATTAAATCCTTTACTTCCTGATCTGCTGAACATGGTGTGATATTTTGCAAAAAGGTTTCAATCCAGTCATAGTTACTACATTTAGGCTTAGGTGCGGGAATTCTTTGCATTTTTTTTTGCTTGTTGCCATATTTCCTTAGACGGAGTATTTTTATTAAGTTTAGCGCAGTAGTTAACCCAGTAACTCTTAGCCTTGTTTTTTAAAAAAATTTTTGATGTTGCCATTTTTTCTTTAACGTGTATATAATTTTCTATATTTGCTATTGTTGGTATAATTATTTAAAGCTTCTTTTCTATAACGAACGACTTTATCACATTCATCGTCCCACCAAGGAGAGGCTGACAGCTTGGCTCTTTTAAAAGGCTTATTGATTGGAATTGAAAATGTACTGGCATATTCAATGCCTTCTATGAAATATTTATATTTATCATTTACATTTAGTAGTAGTAGTAGCGGTTTATTACTAAAATATAAAATGCACATTCGTTCGTATTCCATCCAATTGGCTTTTCTAGTGTTCCATTTGGTTTTTGGCTGTATTGTGTTGCTAAACTGTTCCCTCAATATATTAAGTTTCATAAAAATGAGAAAATGATCCGATCCAAGAGTATCTGTTAACACTGTCCAGTTAGTTTTATCCGCGATATCCGGAGATACTAGTGTTAAATCGACAGAAGAATTTTGTCCCGACCGAGATATTTTTGTAGGTGACCCATCATTTAAAATTACCAGGTTATTTTGATTTAATGCATTTACCATATTTTTCCCAGATTGATTGATTTTATATGAGCCCCATAGGTCATGGTGCGCATTAAAATCTCCTCCAATTATTGAGGTACCATTTATGTTATTAAAATATTGGAAAAATTGTTTACAGTAATTGAAACATTTGGAGGACAATACACAGAAATACAAGTGATGGATAAGTTTTTAGAAACGAAAATTTCTGCTGCACAGATTTGCATACCATCTACTACATTGTTAAGAAATACTTCTTTGAAGCTGATATTATTTTTTATAAGAATAGCGACACCCGTCATACCATCTATCCTATCCTTTCGCACAATAGAATATCCATAAAATGTATAAGTTACATTTGGTTTAAACCATGTTTCTGATATTAAAGCAATATCAACATCATAATCTGATAATATTTTAACTAAGCTATGTTTGTTGGATACAGCGGAACGTGCATTCCACTGACAAATTTTTAATTGGTTAAGATTAGAATGTGTCGTCATCATCAGGTATACTCTCATTACAATTAAACGCAATATTTTTAATAAAATTTACATCAATGGTTAAAAGTTCTTCAAAAGATTTTACTTCACTTAGTACTTTCTGAAAGACCGTGAAAAATCCCTTAATGAATTCGTCTGACATATCAGATTCAAAATTGTCTCTAGGTGGCATATTTATAGGTTTCTCGGGTCCAAAATTAAATGGGAACATTGGAGGGGGATTTGATATTTGAATTGGAGATGTGGCTTTTCGCTTTTTGTTACCTGACTCGATTTGAGTTGAAGCGTTGTTATTTCGCCCTGCTTGTACGTTAGTAGAACTAGTTGATTGAGATAAAAAAGGTTGTCTGGGATTTTTGATATTAGGTCTTCGTGTGGGCAAAGGGGGAAATTCTTCCTCTGATAAATGAGATAAAGCTTGAAATTTATTGTTAATTTTTTAACGTTGAAGCATATGATGTTTTATTTAAATTTCTTGCTTCCGTAATAGTTATATTCTCCTCAGCCATTTTCTTCTTTATTTCACTTTGTTTTAAATATGTTGGACAAGATTTAGATATAGATTTATGTGAATTTGTTTTGCAATAAATACAACAATTATCCTGTGGATCCCGACATGAATGAGTTTCATCTTTTGTTTTACCACAGTTTATGCAAAGAGCCACTGTGTTACGACACTGCTTCGCTACGTGACCATATTTAAGACATCGGTAGCATTGTGTAACACTGTGAATATAGGGTTCAACTGGACAAGATACAGAGTTAATGAAAATGTTTGAGGGTAACATGTTACCCTCGAATGTAACTATGACTGTTTGTCGAGGGACAAATATTGTTTCTCCATCAGAAATAATCTTTCGCTTGATTCTCCGAATCTCAGTAATAGTTACCGCAGATAGAAAATTTGTAAAAAGATATTGCTCATCAAAAAAAGTATCAACATTCTTGACAACTCCCTTCCTCGGTAATAAATTATTTGGAATATAAGCAATTAAATTTTCGTTTTTTAATGGATCATTAGCCACTAGTTTATTGGCGTCTTTAATTGTTTTTAATTGGACCCTAATTCTGTTTTTGCCTACTCTATCAATTCTTACAATATTTTGAATATTTAATTTTTTGTGTAAAATATGACCGACTGCCATAGGATGTAATTTACCTATATTTTCATTATTGGTATTTTCAATAAATACGTAGACAAAATCTGAATACAGGTTTGGCTTTTGTAGATTGAAAACCTTACTTTTTTTCTGGATATCTAAAGTGTGTGTCCCTATCTTTATCAGATGTGTTTTTACCATCTAGATTGTTGGTTGTCATGGTGTAAGACGTAACCATATCTACGCTTGCTCCTCCATCATCCACTGTTCCACACCTTGTCCAGGGGTGGTTCATCGTCCATTTTTACAGTTTATCACCACACTAATTTATTTATTTATTGCACTTACAGTTGCACTCACAATAAATTATTTTATATTTTATAAAAGCTAGATAATTTTATCAAAACATCAAATTTAGTTCGAATCACCTAAAATTATTAAAGCGATAATTGGATTTTAATGAGAATTCGATAACTGCTAATTAGTACTTGGCAAAGAAAATTATTTTTAAAAACGTCCACACTCCACAGAGGATAAAATAATACTCTGTATTTCAGGGTTGCAATCTCATGAATTGTCGATTCACCACCTCTGAAACCAGCCTGGTATTTTCCTACTATCTGTTCTGCATATGGTGCCATACGGTGACATAGTTCTGTCACCGTATGCCACCATATATTCCATGAAACCTCTTTATACTGTGGTTCTGTGGAAAATATTTTATACGCTGCACTTAAAAGCGTAATTCCTTTGTGGTTAGAGCATTCAAATATATCTTCTTTTTTGTGTATGGTGCAAAGTATTCCAATATTCCAATCATTGGGGACGGATTTCGTTGAAAAATCGTTTGTGGTTTCTTTTCTCCGTCATCTGTTCCCCTTATCTCATCTCTTTCGTCTTCCAGGTTTTCTTTTTCTTCCTCTATATTAAGTGCCTAGTTAAAGTACTTCACCTATCTACTCAATACATCTTTCCTTGTTGTTAATAGGTCGCCATTCTGACTTCTGCATTTTCTTGTAGTTGCCTTGAATTCTGTTCTGTTGATGTTAACTTTTTTATAGAATGCTCTGAATTCTTCCTATCAAATATACTGCTTTCAAAATTATCCAATAAAAACTTTATTAAAAAACTTTTACTCAATAAATTAAATTTTAGTTTGCTTTAAATTTCTTAATTAAGAAATGAAGTTGACAAACAAAATCCAACGATTAAATTAAAGGATATCAAAAAACTTTTACTAAATTCCAGACAACGTAATGAAAGATAACTGGACCAAACCATGTAAAAAAAGGAAGAAAGATTGTGGACTGTTAATAATAACATTAAGGAACTTTGTCAATATATAATCATTCCAATCGAGTGGGACAATAAATCTGACACAGAAGAAGAGATGGAAAGCCATAATTTATAAGTAAATCAATAAATCGAAAATTAAATTTTAACTTATGCTTACATGGTAGATATCAATACGAGGTATCCGCTTTAACAATAATTTTATTTAACATATATAAAACTGTCCTTTTTGATTCTCCAATACTAACCCAAGATTGTCGTGCTTGATAGGTTTATAATCCATGGGTTTGTATTGTTAGTTCTATCTGAACAGGGGACTGTTTGAAAAATAATATCTAAAACTACATTTCAACAGGAGAGAGTTTTTCCCAATACCAATGGGCACGGGTTAAAACTCTTAAATTAGCATTAGTTTCAGTGACAGACTCTATTAAAATACATACTTTGTTTGAACCGCTCGCGCCCGTGGTAATTTTCAATTTTTTTTTATTTAAACGTACAGAACCCACATCAACCACCAAGGGTTATTAGTGGGAGGACATACACAGTACAGTTTGATGAATTAAAGTTTATTATAAAACTGCATAAAACTTTTAGAAACTGCAATAAATCCGAGATATTTGTCGTAAGGGCACTTCTCAGGTTTCCACTAATTCCTCGGCATGTTCATTGAGGTTGGAACTGCGGACAGTCGATTATCATATGCTTCACGGTGAGTTGAGTAGAGCACTAGGTACAAATCGGAGCTGGTTCTTTATTAGAAGGTGCTGGTGTGTTAGTATTGTGTGGCTGATTCGAAGACGATTTACGATTACTTGATCTCTTTTTTTTTTCCTTGTTGTGGTAGGCTGGCGTCTACTCGAGCTTTATTGTTTTCAACTTAGAGTCTGTTGCATCGCAGGTTGCTTGCCATTAATTTATTATATGATTCATGGACTGTCGTTTATGGTTGGTGTGAGGATATTTAGTAATTTCTGGAACATTTTCATTTTTGATGGATTTTAATGCCAATTGATCAACTTCCTCGTTGATTTTAATGCCAATGTGTGAAGGTATCCAGATAAATGTAAACTTTTTATTTATATGGTATAATGCATTAAGTTCATTTCTTATATTTGTGCAACAGGATGGCTAGGGTAAAGTTGATTAATTCCATGAATTGCGCTGAGTGAATCTGTGATGATTAAAATATTATTTTCAGTCGTTGAAGAGGAGTTTTTTATAGCTTCTAATATCGCTGTGGTTTCCCCGGTGTAAATGCTGCAGTGCTGTTGAATTCTAATGGCATATTTGTAATTTTTATTTGTGAAGGCTGCGGCATGGCCATTTTCAGTTTTTGATGCATCTGTGTATATTATGTAGTGATTTGGATACTTCTCCATAATTTCTTTTGCTGTGTTAAAGTTAAGTCGGTGATAGGTAAGGTGTAAGCCATGGAGGGAAGTCTAATTTTGTGGTTATGGATAATTTGAATTAATTGTAATTGAATCCTTTTGATTGATTCTTTACCTAAAGGGTGTGTCTTCGTGCGTCGTGTGTAGATGTAGAGGGGTTCTCTTTGTATTACTTGTAAGCTGCTTACAGGACTGGTTCTGAAGGCACCGACGGCTAATCTTAGAGCTGTTGTTTGAATTGTGTTAAGGTTTTTTAGGAACGTTTTATTTGCTGTATCGTAGCATATTGCACCGTAGTCTAGTTTACTGTGAATAATTGATTTGTAGAGATTAAGCAGAATACTAGAATCAGCTCCCCATATATTATTGGATATAATTTTCAGCTAGAAGTTTATTCTATTTTGACTTGACTTTGACTTTGACTGAAGTTAGTTGTAAAGTCGTAATGTGTGTTTTCCAGTTTAATTTGTAATCAAACATAAGGCCCAAAAAATTCGATTCCTCTGAATGAGATATATTTTGACCGTTAAATATTAACGAAACAGGAATGGTATTCTTGCGTTTGCTGAATACTGTGTAATGTGTCTTATTAGTTGAAAAGATGTCTAAAAGTATCTGTTTGCATTTTTGGGGTAGATTTTTTAAAAATATTGATAGAATATCATCAGAACCTGGAGTGTGGTTTTTAAGTTTAAAAGAGAAAAATCTAATTCTTGCAAAGTTATGGGTGCATTTATGGGAGAGATCTGGTTGCGAATTTTGATGTCTACAGATTCTGTGGTAATCTTGTGTGCAGAAAAGATTGGATCTAGTACAGAATCGCTAGAGTTTTTTTGAAATACGTCTACTAGAATTTCAGGAATTTCGTTTTTACAAGAGATGCTTTTGTTGTTATATGAAAGTGCATTTATTGAGTAAGGTAAGGTCCTTTAAACTTGATTCTTTTATTTTCTTTATTTTGTTCCAGAGTTTATTTGCTGGGGTAGATGTGTTAATGCTACTAACATATTTAATCCAGGTCTCCTTCTTACTCTTTTTATTAAGAATCGTTGTACTAGCTCTCAATCTCTTAAATTTTATTAGATTTTTTCTCTGATGTCTCTTAAGAACGTTAAAGACGTGCTTGCTATCACCCAAGGCCGAGAGATTTCTTGATTCCACCAAGGTACCGATTGCCTTTTACATGGTTTAGTTTTTCCTACAGATGTAGATGCGCAATTTAAGATAATGTTGTTAAGTCCGTGACGGTTTTGTGAATGTTATTTGATATCTAATAATTTTCCATCTCGTCTTCCAAGTCTTTTTAAAAAGTTCCCAGTTTGCTCATGGTTGGATTTTTTGAGCATAGTACGATCGCCGCATAGCTTGTATTTGTCATGTTCAAGACTATTGTCAGGGGGTATTAATTATATTGTAGATAATTGATTTAAAGAAGGCACAGTTTGGTTCCTACTTCTTGATGAAGTATCCTTTCTACTGAATCATGTCGTTCTTTACAATCAATTTCGACAAATATTTGGCAGTCCCCGGTAAATTGTTGGATCAATTCTTAAACTAGCATCTATATTATATCAAAATGATCTAAAGGAGAGGACACATGTAGATTTGCCCATTTGGCAATTCATTTAATTTAAAAACTAATTTTAAAATGCAACAATTCGCAAATATTGCCAAACATTAACTACAGAAATATTAAGAGGAATCGTATCTTTAAGTTTGTATCTTAGTAGAGTACTAATAACCATTTTTTATAGTACATTTTTAATGAAACTCTATTTATAAGTGTTTAAAAGATTTTATTTCAATAAACAATTTGAATATTAATTATTTTGGATTTTATAGCTTTTATATTGGAAATATTGTGATTGATTACTTATATTTTTGTTTAAATTAGTATTATCCTGATAATTTATATAGAATTTCGCCGTCTAATAAATCAGCAAAAATAATGTAATTACTTTTATGTAAATTTTTGCTATGACTTCTTCCGCCATCATTTATGATTTAAGTTAGATCAAGGTTGAAGTTTAAATTAAAATTTCAAAGCATATTAAAGTAAAATAAAAAGATGTTTTTGTAACGCGTGATATAAATCAGTAATTACAGTTTGAAGATCATCACTCATCAATATGTACCATGTGAAGCTTCCTAGATTATTGTCAAATCAAATAATGCGTCGAATAGACGATTACCTTGGATAACATATTTTTCCAAACACATCACTGTTTTAATTGATTTTGTTAATTTTATTATTTACCTATATTTGGCCAAATAAAAAAAATCAGTTTGTGATCATAAAAAAAAATTTCTAGAAAATAGCAAAACTTTTCGTCTTCATTTAGCATGGTTATTGATACCTACCGACTATACCTTGTTTAATAATTAAGATGAACACAAAGGACATTTTCCTAATAATAAAAAATATTAGGAATAATCATATGCATCAAAAAATTCACAACCGAAGTGTTCGTTCCTATAAAACGATGAAACCTTCTTAACTTAGTCACAACTCATTTACTCAACAAACCCACACACATACACCCACACTCACATACACACACTCTAGGAAGGTGATAGATATTTACCCAGCCAGTGATCATAATGTGTTACTGTGGGAAGTATCCATTGGACGTAGTATCGGAAGGATACACAGTCGCTGCTTAAAATCCTGAAAATAAGACCAAGGTACTGATGACAACGCTCGTGGAAGCCTGCGACGTACGTAAATATGCTCCGAAAACGCTACATAAACCAGCGTTTATCGGTACACTGGACAAATAACCACATAAGTGATTTTCTTAAATAGTGTTTTGGAACGATAAGATTATCTCAGCGTAGCTAGAAGTGTTCATAACTAATCTGAAAAGTCAGTTATTGTCGATGCCTATATATACCCAACTCCCAGAACGTATCGTTACTTGTTTCCCAAACATGTGAAAGAAACAAAGGTTGGTGCTTCTTGTAAAAGAGAAGTTACCAGATGAAACATTATCTTATCGTCCACTCTATATACTGCATACAGTTAGTTAACATTATATTAAAACGAATAACCCATCAAAGAATCAAAGCAGAAGTTAATTCGCTACTTTAGAACCAGTATAGTTTCCGAAGATAACAATCAATATTGGTTGCGATTAACCTTGTCGTTAACACAGTTAAGGAAACGACCGCAGGGAAAGATAGAAAGGGGTTATAAAGAAGTATTGTCTGGTGACTGCATTGAACATCTAAAATGCCGTCAACTCCACCAACTGGAACAGATAAAAAAGTCCGATCCAAAGGAATATAAAATCACTGGATGAGTACCATAGGACTCTAGGATGGGCCAGTAAAGCTAAAATTGCCAAATAATGCTACTTTCGTGGCATATACTGATAATGTGTCTGTGGTAATCGTTGTTCAGCATTTTGAAGATATAAACCTCATGTTTTACGTCATCTTTGAAAGAATTTGTCAGTGTATGAGTACAGTCAATTTAAAACAAGTGAAGTACAAGATCAAGTAATTAAGGATTTGGCCGGATTGACCGAAAGTTTTCAGTGACATTTTGTTTGCATTTATGCTCGCTCTACCAGTTTCTACCAGTTTAATCTTGTTATGGACGTACTGACAGCGAAAGTAAGGAAGAGGGCTCCTTGGCCAATGTTCTTTGCTGATAATATCGTGTTAGTAGATAAGATCAAATATATTTTAAAGGAGAAGTGAAGGGTTGGAGAAGTGCTATTAATAGGACTTATATGCGGTTAGGTTAGGTAAAAATTGTTTGAGAACATAGAATTGCTTGGAGAAAACTAGAAAGAGTAGGAAAATTTAAATACCTTGGCCCCTACATAATAAAAAATGAGACACTAGATTATCAAGAAATTGCCCATAGGATACATGATGGTTGATTTACCTGAAAGCGACTGAACGGGGTACTTTGTGATTAAAAAATCTGGAAAGGGCTGAAAGGAAAGATACACATATGTTTGGTGAGACCTGCGTTGGTGTACGGCAGTAAAGTGTGGCATGTAAAGAAGATTCAGGAAAATAAGATGGAGGTAGCTGAAATAAAAATGTTACGGTGGATGTTGATTAAAACTGGAAGAGACAGCATTAGAAACGACTTTATCGACAGAAGACGGCAAACAGAAGTGACTCGGTGTCCTCGAATTGGAAGAGTCTGTATAACATAAGAGAAAATATTTAATGTAGGAAGCCCTGTTTGAAGATATATGGACAATTGCATGCCACAGGAACCACGATGGAAATAAAGTCGATTTCTGATACTTATACAAGCTAGGGATAAAAAAAGAGTGAGCGTATTGGCCGAAGAATGCCACGCCAAAATTATACTTAATTGACATGGCTGGTTGTTTATGGGTAATTTTTAGGGTTTCTAGCAAATTATATGAGGTATTCTACAAAAATTCACACCTAACTGGAGCCAAATATGGTGATATTGCAATTTTCTGTAGGTTTTTCTGTAGGTTGATACCAAAAAACATATTTTCAGGTGCGAGCCTCAAAAAAAGGTAAATTTAAGTTTTTTCCAACAAAAAACTGATTTGTTCGCTAAAGCTATTTCATTCTTCTAGCGATCTGCCTCGAAAACGAGTGAAAGAGACTTCTATACTTAGAGCATACGTACATATCAAGTATTAATCGCTTCGTCTTGGTCTCGAGAAGAAACTCTGACCTTTGAAGAGCCAAGAAAACACCTGCTCAAAGCGTGGCAAGTGGTTATTCAGTCACTAAAATCGACGTTTTTTTCATTTTTTCCCGATTTTACCGGAAAATCAAGTTAAAATGACTTGCATAATTGAGGTACATCAACCTATCGGAGCTGGTGACTTGATCCTCAGTATGTAGCCTGATACACCTGACACTCATCAAATTATAGATAGTACATTATAGCTGAAAACCTTCACACATTAATTTATTTTGTTTTAAGTAAGAAAATACGATTCCATTTTTATTTTTTTCTCTTTTTTTTATAACAAACTTTTTTTTGTTAGTATGAGTATTAGAACGAGATAAAAGTTAAGTCAAGTAAAATAAAAATAAATACATAGAATAAAATACTTCAAAAATATTCTGATATCTAGGTGTGCTCCAACTATAGAGGTATCTTTTAATCTATTTTCAGGTAAAATCGCGAAAAAATGAAAAAAAAAAACGTCGATTTTAGGGACTGAATAACCGCTTGCCATGCTTTGAGCAGGTGTTTCTTGGTTCTTCAAAGAATCAGAATTCATTCTCGGGATCAAGACGAAGTGATTGGTACCTAATTGCTCCAACTATACAGGTCCCTTTTAATCTATTTTTGGACAAAAACGCGAAAAAAATGAAAAAAAACGTCGATTTTAGGGACTGAATAACCGCTTTGCTATGCTTTGAGCAGGTGTTTCTTGGTTCTTCAAAGGGTCAGATTCATTCTAGGGATCAAGACAAGCGACTGGTATGTAATATGTATGTATGCTTCAACTATAGAGATATCTTTTAATCTATTTTCGGATAAAATCACTAAAAAATGAAAAAAAACGTCGATTTTGGGGACTGAATAACCGTTTGCGACGCTTTGAGCTATTATTTTTGGTTCTTTAAAGAGTCAGAGTTCATTTTGGGGACCAAGACGAAGCGATTGGTATCTAATATGAATGTGTGCTCCAACTATAGAGGTACCTTTTAATCTATTTTCGGTAAAATCGCGAAAAAATGAAAAAAAAAAACGTCGATTTTAGTGACTGAATAAACGCTTGCCACGCTTTGAGCTTTTATTTTTTGGTTCTTCAAAGGGCCAGATTTTATTTTGGGGACCAAGACAAGCGATTGGTATCTGATATGTATGTGTGCTCTAACTATAGAGGTATCTTTTAATCTATTTTCGGGTAAAATCGCGAAAAAAGGAAAAAAACGTCGATTTTAGTGACTGAATAACCGCTTGCCACGCTTTGAGCAGGTGTTTTCTTGGCTCTTCAAAGGGTCAGAGTTCCTTCTGGAGACCAAGACAAAGCGATTGGTACCTGATATGTACGTGTGCTCTAAGTATAGAAGTCTCTTTCACTCGTTTTCCGAGGCAGATCGCTAGAAGAATGATATACCTTCAGCGAACAAATCAGTTTTTTGTTGGAAAAAACTTAAATTTGCCTTTTTTTGAGGCTCGCACCTGAAAACATGTTTTTTGGTATCAACCTACAGAAAAAAATTGTTACTGTGGGGTACGGGCAGTAAATTGCAATATCACCATATTTGGCTCCAGTTAAGGTGCGAATTTTTGTAGAATTTTTCATATACCATAGATGGTGTGAAAATAATTTTCTAAGGGGAATTATTTAACGAAATTTTAAACGTGATTCAACTTTTCTTTAAAACTCTATTGGTTAGGTGTATAAATTTTAGTATAATATAATTCGAATGTAAATTCATATGACCTATGTCCGAACTTCTTAATCAAGGATGTAAAATAGTTCGTGAAGTAAATGACTTATTGGTAGCTACAAAAAAAGTAATTACACTCGACGTAACTTCAAAACAAACTATATAGTTGACTATAAGTATTGGATGAGGAAAATATTCTGATGAGACTACATACAAAAAGAGTTTAACCTCAATTTTAAAACGCACAAATAAATCACCAATTCATCAAAAAAGCTATTGCCTGGTACATTGTACCTTGTGTCTTTCAACTTGTGCTTAGAACATATTATAATATTCGCACTATGAAATTATTTCCACAGAATTTAACAATTGATATAATTTTACCGAAAGGTAAACAACTCGTAATTAAATTAAAGTATAAATATATATAACAATTATATAGGTAAAATAAGGAAGTGGAGATTATTGTAAGATTACAAACGGGGATTGAAAAAAATTGTGATTGAAAAGTTAAGTAACCTTAACCGGAGACCTGAAAATTATCTGAAGGTGTAAAGCCAAAACCGGTCTTCTAAGTTACCATAAAACCAATTGTGACTAAGTCCTTGTTTTACCATTTTTACCTATATTATTTTATGATTTACCCAAAAAATTATTCCCAATAAAGCAAAATCTTTAAATTTATGTAATATGTATATGGTTGTTAACATCTTAAGAGTTTGAACTTTGACACGAAAGTGATAAATCTCTTTTGTGTCATCATATACGGTACCCTTAATCTTTGTTGAGGTATGCCTAAAGGCTACATAACTATCATTGTTTTGAAGATCTGGAAGAAACGAAGAATAAAATTGTTACGTCATATAAGCTGAAAATGTGTAATCTTTGGCGCCACTGAGAATTTATGCTGGCAGGTAAAAATGTGACCTTTCGGACTTGTTTTATAGTTACGTAAAAACATTTTTAGGTACTTATATCAAATAATAAAATTTTTGTTAAGTAAATGTAATAAAGTCTACTCATTACGATACACTTAAATTAATACGAAATGAAATGTTAGGTAGAAGCAACTAGGGACAAACCACATGAGACAAAATGCATATTCATAAGTTATAATGACTAGTGACCGAGTTACCTACTTTTTTAAATGACTGATATAATTAGCAGGATGTTCTTCACGTAAATCATCAGCATCTCAAGAAATTTAAATCTGTGTTTGCCACTTATTTCAGATTAAATAACAATGTTTTTTTTATGATTATAAGAGTATTAAGAAATATGCAGCATTTTGGGGAATTACAACGGCTGACTGGGAAAAAAGATACAAAATAAAATTATGGGAAAGCACTGCGTAGAAAGAAAAGATCATGGCATAAATTTGATAGATTTAGGTTCAAGAAAATAAAGAATTTATAACCGCAGATAACCAACAACCTATTTTATCCCAGATGTTGGGCATACTACAGAATCTTCAATGGGGCAAGATAATTGCAGAAGTTGACCCAGGCAAGGACAGAAGAACCAAATAATGAGCTCAGAATGTCACCCAGATCGACATTTACAAGCTTGTCATATAGTCTTACTAGAAACACTGGTAGATATGTGTCTTCAAGATATCGATTTCCCACAAGTGACTACAGAAGTAAAAAAGATACTCCGGTATTTTTAAGTTGCACATTTGAAGACGCAAGTATCGATAAGTAAAAATGAAATAGAAAAGTTACGAGAACAGATGATAATTTTACAGAATGAATAATTACAAGAACTTCAAGATACTTTGAATAAATTACAGGTAATAAAGGAAATATAAATGTAACTGACGAAGTAAGTCTCTGGAGAACCACAGTTATACAAGAAGATAATTATCAGAATACAGTAGAACTATAAAGACGTACTAAACTCGCACAATAAATATATGTTGCAAGAATTTCATAGCAGCCGCTCTTGAGGACATTTTGGTGCCAAAAAAACTGACTAGAGTTTTAAAAATACAATTTTTGTATTGGTCGAAAAGGCCTAAAATAAGAAGTCGTGGTAAAATGGCACAATCGTTCCGGAAAGCCTTTAAACGACTTGCAGTGAATATCCTCGGTTCACTTCTAATGACAGAGAGAAGAAAGAAGAAGCGACTACAGTAATATTTTATACCACTTTTACATACTACTTTTATAAACACACGTTGTGTCAAGGCATGAAGTTTCTTTAAAGTTGCATTCTGATCAATGATGAAATTTTAAATCAGAATTATGGCAAGAATTTGGCATGAAGCAATAGTTTATTCTCTTTCGATTATGATAAATTGAGGAGAAATGAAGCTTTCTCGAGACCTTATTTTTTAAGATTGCCTTAATACCACGATGAATCTGGAGTGACCGAGATGTCATCGAAAACTCCCGAAATGTTTAGTAATGACTGGTATGTCAGAAAAGTATATAAATAAAGCAAGTTGACGAGGAACAATAGTATTTTGAAGTTTATAGTTTTCATTGTATGCGTGTAAAAAACTGAGAATAGAAAGGCCTGAGCGTTGACGGTAGAAGATTAACAAATTTGAAATTTTCAGATGACGTAGTTTTGTTCTCGGACAACCTCAAGGAGATATGTACAATGCTACATAAATTCCAGTTAATGTGTGCCAGTGTGGGTCTTAAAATATACATCCCAAAACAAAATTCATGACAATCCTAGTACCTAGCGGAAATATCAATATTGGAGGCAACAAAGTATAGCTGGTGGAAAAATACATATATCTTGGACACGAAATTAAGATCACAAGAGACAACCAAACATGGGAACTGCTAATAGGAATAAACCTAGCATGGGCAGCCTATGGAAAACTCAAAGACATCTTTAAAAGCGATATACCAATTTCTTTAAAACGTAAAACATTTGACCAATGTGTGTTGCATGTGATCACCTATGGTGCCGAAATTTTGACATTGACAGCTACAAGTTCTAAAACGCTGCAAATTGCTCAGAGGAAAATAGAAAGGTCACTGCTGAGTATATCGCTACGTGACCGAGTTAGAAATGAAGACTTAAGACGAAGCACAGGAGTTACCAATGTAATTTTATAATAAATAATAATAAATATACAATTATAAATAAAAATAACAATATCAAAAAATCCTACATAATGGGCAGCTATCAAATTTTTAGGACGTTGTTTTTCGAAAAATTTATTATGGCATCATCTCAAGTATACAGGAAGCTGTTATACTCGTAGAATCACTAGGAATCCAAAAACAATATATAAGTGATAATATATATTAAATGAAGGGATAGAAATGTTAGTAAAAGATGAAGAAAGAATATATTTAATATGGTTAAATAAAAACAAAATGTCAAAAATTTCAAATCCATCAAAATTCAAATACATTACAAAATATTTAAACGTTAAAGAAAATTAATACATAAGAAAAAAAAAAGATCTCTAATAATTGTATTTTTACCTTGCTACATTATACTTATTAAAAGAAAGAGACCTTATACAACTGAGCAAATATAAGAAAAATTCAGAAAAATGAATGCCTTGTATTAAGTAGGCATTTCTTAAAATACTTAAGTATGGACTGGAATTCTTATGAGTTCTCTCTACGGAATTGCAAAAGCTTTACATTTTTTTTTAAAACAAAATAATCGAGGTTTGTCAATTGAAAACATGCCATTAGAGCTCTTCAAATTAATTATTTATTTATTTAACAAAATGAAGATTGCAAAAGCTAACGTAAGTCAATTGTGCATGCAAGACACATTAAGTGGAATAGTTGAACAGCTTTCAGTGATTGTTCATTTGTTCATTTCATAACCATTGGAACATAGGTTAGGGGCAGGCTATTTGGACCAAATATTCTTTAATAAAATGTTGCTGAGAAAAAATATGTGTTGATTTTTTTTATTTTTGCTAATAATTTCACTGTGTATTATTGAATTATTAACAAAATCGGCAAAAAAAAACACAACCTTAAATAAGAAATATTATTTTAATTATTATTTTACATCTTTTAGAGGAGACGCCACTAGAGTAACTCCTGCTGATGATGAATCAAAACTTTTTATTATTTTGATAAGAAAATATGACCTAGATATCTATGTGTGATATTAAACCACTATTGATTGTAATAAAAATTATATTTTGTAATACTTTCGACGTTTTGAAATCGGGAATCGGAAGTTCAAGGTAACGTAAGCGAGTAGATACTTATTTGCGATCCCCGCGGAAGATAGATCTAAAAAAAAGACTCAGAATGTTAAAATAAAAACAACTAAAGAAATGGACAAAATCAACTAATATTCAGGTTTTTATCCCTCAGTAATAGCTGGGTCGCCAAACTACTCTGCTTGTAAAAGTTGCTTTAACAGTGCCACAATATCCTTAATAAAGTATCAATTATTATATTAAAGCGTTCAGACTACGTTAACAAAACTGCAACTGCCCTAAAAGATCAGCTGGAAGTAACAGGGTCAGAAATACCGTTTTTTTTAGAATCATAATAATAGACTCCTGACTTATTCCTGTTGTTGCTGATGATTAATATGAACTGAATTCAAGATTTTGATCCGCGTGAACCTAAATTTGTTCTGAATTATGTGGAAATTGTTTCCGTCAACCAACTTCATTTTTACTGCAAAATAATCTTAATTCGCCTAAACGATGCTGCAAAATTTATGCGATTAGTTATTCTATGTGCGTATAACAAATCTGGATGCCAAGCTACTGCTAAATTTAATTCACTTAATTATTGCTTAAACGTTTCGGCTATTTACCATTTTCAATAAGCACTTCATTTTACAAAAATTACATTACATAATTATATTTTTTATGTTTGCGCTCTTTTAAAAGTGTTAGATGTAATAATAAAGTGGTATCTGACGCTAGATACATCTGGTAGTTACTTTAAAAAGTGGTTAAATGAGTAATAACACTTTGTCTGCACACTTTTTAAGGATATTGTATGCCTGGTGTGAAAGAGTATATTTGTAAAAATGCTTATATATTTGTTGTTAGGAGGACAGAGTTAATATTTAAAATGATATATACAGGATGTTAACTAATTTTTGACATGAGTCTCACATGTGCGCCATGCTTACCCTGGTAAGATTTTCTTGACGTGTCCTGACTGACGCTCATGTGAGTCTTATCAATTTGGTGTCTATTTTTGTCAAAAAATAAATAAAAGTCAACTAAAATAAGGATATCTATATATTGCACAAAGAACATTACAGTTTTCAAGTCAAAATAGTTTAAAAATCTTTTTTATAATTCAAAAAACTAAAAATTCATAACGTCCAAAAACTATATTATAACAATTGCATAACAAAAAAAAATAAAAAAACTTGAGTCTAAGCATGAAAATCAGTAAAACACTTGCCATCACAAAGTCCATGTTTTTCCGGACATGACTTACTGTAAAAATTTTAGTAATAATATGTGGTGCTTTGTTGTTTGTAATAATTTTATTTTGTTGATTTAGTAAAAGCGAGGTCAGAATCAATAATCGAAAATCATAGAGTGACATTTTATGAGCTGAGTACTCTTTGTATATCAAAAGTGAATTTAATAGCATTAGTTGAAGGAAATGTTTTCCTAATTTTTATACCAGCTCAACGTTTTTCTGCCACAGGAGTAGTAGAAACTCAGTTGATCTTGTCGGTTAACTCCTTCCATATGCTTATTGTAATGAAATATCAGGTTATATAATCAGGTTTACTCTTCGTTTGTTGTCTTTTTGTCTATGTATATATTCAATCATGTTGGATACATATTACACGTTTCTTTTGTTTTTCCATTTTTTACCAATATGTTACTACAATTTTGTTTAGTTAACATGTATAACTTTATTCCGTATTTATGGCGTTGATTTTTGATATACTGGCGAAAAAACAGATGCCCACGCCATAGTACCATTGAGTCATATAGAGACAAATTTTTTCTGGTATAATAAATGACTCCCATCTTTCTGTTGAAAAAATTGATGATTGGTTTAATTTTTATCAGACGATCTATAGAATTTTGTTGGTCATTATTGGCAAAATGTAAACATCTCATGATTAAGAGAAATCTGTCACCACTTATGTGCTCAGCGAAGCATTTTACATTAAACAGATAGTGACCATTCCAGTAATCTTGTAATCGATTTAACTTTATTGTTCCTATGTGCAACACTAAAGCTGGATTTATAGTTTGACGGACTGTAGACGCAGACGAACTGGAAAAAGATCAACATAGACTTTTGTCTACTCTTATTTATAAATGAACGTAAGCGCAAGACGGGACGTAAGCGAAACGCACTGTAACGGAAGAGTTGGTCAACTTTCATCTTTTACAGTGCGTTACTTGCGTCTGGCCAATCAAAAGGAAGAATTTTGTGCTGTCAACTAAAATGAACTGTCTGACACGTCCACAATTTTGTAGAGTTGCTTATTAACATATTCGAATTTTTATTTTGTTGATTATTTGTTACAATGGAGGTTAATAATTCATAAAATAATAATAATAAATAATAAAATGATATTATAATATCATGGTCACCAACTCTAGCCGCTGTTTCTACTCATGCGCAAAAATTTCACTCCGCTGATTTATAAATTGAGATAATATTTACAGTCCGTTTGTTACGTCTCCAGTGCGTCTACGTCTACTGTGCGTCAAACTATAAATCCAGCTTAAGAAAGTCAACATTTCTTCGAATGTAACAGATTTCCATTATGTAACTTTTGAATTCTCAGTAATTCCTTACAAAAAAGCTCTTCAGCATAACGATTAGTTTTCTCAACAAATAAATTTACTAGTTCATCATCAATAATAAATCTAAAAAAATCGATAGGTTCCTTATTTCCTAGGATTGTTTGTAGAAGTTGCTTTCTTTTAGTCAACTGGAACTTTTTCATTTCCCGCGGTATATCGGACCACTGCAAAATACCATCAATAACATCATTTGTAACCTTCGACTCTTGAATGGATATATCATCAATTGTACCTATAACATTTTTTTTGTAACAAAGTACCAAAAAAATCAATTACATATATTACCTTCCTCATCATCTGAATGCTCTTCCGAATTCGATTCACCCCAACCTCAGTCCCGACCATTTATATCCAAATTTAAATAATCATCATTATTACCTGAGTTCTGCAATATGTTTAAAAGTTCTTCTTCTGTTAAAGGTATTTTACGTTTTTTTTTGGTCTTGATGGACCTGCCACATCATTATCTATATTTAGTTAAAAAAAAAAACCTAAAATGGCTAATATTTTAGGTAGGTTATATTCTAAACAACACGCTCACATATTCATAAATACGTACCTCTAATGCTGTTGAAACACTAGCGTGTTTATTTTGAACGATCTTATGGCACACCAGTGAGCCATGCGGATATGATAAAGGAACGATGCGGCTCAGATAAGAACCATTCGCAGTCAAAGAGTTGTGTCTTAAACTTTTGCCATGCTGCATTTAAAAAACAACTCAATTTATTAAATTGTAATACATACTGGAAATATTTTTGATCTCAGTCTTTATTGATTATTGATAGAATTTAGATTTTTTATATGTGAATAATCTCCAGTATTCATTTTTTGTTGTAGTTTTGTTGCCTTTTTCAAAATCTGTACATTTTCAAAATCAAAAGAATGCTTATTTTCCAGAGAATGCTTGGTTAAGGCTGTTGTATTTGATTAATTGGTTTGTACACCATATTTGTGTGCAACAACCCTTCTGTGAAGATATTGGTATATTTGCCCAATATATGTTGAATTGCAGTCTTTACAATTTATTTTATAAATAACATCCCGCTGATGATGTTTGGGTTTAAATTTTGAAAAATATTTTTCGGTTGTTGTTGAGGATTTATCTCCAACAATATTATTATATTTTGCCAAAATTTTCAACAATTGTTTAGAGAGTCCATTTTTGTATCTATCTATCTATCTAATTAGCCTTCTTCGGTCCATCTTTGGACATAGGCCTCCCCAATCCTTTTCCATTCTTCTCTGTCTGTCGCTACAGTCATCCATCTAGAGATCACGTGTTTCTTGATATCATCTGCCCATCTCATTTGGGGCCTTCCTCTGCTTCGTTTATATTCCCACGGTCTCCAACTTATCAGAATTTGTTTCATCGGTCTTTTTTTTGTCTTATATTGTGTCCGGCAAATCTCCATTTCAATTTTGCAACTTATTGTCTAACATCCCTCACTTTTGTTTTCTCTTTTATCCACTCGTTCCTCTTCTTATCCATTAGTCTTATGTGCAACATTTGTCTTTCCATTGCTCTTTGGGTTTTTATGATTTTGTCCATGTTTGCTTTTGTAGATGTCCACGTTTGGGAACCATAAGTAAGAACAGGGAGTACGCATTGAATATATACTTAGGTCTTAAGATGCTGTGGATATCTTTTGTTTTTAAGAATGTAGCTTAGTTTGCCAAATGCCGCCCATTCCAGTCTAACTCGTCTCTTGATCTCTGCTGTTTGGTTCTCTTTGTTAAGTTTTTATAGTTTGACCAAGATATATTTAATCCTTAACTTGTTCTATTTCATCTTGTCCGATTCTCATTGTGATGTCTTCATCTGTATTTGTTATAGTTTTGGTCTTGCTGTAATTCATATTAAGGCCTATCTTTCCAGCTTCTACGTCCAGTTCTTTCATCATTTCAAATAATTCTTTTTTTTTATTATTGGTTATCAATACAATGTCATCAGCGTACCTTAGATGGTTCAAGCGTTGTCCACAAATTTTTATACCCTTTTTTTTTGTATGGTAGGCATTATATAATGTTTGTTTGATTTAGTGACATTACTATTATTATCGCTACGTATGCTGTTTGTTTGTTATAGATTGGTATTGAAATAAGATAGATGACATATAATGCAACTTCTTTTTTTAGACATTATATTAATATAACACGTCTGAGGTGTATAGAGCATGTAATGCGGATGGAAGAAAATGACCTAGCCAGAAAAACGTTCCTTGATAGACCCATTGGCTAGAGAAGAAGGGGAAAACCAGAACAAGTTCCCTTGAAAACATTGATGAAGAAATGAGGAATATAGGAATACGTGCTCTTTAAGTTTCATTATTGTCACTTTGTTGAAACCAACATACTAACTTTTCTGTCTCGATAAGATACATATTTGCCACTACAAGTTAAAACAGCAATCACAAATATACCCAAACGGTGCCAATATAGTATCTGAACATGAACGTCTGTTATTTTAAAAAAATATTTAATTTTATCTATTGCTCCCTTGTTATATTAATATAATTACCTTTCTTTATAAATAAATTAGGTGTATCAAAAATGGAAAACATAAAAAATATCACAGTACCTAAAACTTAAACAATTGTATTTGCGCTAACACGAATACTTTATTAGTACATTCAAAGGTGTCACTTCTGACTGATATTTCCTGAATAAGAGTGACAACTGTGAAAGGTATATAATAGGTATATTTAGTTTGCGAGGAAAATATACTACCACGCCTTCAAAGTAAACCTCACAGAAAAGAGATAGATGGTAACATAACTTTACTACACATGATAAAGCCGTTCTAGAACTGTTTTACGATTTCTAAGGATGTGCTAGTGCGTTTATTTACAACTAATAAATCGTTTATTTAATGTGAAGTATGAACAACATTTTATGATATTTCATGTGTTTAATGATATATAATCCCCGTTAGTTCCCCGATAGTCCCCGTTCTCACATATGGATCAGAGGCATGGACGCTAACTAAAACAGATGAATCCGCTCTATCGATTTTTGAAAGAAAGGTGCTACGCAAAATATTCGGAGTCGGCAACTGGAAAATGCAAGCAAGGGACAAAACAGAATGTCGAAGAAAGCTTGAGAAGGTCGAGGCCCTCTAAGGGCTGTAGCACCAAGATGATGATGAATGATATATAATCATCAAGTTTGTTCTTTAATTCCTATTTTTTTCATGGCATCATAAATTTTAAATGAACAAATCATTATCCGTAATCTACTTGTTCTTTAATAGAAGATAATAAATCCTTTATCTCTTTGGTTATTTTTTCACTTAATTTACCAACCATAACCCTAAAAAATGAGAAATATACTTTCGTTGTTTTATTACGAGGATTATTTATACTTTTACTTAACTTAGTCTTTTTGTAACCTTTTTCAAATAATTTTTAATTTTTATTTAGATACCTACTATTCTAATTGTCTGACTTTTAAGAAAGGTTTTTCTTTACCGCAGGCCTTCTTTAAGTCATTCTGCATATCGTTATGTATTAGGTAGTAAATAAGTACCATGTTAAAGTTTATCTAATTGATGTACTGATACATTGTTGTATTTAAATCAATTATTGATATATGAGATGAAATAAAATTTACTAATTCTTTCTCTTTCTAATATGCACGATTTTAAAATAGACGTAAACTTATAAATATTTAAGACTAAATATGATGAATAGCAATAGTTTAACTCGTATGCGCATTAATGAATTAAAAATTCTTAAAATACCTATATTCTGTTAGTTAGTAGTCGGTCAGATAGACACGCTGAGGAATCGCTTCCAGTTCACTGTGAATGACCTATTATAGTGGGTTGATGGTTCAAACCCTGACTAGAAAACAAAAAGGATAACGTATTAGTTTATAATCTAAGGGATCTGCTACTTAGACTAGAATACGCTGATTTATCATATCGACCTATGGATGAGCAGTACGGCAAGAGATAGGGGCTTGCCTCTCGTTGATGTTAGTAGTCTAGAGTTTCTATGGTTGTATCACAACGGGGAGCAGAAGTCAAAAGTTTAAAAGTCAAAATTGATCTGCGACCTAAGTTACAGTGCGGCTATTGAGTTGTAGTAGATGGATTGTAGCGTTGTGAGTACGTATAAACAGTATTGGAAACAGTTTAACGTGGGTATGCACTTTGAACGATAAGAAATGACAGAAACATATTTAAAATGATATAGCGATACTAGTATTCGGGGCCACCTAACCAATCGTTTCATAACTATGTTTAAAACAGTTTTAAAACAGTTTTAAAAAAACAGTTTAACGTGGGTATGCACTTTGAACGATAAGAAATGACAGAAACATATTTAAAATGATATAGCGATACTAGTATTCGGGGCCACCTAACCAATCGTTTCATAACTATGTTTAAAACAGTTTAAAAAACAGTTTAACGTGGGTATGCACTTTGAACGATAAGAAATGACAGAAACATATTTAAAATGATATAGCGATACTAATGATACTAGTATTCGGGGCCACCTAACCAATCGTTTTATAACTATGTTTCTATAACGCAGCGTTGCCATGTCATCGAAGTCGGAAAATTGTATGCCGTTGTTCAAATTTTGGTATTTTATATCATGGATTATCGTACGTAGTCGTATTCTATTGAACAAGAAATTAACAATGGAGAAAAAATAATATACTATATTTTATGTATATATTAATTTTTTGAATTGTTTATATGTCTTGGGGATTACACAAATTTGGGGTTAATTTTGACATTAGTGATAAAAGACTTTGGCAACTGTTAAAGCTACTTTTATTTAGAAGATGTATGTTGTTTTTTTACTTCTGTATAAGTTTTTTACCTATGGTATATAGCTAACTACTTGGATTTTCTCATTAATATATATATATATATATATATATATATATATATATATATATATATATATAAACAAACAACACAGTTTTTTAGGTTTGCAGTCAGAAAAACCCACTATCACATTTTCTGTGGAATAAGTTTAGAAGGTAATTATCTAGTCAATTACTGTCGTAGATTCCTGGAATTAAAGAATTAAATGTTTAATTGTTGAAACCCTTACTTCGTGGAATGCACTCATTTCAGATAAAATAAAACGTTTTATTTTATCTAAAGAATTAAACTTTATTTTGCAATAAGGTAGGTACTTATTAAACTTTTATTGGTTATATATAACCAATAAAATAAACATCTTACATTTCTTGCAAATTCATTAGTACCTGTTAACCTCCATCACTCCGACACTGGCAACCTTATTTAGGGATTAGTAACCCTCACAACTATTGTATTCTATTCTGCTCCAACCTTTATACCTGGTGGTCATACTCAATTTAAAATTGTTTTCCTATATACTTCTGTAAACTTGTTGACAAATATCTGTTTTTCATTGAGTCACCAGTATCAACAGTTTACTGATTTGCATACATAATTTATTATTTTATTACTCTCTCATACATAAAAATACACTATAGATTATTAACAAAGATGAGCTTTTACTTGAATATCTCATACACGATATTTATTGGTTTATAAAAATGCAAATGTATTAATATTTTTACTGTTAATAAAGAAGTAAATACACAATAAAAAAATGTATTATAAAAAACAAACATCATTACATAAACAAATCAGTACATAATAATATTCCACTTCAAACCGCATCAGAAAGTTAGAATTGACATTTTCCATTGTAATAGGAAATTATACAATGAAGAACAAATAGTCTATATCAGATCGTGATCTTTAAACCTCAAAGCAATTTATTAATTTTAATTTTCATTATGATAGTCGTTAGTGGCACATTCAGATAACTTATGATTAATGTGATCCTTATATTAGAAAATTACAGTGTGGGACCAGCTCAGGTAATTCTATTCAAATTAACAATTTTAAATTGATTAATTATAAAATATCTTTTTTGTTTTTTGCTTCCAATTGAAAAAATTAATTATACTTATTTTCTTTTTTATTAGACTAGACGCAATTCGTTTTATGGTTAACACGGATGGTTAGACAAAATGTTTGTATGTATAAATAAAAAACCTTTAACTTAATTAAAGCTATAGAGATAACAGATCGTAAACATAATAGATGTGATCGTAAAGATGTCAATATGAAGTTCAACCACGATTTTATCCCTTATGCCTTTTTGCGTATTGAAAATGTAATATGAAATAAGCAGAAAAAGGAAATTTAGAGTAGAACCAGGGTGCTTTTTAGTGAAAATCGAATATTCCTCATTTTCCGCAACTTTTGCAAGGTAAAATGGTTCATTTTCATGACCTGCCATTATGTCTATTTTGCATGTTCCTTATCGTGAAAATTATCAAACTTTCAAGTGGCATAAAGGAGAAAACCGCAGATAATGACCCATTAACATTACATGTTTAGGTCATAGTTAACATCGCTAGGAGACGATAAATCCTTATGCTAAAATTTTTAAGAATAGAATTAATAGTCCTCTACTGATTCGTAAACTGGCATACGGGAGAAAATTGTTTTACAAAAGTAGATTTTTTAGGAAAAAAATACAATTTTCACTTAAAATTTTCAGAGAAATCCCACGGTCTTCATATATTTTACTTCTTATATTTTACTTGATTTCATCTTGTAGTACTCTCAAAGGCATAAGGCAAATTCGATCAATAACCCTACAAGCAATATACGCCTTGCTACATAACTTTTAAGACAGATATAACACAATATAAAAATATAACAATCAAACACTGAAAACTTTTTTTCAAAATTTCCACAAAATTTATTATATACTCTAATATCTCATCACTACAGCTGTTTCGACAGAGTGCCTTTCTCAAGTGATTTATTTTTGGTATGTGTTTACACTTTATAGTCTTGAGAAGCGAAGAACTGTTTGTCTAAAGTTGGTCATTCAGAATTATGTCTGTACTTTTTAAATTGTTAATTTTCATAGATCTTAATAAAGATAGCTTAAGGCCATTATTTTGGATGTAAAGTATTTGATATTCCTCATTAAAAGAATGATTATGATCTAGAAGGTGAAGTGTGTATGTATCTGTTTTTCTACTATTAAAAGCACTTTTATGTTGTCCTATACGTTTGTTAAAAGTACTAGTAGTTTTGACCTATGTAAGTTTTTGGGCAGTCGCCACATTAAAGTCTGTACACACCACTGTGTAAGTGCTTTTTATTCTGGCTCGTGTTGTTTTCAATAGATTTGCCTAAGTTGTTGTTTTTTTCTTCTAAAAGCTCGTGTTATTTTTTTTTATATCTTGCCTGTATATGTAATCGAGAAGAAGGTGATGGGTTTTTGCTCTGGTGGTGGAAACACTAATTTTAGGACTTTTTATGTAGATTTTGATTTTAAATTTTATTAATTGTTTGTTTGTTGTACCCATAGTTTACTGCTATTTGCTTAATGATATTTAATTCTATCTTAAAGCTAGTAATTCATACTTGAATTTTATCCAGTTTATTTCTGACCTGCCCAGAACATAGTTTTTTGCCAATAAAATAAGTGACACTTCTTAAATTGAGAATACAATTATTTAACTGTACTCTTATGTATGTACGTGCACGATTCACTTTACTCTCCTTAGATCAAATGGCGACATTTTTAAAACAGTTAGTATAAGATCAGTTAAAATCAGTCTTTATTCCCCTTCCAAAAACTAAGGGAGCAAAGAAGTGTGGTGATTTCAGACTTATTAGTTTAATGTCGCATATGTTAAAGTTATTCTTGAAAGTTATTCACCAACGCATTTATAAGAAATGTGAACAGGATATCAGTGATGAACAATTTGGCTTCCGAAATGGATTTGGGACACGCGAAGCATTAACCAGTTTTATTATACTGCTGCAAAAATGTCGAGACCAAAAAAGGATCTCTTTTTATGTTTTATTGACTATCAAAAGGCCTTCGACAAAGTAAAACATGATAAGCTGATGGATTGCCTTCACAAAAAGGGACTAGACGAGAACGATTTTAAAATTATCCAAACGCTGTATTTTAACCAAACTGCAGCAGTTAGAACAGAAGTCGGTGACACAGAAATATTCAATATCAAGCGAGGTGTACGACAGGGGTGTGTATTGTCACCACTACTTTTCAATATATATTCGGAAGAAATCTTTGCACGAGCACTAGAGCAATCAAGAGAAGGTGTTAAAATTAACGACAGAGTTCTAAATAATGTACGATACGCCGACGACACGGTCCTAATTGCAGAGAGCGCACAGGATCTCCAGACACTCTTAGATCGCGTCAGATCGATCGGAGAACAATACGGCCTCAGCATTAACGTCAAGAAAACAAAAACAATGATTGTCTCCAAAACATCCATCCATCCACCCATGGCTTTAAACGTGAATGGTAACATTATCGAAAATGTCGAGAAATTTCGATATCTAGGGTGCTGGATAACGAAAGATATAGATCCAGAAATAGAAATAAAATCGCGAATTGAACAAGCAAGAAATGTCTTTTTAAAAATGAAACAAATGTTTACGTCCCAAACACTCAATCTCAAAATCCGATACCGAATGCTGAAATGTTACGTTTACAGCACCTTACTATATGGAATGGAGGCCTGGACCTTTAAAATCAACTCACTAAGGCGTTTGGAAAGTTTTGAAATGTGGTTATTTCGAAGGATGCTGAAAGTCCCCTGGACAGCGTATATGAGCAACGAGCAGGTCCTACACAAGATGGGTACCGACAGAGAACTCTTAAAAATAATGAAAACACGGAAAACCTCATATTTGGGACACATATACAGAAATGAGCAATACCAGCTACTGCAGCTTCTTATAGAGGGGAAGGTAGAAGGAAGACGTGGTCCTGGTAGACGGCAGGCGTCCTGGTTGAAGAACATTCGTGAGTGGACTGGTTTGGATTCTCAATCTTTAATAAGAAAAGCCAGGGACAGAAATGATTTTGCTGAGGTTATCGCCAACCTTCATTGAAGACGGCACCCAAAGAAGAAGATAAGATCGTCGAAGCGTAAATTTGTACTTTGCGCATGCATGAGTTATAGTAACTATATTCACAATAAAGTCCATTCGCTCAGTTTAGGAATATTTTGTCAAATTTATTGTCGGAAATGTATCACAATATAAAAATTATCACCCCTCTCTATTAATAGCTCAAGTAAACTTACTGTTGCAGACTTCTTTCATTGAAAAATGAAGAATGGATACCTAATGTATATTGTATAAAGTAATGGGAGTGTATATTCGATAATGTTCACGTCTTTTTGTTTGTCCTATATACGAGTATAAAATTTCCAAAACAAACCTTTGTTTTAATTGATGTTATTGTATTGTGTTGTAACGACAATATTTTGCTTACCTCAGGGTAAGAACATGAGGGGTAGAAGATTGGGCAAACAAAATAATCGTAACAAGTGCGAACGACACTCAGTTGGTTATTGGAGATCACAGAAACAGATCAAAAATAAACTGGGAACACCTCAAGAAATTTGATATAGAGCGCCACTTGAAGGATCCTAGCTTACAGAAGGAAAGAAAAAATTCTTCCCTAGTATCTAAAATAACAAAAAAGGTTAGGAGATTTTTCTAAATAAAATAAAAAAACAGTTTTCAAAAATACAGCTTATACAAAGGCATATTATATAAAAATAGCTGTCAAATACAAATGAAAAAACTTACATATCTGTTTACAAAAGGTTGCAAAATTCTTTGAAATGGTTCCTAGTAAATAATTTAAAAAATAATTTATAAAATAAAGCAAATTTTGTCTTTTTAAAAGAAAATATCTATTTTTACTTTAAAAATTAATAACGTAAATGTTACCTCAGTTCACACATGTTAACTTAAACTCTTGAGCAACTGGCTAATTTGTGTGGGGTATCTAACTGCACATCAACGGAAAGCTTTATTGGAAGCTGAAACTGGCACATTGGCACATTCAAATCAAAACTGCTCCAATATCATTCTACGTGAGGTGAAGAGTCATCTTGGAAAGGAACTGGATTTCTCAAAAAACGAAAAGAAAGCAGGGACGAAACGTGTTCGCTTCTCAAACATTATAAATCTTCAGCAAAATCAAAACAGTGGTTAGTGGTCACTCTTTCAGAAACGACATATTACATAGAGTGAAAATTCCACCATTTTTGGCGAATTAATGCCGGCTTACCAGATCACAATTAAACGACCTTTCCCTTCGAGCAATCCTTCATCACTCCTTCGCTTGACCCTCTCGATCTCAATCTGCCCTGCTTGGAACTTAAATCTCGACTCTCATTTTACGTTACATTTTTACAAATTCAAAGCCAAAAAATTTTCCTTCCGTCTTACAGCTAGCCTGTCGTCCACAAACTTAAAACAAACAATCTTCCCCTTGTTATTCGTTCCTAATGATGAAAGACAAATAAAACCTTTTTTTATCAGGGGGCATCATAAATTTACATAATACAAATTAACAAAATAGCACGTATTTAAACCAAAGTTCTACCTGACTTGTAACAAAAGGTTCGATATTTGAATCTAAACACAGACAAAAAACATCTATATTTACTTTTGAATCGGTAGAAATATACGCATTATTGATTATTCTAAGCGGAATATTAGGGGGACTTCATGTAACATAATACCTCTTTGGCGACAAAAAAAACTTGTTGTTTCACCTAACATTGCAACACAGAGATAAAAACATATTTCTAGCGTTAATACGCATTTAAAAATCTCGTCAAAAAAACTTGAAATATTATCTCGATTGTTTTCTTTGATAAAAACAACAGGAGCGTACTACAGAAATCTTTTATATACACCTTAAATAAAAAACACTACAGTGTTAATAAACTGCATGTAAATATGTTGTTGATTAAATATTGGCTATGTACACGTAGGCTTCGTTTTATAGTAATTTCCAGCCATTGCCAGTCGGTCAACATTTTTCCAATGTAGCAAAACATAATTACTAAATTAACTTAAATTTTATTAAATAATTACTAAATAGATGGGACTGGAATCAGCGAACCGAATATACTTACAAAGTTACATATAAAAAGAGTTTCTGTTTCTGGCATCTAATATTAGGGATTTTAGACTTTCATGCATTGAGATTATAAAAACATTTGTTATATATTTACTTTTAGTCCGAAATATATTTTTACTTGTTCATAAACAAGATTAATAAGCATCTAATCAAATACTTTTATTACAGGTAAGGAATTTCAAGCATCCATACTGTTCACAGTCACTGAAGTATTTTGGTAATGTATAGTATACATATACCTTCTAATTTAGAATACCAATTTTAGTACTGAACAATTTAAATCAGTAATTGTAGCACTTGTAGCATAATATATTTCTAGAATAGAAATTTGATGTAAGTATAATATCATAATGGTTAATAAATTTCAATAACACATGATCCTATTGGGAGGGAAATATATACTTGTTTTAAAAATATCAGTGAGTAGAGTTTTTTACAGTAAAGAATGGACATTACAGAAAAACAATATGAAATTACAGAAATAAAATATCCTTCTGGAAGGATTTCTGGAAAAAAATAAAATAGCAGTTGCGCCGTACGGACGGATATGTAATGAGGAAAAACCAAAACAATTTAGCTAGGAGAATAATAGAAGCAAAAGAGAACAAAAACATGCAGACCAAGAAAAAATAGATAGAGACTCATTGGAAAAACTGGATGAAACGGTTAAGCAAATAACATTAAAATATACAATCTGACACTGAAAGCGTAAGTAGATCTTACACGAGAAAGACGAAAAATAAAAAACTATCAATAATTATATATTATTAAGTAGGTATTAATCTAATTTAGCAAAAATGATCTGATTTGCCTATGGAGTACCAGGTGTACATGACATTGCTGACAGATATTCTGATTCAAATACGAATTCGTTTAGCATGCTCCAATGGGGAACCCTTTCATCCCAAAACTGTTAGTATTGGGCTTGTGATAATCCTTAAAACAGGATTTATGGTAATATTCAATTTGCTAAAAAGGTAAATGATTTTTGTATTATCTTACCAGATCGAATATTCGGACAGGACTATCTGGAGGAGACTTTAAATTGGTATATTTGGATTCGCTGAACAACCGGATATACCGGAATTAGACGATCTTTACTTAGAGCAAAGGCATCAAATATATTTTCAGCATAATCATCGTTAGCTACATTCGACTTTGTTGATAAGTAGGAAGCTGGATGAGTAGTTTGTCTGAACGATGGATAGGACGGTATGAACTGATAGTTTTTTAGTCTGATCAGCTGATTTAACAATTTTGGATTTATTTGAAAGGCTACGTTAAACAAAATTTAAATCATATTAATGAGGATCTAAAACAATCAATAATTTGTGCCGTAAATAAAATTACCCCACACAGTTTAGAAACTCTTATAAATAATTTTTAAATAGAGAAGAGAGATGTTTTGAAGTTGGTAGAGGTTATGTCGCGTATTTGTTTTTTATTTAGTGTTAGTTTTTTTACATTACCCTTTATTATTTTTTTATTATTAATTATAATTAAAATTAACTGTTGTATGACAATTTGAAATATTATGGCTTAGCCAATGACCTAAACTTAACCTACTAGATAATTGACGCAAACGTTACACACTAGAATTATTACATTTATAGATAAATTTATATTATAGATTAAAATAATGAGAGTGAGACTATATTAATTGGATAATAAAACAAAATGAAATTTATAAAAATTACTAACAAATTGTATGATATAATAAGAGCTGTCGTATTTATTTTATCGCACTATTAGTATAATGATTCATCGGCTTAAATTTTTCCCAAAAATTAACCATTATCATCAGCATCACACAGCATGTAATGTCCACTGAATATATGCTTCCCTCAGTCTTTTCCAGTTCTGTCGATCTTATGCCATATGAAATCAGTTTCTCTCAGTGACTCTTTTAATGTGATGGCTTTATCTTGTTGGTCTCTACTTCTATTCGCTTCAGACTTAGGACGCCACTTCACTATGCGTTTAGTCCACCTACCGTCGTTAATTCACGTCCACGTTTCAGCCTAATTCACTTCATGTATGCTATACTTTCTGTAGCATATTTGATTCCTGTTGTGACTCTTACTCTTAACATTTGGACGTCTATCCCACTATCTATAAATTTTAACTCCAAAATCAATTACTTCATGGCTTGAGGAGTTACTCTGATTTGTCCACAAATATCAGGACCAGTTACTTGTTATATTCCACTGTTTTTTCTATAAAAGTTTTAATAACTAGTAAGTGATCTTTTATACTACTATAACCTGACCTTGATAAATGTCTAATTTTGTAGTTATTCGTCTTTTTATTTTCTAGTATATGTAAGAGAGTACTAATAGGGCAGTAGTTTTTAAGATCTGTTAGGCCTCACCAAAGGTAAAGATTATACCTCTTGAATATACAAGAAATTTGAAAACCCGGTGTAAAGAACACTGTATAATTAGATTTAGAGTCGAATTTAGCTTTACAGGGGTACGCGAGAATCCATTTTTATGTTTTTAGAAATGCAGATATATAAATATTGACATTTATGCTTGTTTCAGAAATTTTCTAGAAGGATAACGAATATATTTTAAAAAACTGGCATATGCGATAATTATTTCACGTGCTGTAATGATGATTAGGATTTAAAAATTATATCAGAATTATAGTGGGGCTAAAAAGTAACTATAAGAATATAGAGAATACAATAGAGGAAACAAATGAAATCAAAATAAGTAAAGAGATTAAACTGGGATGTGTGTTCTTCTTATGTAGACGCGTGCTACTTGCTACTTGCCACTTGCCATGCTAGTTTGGTGGGCGCTCTCACTTACAGTCTTTTAATGTATACTTAAAATACATATTTAAAAGAAGCCCTAGACGATGTAGATAAAGGTATATGTGTAACAAGTAGATACGTCAATATTCTTTGTTAATTGCGAAAATTTTCAATGTATAGTGCATAAGGTAATAAAAATTGGTTAAAGATCGAATGCAGAATGAAAAAAGCAAGATCGTCCTTATGGAGGATGTCGAAATTATTTTGCAGCAAAGACCCAAAAAGTAAAACATTGATAAAAGAACCTGAGATCATAGTTTTAAATACTACATAGATTTTCCATGCTGCTATCAATAGAGTAAGAACAAATCATGAATGTGTTAGCTTGTGTGAGTCCATTTCAAATAGGTAAAGAAAATAAATAAGACTTACTCACAATCAATTTAATTTAACTATTCAGACGACCGGTTTCGCTTTCTACAATATGCAAAGCATCTTCAGGTCTCGATACAAAGTTAAATAAATGCTGAAATAATAAAAACCCATATTAGGGTGTTGTCTAATAAAGATAAACAAATTAGATGTTATAAATTACAATAATTATGCCAATATTATATGTCTGTGGTTTTTCAAAATGAATAAAAAGGAATAAAAAGGTATAAAAAGTTTTAACAGACAAGGCAAGACCCACAAATTGTTATAAAATAGTCTATTAGATTGTAATAAATTAATAAATGAGCAAATAAATAAACATTACTTACATGCCGGTACTCTATTAATTGATGGATGGTAGAACATGGTTCAAACTATCATGTATTGTTGAATGGAGAACTTAAGTCTGCTAGTGTAGTTGTTTGACAATAAACGGGAAGTTCTTGAGGCGATGATATGATCAGAAGTAGAGATAGGTGTAATGTGATTGTTTGTTAGATGAAAGTGATGTTATATACCATTGTATTATTTAAAAGTTATTTATACTTATTCAAGAGATATATTTATGAAATGTGTGTTATTTATTGAGTATTTTTTTTATGAAGGTGACAGTTTGTGACAATAATGCTTGTGTCAATTCTTATATAATTATCAAATTTCTTTGATAAAGTTCTATTGGCAAAATGGTAGATTATTGCAAAGTCGAGTATATAAAATATTAAAGTATTAAAGTTAAAAGGACAATTGAAACACGCTAACACAGAAAACACTTAGAAGGGACGAAACAAACATTAAATTTAAAAAGGGGGAAGGAGTTTTATGCACTACATCTCAGTCTTCGACACAATGAGTTTTTATGTTATCTATTAGATTTTAGAGGTAAATTTGACAGATGTGACAGTTCTTCTTCTATTTCTCAATACTGCAAGTTATCTAGTTTTATGAAATATGCTGATATTATTGAATGTCTTTAAATTGTTTTAATTAAGATATCAAAAGTAAATTGATGTGTTTAATATTGGCATAGTTTAACAATCTTTAATTAATTAAAATTTAAATGTAACAATACGAATAATTGAAATACATTCCACATTATAACTAACTCAGTTTAGTCCAAATTACACAATAAATTACAGTGATTCTTTGGCAACTAAAAATGTACATTTTGTAATCAAAACGTATAACAAATTTACAAAATTTTATTTGAAAATATTGTTTGTGTGAGTTATCTGTCATGGTGTGTATAAATATTTTTAAATATTTAATTCAAGTTCTGATATATTAATATGTAACCAAAGTAATAAGTGGATAATTATTTATGGTAATTAATTTATGGATTCCAGAAATTGACTGAATTATTAAGCCTTTAGATGTAATTTATAACATCTAATTTGTTTATCTTTATTAGACAACACCCTAATATAGGTTTTTATTATTTCAGCATTTATTTAACTTTGTATCGAGACCTGAAGATGCTTTGCATATTGTAGAAAGCGAAACCGGTCGTCTGAATAGTTAAATTAAATTGATTGTAAGTCTTATTTATTATTTCTTTACCTATTAAAGTAAGAACAGTTACGATAGTCATAACCATTTAGTAATGAATCAATACTTATAGAAACAATTATAAGGAAACAACAAAACGTCACATTTTTCTTCATATACCATTTCCTTTCTGAACGTTGGTTTCCATCATAGCTATCTTAATTTAATTCAATGCCACCCTAAATAGCATGCTTGCATTAATACTATACCAATCTCGAAAGTTCTTCAACTATGAAGTCATACTGCCTGCTACTTTCCCTTGCACAATATTCTGTAGCGACCTTTATTTGGGACCTCTCTATTACATATTCAAAGTACTCCAGCTTTCTATTCTAGATCTTTTTTATAATCTCATTAGTCTTGCTAAGATGTTCTAGTATTATGGAGTTTCAAATCTTCTCCACCCAAGAAACTTTTATAATTCTTCTATAGCGCCCGATTTCGAAAGCCTCAAGGCAATTAAGATCATTTTTATTTACAGTCGAAGATTCAACATCATAAAGTAAGACCGATAACATGTAACGGCGAAGTAAGCAGATCAGCAACGCCAATTTTAGGTCTCTATTACATAATACCTTGGACATCCTTCTAAAAGCGGATCTTTCCTGCTCAATTCTGGATCTAATTTTACCATCGATCTCTGCGTTACAGTATAACTTATATCCAAGGTAAATAATTTGATCAACTACCTCAACTTTGGTACTATTTACATATATAGTCGGTTTTGTATTTTATTGTTTAGTTATTACGAGTAATTTGGTTTTTGGTATATTCAGATCAGACCAACTTTCTTACAGCTCTCAACGACACTGTCAAGTAATGTTTACAGATCTTCTTGAATAGATGCTAGGGGTACTGTGTCGTCCGCATATCGCAAATTATTGATGACTTCACCGTTCAGAATTATTTCTTCTTGTTTTTTAGAAAGTACATTTCTAAAAATTATTTCGGAATAAATTTTAAAAAGCAGTGCGATACGAGGCATCCCTGCCGTACTTCTCTTTTAATATTGAGAGCCTCTGATTCTAAACCCTCTACTAAAACGGATGTTGTTAGATTCCAATAAAAAATTGTAATTATGCGAACGTCTCGGCCATCCAAGCTAATGTCTCTTAGAACTTCGATCAATATAAAGTGCTTAACACGATTAAACGTCTGTTGTAAGTCAATAAAATAACAGTACATGTCTACAGCTATTAAGATCATATACGTAGTATACATACTTCTTTATCCAAATGTAAAGGAACTGTACGAAAAATCAGCAATGTTAAAAAACATCATTACACCAGACAACCACAAGGTAGTCTTTATCTAAACAGGATATGTCATGTCTTCATCTAAACAGGGTATGTCAGTATGGCATACCAGAACTTTTCTCACGCACCGTACATTTCAATACCGAATTGACAGAACGCTATACAACGGATACATACAACGCAGCTACTCGACGAAGATCATTACTGGTTAAGTGGAACGGTACAGGTTAGGGTTGCCATATGATTTTTTTTAATTCCCTAGAATTTTTGCCAAAATTTTCCTAGATTTCCCTAACAACTTGACAACGATATTTAGCCTAGAATGGACCACCTAAGTCTGACGTCAGAATGAGCGGGATTTTTAAAAACCTTTCCAAACATTTCTAATTAGAGTTTATTGGTCACATAAGAAGTTGGAAATATTGGTATTTTAATTGTTTATAGAATAAATAAGGACTTTTGGTTATGAAGATTCATTCTGTGCGATTGGTATTATTTGGTGTTCGTGAATTTCTGAGGTAAGAATCTTCTTCAATATTTTCTCCTTTGTAATGATATAGTGGCGTCATATAATTGTTTTAAATATTTTTGTCCAATTATCTCTTTTCTGTGCGTGTTGTTTTGCTTCGGAGAATGAATAACCAGTCATCTCCTTTATTTGGTCCGACCATCGTACCGGAGATCTTCCTCTGGATCTTTTACCCGCTACGTTACCTTCAACTATCATTTGCTCTATGCCTTCTCTTCTTCTAGTTTTATGTCCAAAATATCTCAGTATATTTGGGTTGATAGTTGTGATGAGTCTAATTTTATGTCAAGTTCTGCTAGAATTGAGTTATTTGTGCGATAAGCGGTCCACAACATTCTACGGTAGATCCACATTTCAAAGGCCATTATACGCTTTGAATCGGCTGTTGTTATTGTCCAAGTTTTTAAAGCATAGGTGGCGATAGGAAATATCAATCAACACGGCGTAATTTTGTATTTTTTGTGATGCCAGTGTTCTTCCAAATTTTTGTGAGTTTAGCTGTTGCCGATCTGGCCCTTGGTTGTTTCTGATTCTATCGATGATCATCACTTTGCTTTTCTGCATATTTATTTTCAAACTGTATTCCGTACTCACCGTGCCTAGCCTATTCATAATTTGTTCCAGTTCTTCTGGTGATGACGCCAATATAACAGTGTCATCAGCATAACGCAGGTTTTTAATTTTTCTTCCTTCTATCGTTGCTTCAACTTACCTTGCCACTTTCCTCAAGAACTTGATGAATATTTTCACTATACACAGTGAATAGAATAGGGCATATTATGCATCCCTGTCGAACTCCAGATTTTAATTTGATGTTTTTCGAAATCACATTATTAACTCTTACATTAGCAGGTATTATTTACCTATAGTTTTTGTAATAAATAGATTAGATGTTCTGCAGTACTCATTTTACTAAGTGAATGTCACATTTTATTACATTTTACGGTATCGAAGGCTTTGGAATAGTCAACAAAGCACTCTCAAGATTTTTCGATAATTTGACGAATATTAAGAATATGTTTGTGGTAAGAGAATTAATTTTAGTCTTTCATTAATGATGGTTAGAAGTACTTTGCTCGCGTGTGATATCAATGCTACTGTGCGGTAATTACTGCAATCAGCTGTCGGCAAACCTTTTTTTATATATGGGAATAAATGCAAGTTTACCCCAGTCATTTGTCCACTTTTCGGTATTCCAAATCTCATTGCAAATTCTAAGCATTACTTCCGTCCCTAATTCTAACATTTCTTTGAGTGTTTCAGCTGTTATTCCATCTTCTCCTTCTGCTTTTCTGGATTTTAGCTTTTTAATTGCCACCTCAATTTATGATTTCAATATTTGAGGTCGTTGTTAGAACATAGTATTTCACAATATTGTTTCCACACCTCTGCGAGGCCGTCTGGGTTTTTTATGATATTTCCACTATTATCTTTGATGATCTATGTTTGCGGTTTGACTTCTCTCGCTAGATACTTGACTTTTGAGAAAAGTTCTCTAGGTTCTTGGCGGTCAGCATGTTCCTCTAGTTGTACACATATGTTTTTAATATATTTATTTTTGCTCCTTCTGCACAAGTGTTTTATAGTTGTATTTATGGTAAGAAGGGTAAGAATATCAAAGTATTAAGATATTTTAGTCCAGGTGGATCCCTGACGTAATTCGCCCATTGTGAATTACCACCACTCTAGTCATCGACGGGGAATTACATAAACAGTTAGAGAAAGACAAACTAGAAACCAAAAATCGCCCGATGGGCGACGCCAATACATACTTTAGCCCAGGTAGATCCCCAACGTAATTCGCACTTCGTGAAATTTCACCACTCTAATTTCCGACGGGAAATCACATAAACAGAATTTAGTGATTCCACGAATACTATGATTTCCAAGTAGATGATATAATATGTGCAATTTTGGAAAGTTTATTAAATAAAATTGATATTTTAAAATATTCTTACAAATATTAAGATTTCCCTAGATTTTTCATAAAATTGAATAAAAATCCCTTTTTCCCTAAGCTGGCTCAAAATTCCCTAGGTATAGGGAAAATTCCCTAGGTCTGGTAAAGCTGGTAAAGGTTACGTCCACGTCCGCTCCTCGTCGACTTCAAGAATGTAATGATAATAAATAGTTAAATTAAACCATTATTAATTATCACAAAATGCAAAATTACACGACCTTACATAGCTTCTACTAATTTTATAGTGAATATTGTACTCTCTTTTAAATAAAATTAATTTATTGTATTCGACATAAAATATACATATTCTAGTATATAATTCTTTATTTATACGTCCATGATATATACTATATAGATAGTTGTTATATATTGTTACATATTTTTTTATTTATTTTGTGACTATTATACTTAAAGTCCGACGCTGCTCAATAACCGAGATTCTTTACCTAGTTATCTAGAAAACAATGGTTATATGTTCTAAACTTCCTAACCAAACTAACCTGTAGATAATCTTACGCAATTGTTAATTTATATGTATAAATTATATTCTTTATATCATAATTACAGTTGTTCTCAAGCAGAAGTTGGATTTATCTAAAATTACTTTGTTTATTTACAAGAAGCAATATTTATTAAAGTTGTTATAAACTTAATTGCAATTAAATAGAAATACCACATTCTTTCGTATCTGAAATTATTTCAGGTGGGGCTGATGAGTTATAATGTAAAGAAAAATTTAGATTTTGTTGAAACTGGAATCTCGTTTGATAAAAACACTACAAGTATCAGATTTATTTACTTTAAAACAATTAATGTTTTCTACAATTTTATTTCTTTTTGTAATCAGTTCTTTTATTCTACTTTTCCCAGCTGTATTTTAGTCTGCCTGTTTTGTTCTATTTATTCTTTTTGCTACTTTCTTTAGTAACTTAATTTCATGCATATCCTTACGATATATACAAGCCATTGTTATTTTATTTTCATTTAGCTAAGCTTTCTTTTTTTTGTCGTACTTCATATAATTTTCTTATTTTACATTATGAATGTTGTAGTATATTTATTAAAAAATTGCCACGTTACTAAGTAAGGTCAGCTTGATTGTATTTGCAAAGGTTCGCTTCTTACATATTATCCGAACGACTTCGGTACCTCGGGTGTTTACCGATTTTTAAATTAAATTTACCACCCTTTTCATGTTTTATCCGTAGTTTTTGTCATTCTCATACATAATACTATAGTTATGGGCGACTAAGAACTCCCCCACGCTACCTAGGTACTTAGATAATATTTTTGTGAACATATATAGTTTTTATTTTACTTTATTCTATTCAAAAAAGGACAAAATTCCCAAAGCTTGAGCGAAAATTTTAAATGGTTAAATAATAAAACTATAACAATATAATCGAATAAAGTTTATTTATAAATCTACATTATCTTATATAAAATGACAAAACTACAGTTAAACAATATCAATGCTTAATAATAATGTCTGATTAGTGATTAAAATAGGTAAGAGTGAACATTATATTTTAGATTTTAAAAGTTAACTGTATAATAATTGCAAAATGACTTAATTAAGTCTAATTTAGTAATCTTGTGATTAACGTAATATTCATTTAGAATATTTTCAATAAAATCAACTTTTCTTTTTGCCGTTATATCAAGTTTTTTTTCGAATCTATGTGCAGTTCTAATTTTCACATATACTTCTGTTTGAAAATTTAACAAAATGTCTGTAAATTTAAATATGTCAGGATGTGATTTATGAAAACATTCGTTAAATTTCGAGTGAAATAATTCACATGCGTTTATAGTAAATATAAGAGATGATGAGAGGATAACATGGGAATTAATATAAATGGTGAAGATCTGAACCACCTAAGATTTGCCGATGACATCGTTTTAATATCTGATAGAGTTGATAAAGCTACAAAAATGCTGCACACGCTCTATAAAGTGTCAAAAACAATTGGTCTTAAACTTAACATCTCAAAAACAAAATTTATGACCAACCTTGTAGTCAGCGGTAAAATTCTGATTGAGAGCCATAGCATCGATCAAGTTATAGCTTACAAATATCTAGGGCATGAGAGTCGCCTAGGCCGAAAAAATCAGACAACTGAAATACAAAGAAGGATAGGTCTCACATGAGCTGCCTTTGGTAGATGGAATAACATTTTCAAGTCTAGTATCCCAGTTTGTTTAAAAAGAAAGGTTTTTAACCAGTGCGTGTTACCGGTTCTTACATATGGTGCAGAAACACTGACTCTGACAAAAAGAACAAGATCAATATTAGGTATTACCATTAGAGATAAAGTACCAAACCTAGAAATAAGAAGAAGAACAGGAGTCACAGATGCATTGAAAAACTAGCCAGGGCTAAATGGGCTTGGGCCGGAGATGTTGCCAGATTAACGGATGACAGATGGACCAAAAAGATTCTGGAATGGCGACCAAGGCAAGATGCATATCGAAGCAGAGGACGACCACCGACTAGATGGACGGATGATATCAAGCGCATCGCCACAAACTGGATGCAAGAAGCTCAAGACAGAAATAGGTGGAACATTTTACGGGAGATCTACGTTCAGCAGTGGACAAATATGGGCTAATTGATGAAGAGATGATGAATTTAAAGCCCCCATGTAAGAGGGGAATGTTGAATCTTCCGTTAAATAATTATCAACTAGGTAATCTCAAAATTTCAAAACTCTGTCATCTTTTGGCATAATATTAAAAAGTTCATCAGAAAAAAGTCACCAATATCATTTGGATCTAAATAAGGAATGCCGAAAAACAATTTTAAATATTTTCCAATAACAGTTTGATTTTTATATTTCGAGGACAAACCTAAATTTTGAATTTTTCGGTATCAATTTTGTGTTTAATGAAATTTGCAAAAAAAATAATAATGTCGGGCCACACTAACTTGGCTGCATTTTGAATTGCCATTTCAAAATCAGAAATGATTCGCTTCGGTTTGAAATTTAAATTTAAATCTGTACATATTGTTATTAATGTATCAGGACTACTTTTGTACAATTGTTATGATTTATTTGTCGACAAACAAAATACTAGACGAACATAAAAACCATTTTTGTAGCCATGTATAGTAAACATCTGACAAAAAAATTTAGAAAAGTATTGAAAAGTTCCTTCTACATATAAAGAATCTACATTACACAAAAAGTAAAGATTTGTGAAACAACTAAAAATTTGCGGAATTATTTTTCGTAGATAATAAAAAGTTTTCACCTGTATTTGTTTTAAATGTAAGTTCACTAACACTTGTAGAACTTTTTCCTGTGACTTGGATTTTTCCTCTTGCAGAATAAATATTTCTTCGAAGGCAAGAAATGTCGCTTTTCCTTCCTCATTTCCTTGTGGACAAACTTTAAAGGTCTTTCACATATATCTTCTACATCTTTCCTCTTTATAGAATTACTAAAAATTTGCCAGTCAACGTGGATATCTGGAGCATAATTATGCTTCAGTGATGCTTATTAAAGAATATCGTAATTTTCATCACCTTCCTTTGGGTGCACTTTGTGTTGACACCCTTTTTTGATGCATCGCCATCTAACTTCTTCATCTTTATAGACATTATAAATATTATTTATATTAATTAATTATTAATAAAAGTTCTCCCCTTTGACTAAACATAGTCGTTGGATTCGCCATTTAAAAGTTAAACACTGACAAAACTATACCGTAATACTTGCAACTGAAGTGAATAACTGAAAATATTCATATTCTTACTTTAAACTTTAAACTATAATCAAATTTAAAATTTCGGTCATGAAGATTTAATCCCCAACTTTCTCGGCGATGGTGCAGCAGGTACTTAGGATTAATGGGCCCACATAGTTCGTGGAGCAGTTCATAATTAACCAGAGTTTAATAACTCTCTAGGATATTGCATGCAGAAGCTTACTGAGACCTATTTGAAACAGAGACAGAGTCCGTGACTGGGCTCTGTACTCTACGCCGTTTATATTTTTTTAGACTCAGTGAGGTTACTCATTTGTGAGTACTCTTTTAGGGTATTCCTTTTTTGTTTTGCTCCATGTCCAGTTTATTCCCACGAGTTCGGACAAAATATCTGTTAAGCACGTTATGCTGCCAGTCCGATAACTCCCTATGGCATTGCTTATTTCATACTTTCTTCTTAGTGCCTGTATTATGCATCCTAGTGTAACAGTATTACAACTAGTTTAAGCACTGTAAACCGGTTAAACTTACAAATCACATAAACAATGCATAAATAAAGTAAATTGTAAAGTGGCAACGAATTTTATGTCAAAAATTTTGAAATAGTCGAAGGTAGAGCAATTTCGCGAAACTTTCGTATTTGGCAAGAGACATATAGAGAAGAAACAAAGAAACATATGCAAACAAGTATATTTCAAAATTTTACAGTTTAATTACAATAACAAAACGGAGTAGTTGGATGCTATGATAGATAATAAAAACAAACGTTTGACGATGAGGATGACAAATCTATAGTAGAACAGACAAACGCTGCCTTAAAATAGTCAGACACGAACAAATACGTACGTAACAAAATTAAACCAGATCGAATAAGTAAGTTAATAAAAAAAAAACAGTAAAGTCATAACATCAAAACGTGAGAAGGATAATATATAGATGATAGAATAGTCTCGAGAGATATCAAAAGGAATTTTACCGAGGCAAACGATTTAAAGGAGGCAACAACAACATGATGGAAAAACATGAAAATGGGATGGTAAGGGAGCAATAGCCGTAGAATCTCGGTTATACATACATATCAAATGTTTATTTATTTGTATATCTTACAAAGTAAATAAAATATTGTCTTTTTTAAGAAGTGTGTGTTAAACAACTCGAGTGCTCTGAGTAAATAGTTATTCAACTTTATTGCACAATAGTGTAGCTGATCTCTTTTAATCACAAATTATCTGTTTGTATACGTAAAACTGCAATAAAACTGAACTTAGATGACCACTTCTTCATTTGTTCTTCTCTCGACTCATTTCAAAATAATCTTCTTGGGTAATTGAAAGAGAAGTATCTCGTTTATGGACCTATTAAGAGCTAATTTGTTTTACATAACTTCCATTAACTATGGGAATTTGGTTCTTAAATATCACGATCGTGAATATTTGCCTATAAATTATATGAAGATAAACTGTGATAAAAATACTTCGGGCGAAATAAAATTAAAGCAATTAATTTATTAACATTTTGTTACCCCGAGGTAAATTTTAGTATGTAGTTTATTTAAAAACCTTTTCAGTACAGCGTGACCCATTAATATTGTAAACATCTCGTAGAATTTAAAATTACTAATCATTTTCTTGTCATATAAAAAGGCTTGTCATCAGAAAAAAATTTAAAATGTTTTCTTCGATTCCTAGAAAATTTATTAGTACTTAATATTCGGAAAATATATTTTTATAATAACTGTGATGATAAACCGTTATTAAGTAAACAAACAGGTTTAAAATAGCATAAAGGCTTCATAAAAGAAACAGAACTACATTTACCATTGTTATTTAAATTATTTTCTGTGATGGCTACAATATTGAGTGTGAGAGGAAAGATTATATATCTATCGATAGATAAGAATAAAAAAATATATTATCGTTATTAGCTACCGACTTGTAGATTGTTCTTTTTGTTCGTAAACTAATTTTATTTGACCAAACCGATAAGTTGATTGTTTTACCACATTTTGTTTTGTTGTTTACCACCCTGTTGATTTTTCTACAGAATGTCCCGTTTCGATGTTCTTTCCTTCGCTATTCCTGTCCCTATTTCGAATTTTTTTAGATTTAATTGAGAGTTGTGGAAATCTGTCTTCGTCCTTTATTCTAAGATATTCCGTTGTGTTAATGTTGATGGTGAATCCCCAATTTTCGTATTCTTCGGTTTACTTTCTAATAATATAATCCATGTCTTCTTTATCATTAGCCAATATTCTTGGCCGTCTGCGAAGAAAAGATTTGTGATTTACTTGTTTCTAAGTTCTGTTTTTATCTCTGTGCATTTTTGCCTCCAGTTGTGTACTGCTTCCTGAATATATATTTTAAATAGAATTGGAGATAAAGAACATCCTTATCTCAAGTCTTTTATGACAGGAAATGCGTCTGAAATTTCATTCTCCGCTTTAAACGGAACTTTTTGCATTTATAAACATGTTCACTAAAGCGGTGATTTATGCATTACTGACGCCAGACTTAGTCAATATTTCAATTAATCTTTTTAAGAGTACTGCATTTTTAAGGTTCAACTGACAAGTTCGCTGTCTAAGTCAACGAACACTAAATGAGTCGGTAGAATAATGGCTATTAGTTTCTCTATAATTTGTTGCATTACAAATATATTATTAACACAAGATCTGCCAGCAGGAAATCCACTCTGGTCTTTAATTTATATATATATATATAATATATATATATATATATATATATATATATATATATATATTTCGATTCGTTGATTTATCGATTTTTCGATTCGTTATTAACGCTGATATCAGTATAATTTTTGACTCCATCTTGTAAGAATCGAGAAAAATCTTCAATCAATAAAAAATAAAATATAATAACAACTTTAAACTGTAGCTATAAATTATATCTCCGGTTATTGTTGTCGAATTTTGAAGTTTTTTTTTTTAAATTTGTATGTACTCTGTTCGTATATTCGTAGTTTACGAATATGCGTTCAGTTACTAAATTTATTGTTAAATTCTTCTTCTTCTTCTTCTTTTTATGTAAAATTGACTGTGTCTGTTTTTCACTGTGTCTTCGGTAAGTTTGCGTTCCATCGCTTACGTGGTCTTCCTACTGATCGGCTTGTCGTCCTTACTTCTCTATTTGATGTCATTCGGCTTATATTATCGTTCTTTGCTACTCTCCTATTTCTTATCAAGGCCTTGATGTTCTCTACGTTGCATTTCTAGGTCTATCCCATAGTATTTTACTATCAATTTTCTAAGTGTTGTCATTTCTGCTGTTTCTAACATTCTTTTTGTCTTCTCTGTGTTAGCTCGTACCTTTTTGCCTTTTTTTCTGATATTTTTATTTCTCCATATTGTTCATTTATTCAACCTGCGACTCTTTTAGCTCTATTCACTTGATCTTCCACTTTCGTTTCGAGCTTTCCGTAACTAGATAATGTTATGCCTAGATATTTAGTCCATCACTTGTTCTATTATCTCACCTTTCATTTACATTTTGTCTTTTTTGGGGAACTAACATGTTAAATTTTCTGGCAGTTATATTAAATTGGTGCAGCATACGTTGTAAATCATCTTCACTCCGAGCTAATCGACTTGGTTTCAATTTTTTTAACGATTCCATTTATTTGTTATTACTTGGTTTTTAACTTTACTGTTGTGTTTAATAAATTAATTCCTCTGTAATTTTCCGGGTCCGATTTGTCTCCCTTTTTGAAGAGAGGTATTAAGATGTTTGACCTCAATTCTTGACGAATTTTGTTTTGTTCTATTATTTTTTATCAGCTTCAGGCAGTTCATTATCGTGAGCTTTGGCAAATAGGGATCGAAAGTAGGCTGCCCATGTTTAGTTCTAAATATGTTTCGTTTTTATTATATCGTTCATCTCCTTTTTTTTGTCCTCTGATCATTCTCCACATTTCTTTTTGTCTTCCGTAGAAGTCGTTTTACATCTGTTTCGAGAAGTTCTGTCAGTATTCCATTTTTATTTGTCTTACTAAAGCATTCGTGTTATTTATGATTCGTTTATAATAGTTGTGTGCCTGTTTATCTTCGTTTTCCTCTAAACCATTGGGTTCTCTTTTTTATGTTAGTGTTCGTTACTTTCCTTTTTTCAATTGATTCTGTAGCTGTGGTAATTATGTATTTTTGTCAGTTTCGTCGATATTATCTTTTTTTAATATTTCTTTCCCAGCAGTCTTCTCAGATACAAAATTATTTAAAACCATACTTCTCTTCTTCTTTTTTTATAAGCAAAATGCTTGTTCAATGTCGATTAATGCCTCTATTGGAGGTTATCACTCCATCTTTTGCGTGGTCGCCCGATACTTCTTCTACCTCTTGGTGTTTGTCCCTCGCTATTCTGACTAATCGGGTCTCTTCCATTCTGTTTATGTGTTCGTTCCATTCCTTTTTTCTGTTCAGTGTCCACTCATTTATTTCTGGTATATTGCATTTTCTTTTGATCTCTTCACTCCTCATTCGATCCCTCAGTGTGTTTCCTGTAATTCTCCTCAGTAAACGCATCTCCGCTGTTTCTAGTAGTTGCTGAGTTTTGGAGGTATCCGGTTTTGTCTCTGAAGTGTATGTCATTATTGGTCTTATTGTTGCTTTGTAGATTCTTGATTTCACGTCGGTATTAATGTGGGAATTGCGCTATATCGTGTTATTAAGACAACCTGCTATTTTATTAGCCTTTTGTACTTGATTTTCCACTTCCTTCTCCACATCTCCGTAGCTAGACAGTGTAATTCCTAGGTAATTTGTCTCCATTACTTGCTCAATGCTGATACCGTCGATTTCCAGTTTACATCTAATTGGTTCTTTACTGATTACAATTGTTTTAGTTTTCTGTGTAGAGATAACCATATTAAAGTCCTTTGCCCTTGTGTTGAATCTATGGGTTAGTCTTTGTAGATCGTCTTCATTGGATGCAATTAGGGCCGCATCATCTGCATAGCAGAGTATTCTGATTTCTTTGTTCCCCATTTTGTATCATCTTCCTTTATTAATAGTATTGATGATTACATCCATGATTAGATTGAATAGCATTGGAGTAAGCGAGTCTCCTTGTCTTATTCCATTGCCCATATCTATTGGATCTGTAAGCTGGTCATCTATTCTGACTTCCATATTGTTGTTCTGGTAATATGTTCTCTATTGTTTTTATAACATCTAGTGGAATTTCTCTATCGCAAAGAAGGTGAATTACATCTTTAAGCTTTACTTTATCGAACGCTTTCTTCAGGTCTATTAGACATATGAATGCTGGTCTGTTATACTCTAGTGCTTTCTCGGTAATCTGTTTTATGATAAATACTGCATCTGTGCACGATCTTCCTGTGCGACAACCCTGCTGTTCATCCGCTAAGGTAATTCTCTGATTTATTTGGCTTTGCAATATTTTGGTTGTAAGCTTCAAAGTGGTGTTTAATAAGTTGATACCTCTGTAGTTTTTAGGTTGTTTTTTATCTCCTTTTTTGTATAGTAGGATAAGCTCGCTTTTCTTCCACTCTTCAGGTATTTTATTATGTTTGATGATTTTGTTAATTAGTGCTGTTAGCTGTTCTGTTAATGCTTCTCCACCATATTTCAATAATTCATTTGGAATTCCATCTTTACCTACAGCTTTTCTGTTCTTCAGTTTTTCTAAAGTTTGTTTTACTTCTTGTACGGTTATCTCGACTTCCTCAATTGTAATGATTTCTGGTGTTTCTGGTTCTAACATCATTTGCTGTTCATCATTATAAAGCTTCTTTAGGTATTCAATCCATGTGTCGTTATCTATGTGTTTCGGTTCGATTAAGTCTTTCATCTCTGATCTTTGGCCTCTTATGAAACGCCATATTTCCTTTTGTAAAACCATACTTAAAAGAAAAAATTAATTCAAACATGGCAACAAACGTGGAACAACACTCTATCAAGGCAGTATGAAATCAACAAACATCCAGATCTTTGAAAGCCAAAAATTAAAGACAGAAGAGAGCAAGTTATATTTACCCGTCTTCGTATTGGTCTTACACGACTATTTATTCAGCGCAAAAATAAACCAGTGTATGAAATGTGCAACAATGCACACAATTCTAACGGTAAAACAATGTTTAATAGTGTCGCAAATATAACAGTGACGACGAAAATATAAAATATTAAAACATAACTAACTCCCTAAAAGATGCCCTAGAACTACCTAGAAAACTATCAATTAGCATTTGACAATGCTGTTTTATGTTACAAATAAGATTAACTTTAATCTTTATTTCATGCTCTAACCACAAAATTTTCTAAATTTATAAACGACTGCAAGTCGTTATTTGAAACAATATTTTTCATCATATAAGATTTCTTGATAAAAAGCATTTATTTTGTCGTTTACAGAAAATCGATAATGTGGTTTATTATTGTGAGTCACAATTTATTCATCTAGTAACCGATCACGCAGTTTAAAATTGGTTTCTATTAAAAACACATGTACTACAGAACGCAACTAAAATAATCTGTCCATCAACATTTTTCCTTTTGATAACCATCTTACGTATGGTTGTAGCAATAACTGAATATGATCACTTCCCATTTCAGAGCATAGTTTTCAAAATAAATGCGAGCTTAAGACTCGAGATTATATGAAATTGACTATCTGAACGGCTTTCATGGAGAACATGTTTAAATTCATCTGGCATTCGCTTTGCTACCAAAGCTTCTCTGTGGATACTACAATGGGTAAAAGTACAATTTTCTGCCACCCAGTTTTATTTTGGAAGTTACACTTCCGTATTTTCCTGCCAAGGCTCGGGCACCATCCAAACAGTCTAGTACATTTTCCACAAAAAAATTAAAAGGGCTGTTCAGAAAAGCCCTTTTAGGGCGAACTACGTATAAGCGGATACACATACGTACTATATACTATTTACGAGTACTAGAAACCAATTCGCTAAGGATTTTTGCTTAGTTGAGGAGATATGTTGTGGAATGCAATTTTTTCATGCCATATGTCTTTAATAACATCTTTATCAATGTGTATTTTCCCTTGCAATTCTTAGAAGGCACAGATTAAAGCAAAAATCTGAATTAGTTTCGAAAAATTAGTTTTACGGATTTATGTATATACATTATTTAAATCAAACTTGTAACTTCCTTGATTTTCCGTGTTTTGTTGACGCGTACAGACAAAAGCTTTTGCTTTAAGATGAGGCAATTGTTACGATAAATATGACTCATACCTAAATTGTAAACATTTTTTTCTAACAAGTATTTTTTAGTATGGTCCCTCCGATAAAACCTGTCTGGGTTCTATGGCATTCGAGAACGTTCAGTAAGGGTCACCGGCCGAATTCTAGGGAACTCCAGAATAACGGTTATTAAAATTATATAGAGGAAATTTTTATTGGAGTTAGTTAAATTGAAAAGAATAATTGCATCGAGTCGAGTTTGAATTGTAACGGAGGAAATAAATGTTGTAAATAAAGTATATAAATTAGAATAGTGTCAGTTAGTGTAAGATTGTATATAAATAAAATAAAGACTCTAATAAACTAAGAGTTAGAACATCATTTTATAATAAATAAAGTTAATAGTTCACAATATTAGCACCGCGTGACAAAAATAAAAAAATGAACACCTACAGTTTAACATATTGAAAACTACACACAAGGATATCTCGAATAAAAACTCTCAAAAATATCACTATCGGAAACAAAAATATAACAAAAGGAAAGACTTTTGCTTTCAGAGATGATAATAAACTTACAAATTGACTTAGAATAAGATTACTTAAATTTTAATTTCTGTCTTTTATCATAAAAAAACTTTGGTTGACGCATATAAGATAAAACTAAAAAAAAGATCTAACCAAACCCAAAACCGAATTTTTTTCAATGACTTTAAGTAACATTTGTACTAAAAATTCGATACAGACTTTTAAGGATAAAAAATTAAAAAAATTAACAGATAAATGTACATTTTAAACATATTTCTCACCAATTACATAACTTCTTATAGTAATTAGGACGACTAACGTCAAATTTGAGATTTTAAGCAACACAAAATAACTTAAGAACATAATAACTATTTAACAGTTTTAATTCCTACCAAAAGTATCAAAATAATTTGGAAACAACTGTGGGAATTTACAAGAATTTCAGAAAATGGCGATTAATTCGCTAGATAAAAATATATTTTGTAATGAGCGTATAGTTACAAATAAAGAGTTGCGTTGAACCGTGTTAATTTAGATAATAAAGAGATAATTCTAATTAAATCTAGTATGTACAAGAGAACTTTATAGGAAATTAAGTAGAAGGCCTTAGGTATGATTAGGACTACATGTTTTAGATTATATGTTCATTATACATGTGCAAAAAATATCCTGATTTACTTTCTCTTCCTTTGTTAAGGAACATTATATAATTTTGATACTTTATGAGATTTGGGTCTGACATATTGATGATAAGTTAAATAATTAAAATTAAAAGTCTTAATGTACCAATTATATTTTTTATTTTTTAACACTACACAATAATTGTCTACACAATAATTCTAGCTCTTTTAATGAAAATAAAGACTATCCGGCACCACAAGAATTTAGCATATCCAACGAGATACCTCAGGCACTCAGACAGATACATCGAGTCAGTTATACTAGAAGCTTAATATTAAATTAAAAACAAAATAAACATTTAATTTATTACAATACAAAATATTCACTGATTGTTTTATAGGATCGTAAAATAGGAACATAAAACCACTGTTTGTTAGGCAAACTCTAATACCTTTACAAATTCCGATACCAAGTACCTATTCCAACTTCATAATAATTCCTCCTCCTTGAACAATAAGCATTCTTTAATCCGACACATCCTTAAATATATCATAAAGAACGATACTCCCTACTCCTTAATAAAAAAGACCTACACCAAAAAACTTACTTTTCTAACTTCTATCACGTATACCTAGATGCCTCTAAAACATCTACTGGAGTTGGGGCGGCTGTCGTTACTTCAAATAATATACTTAATTATAAACTACCATCCTTAAGCTGCAAACATATCGGCGAGCTATATGCCATCTATCAAGCTCTCACTCCGGTAATATATCCAAAGCTCTTATAATTACCGATGTCCTCAGTTCCGCCAATACCATTAACCAGCTTTATACAACACATCCAATTACTCTCCTAATTAAAAAAGAACTAGCTACCATAAAAAAAAACAGCAACCATAGTGTACAATTTATATGGATTCCTTCACAAATGGACTTCAAGGGAACGAAGAAGCGGACCACATTGCCCAACAAGTAAGAAACAGTGAAACTACGAGTGAAGTGAGAAATGTAGTGCTAAATGACTTAAAATCATTTGTTAAAGCGAAGGTTGAAAATTTGTGGCAAAATGAGTGGAATAGTTCAACTTCAAAACTTCGTTAAGTGAAAACATATGTAAAACCGTGGAAAGATCTAATAGATCTCATCAAGTCGTTACTACTCGACTTCGTCTAGGATAGGGTGCTCAAACTTGAACTGCTGGCGAACTACCTCAATATTTTTAGACTACTTACGATCGATCTGAGAGACTGCAAGTGTGTGTGATGCAGGGTTGTCGTACATACACGATACACCCTATCTACCTAGGTAGGGCGTATCGTAGCATATAAGATATTAGCTTTCTGCACAATATAGGTACATTATTTTAGTCAAGGTTTGGGTTGTGGGTTTAGTTAGGTTCTTCTCTACAATATCAATGAAAAAACTCATAGTTATTCAAAATTGCGAGTTTATTTGTTGTTACAATACAAAAAGAGTTACATATGGTGTTAAACTTAACTAAGGAGTGGCTTTGGATGTTGAAACGTGGCAGTGCATGTCCTCAGCATACTTTTCATAAGATGATACGTAACCACTGAGTGCTAATCGCAAGCATGATGTCATATGATCTTCAGTTATACGATGGCGATATTTTAAGAGAGGGTTGGTAAAGAAACAGAATTAAATCACCACTATACAAACCAGAAAACTGGAATACCTAGGCCACGTGATGAGGGACCAAAATATGAAATTTTGAGACTGATAATACAGGGAAAGATTCAAGGAAGAAGATCTGTTGGTCGAAGGCAGAACTCATGGTTAAAGAATCTACGTGATTGGTACCAATGCAGATCGATTGATTTGTTTAGGAGCAGCAAGTTCTAAAATAAAATAGCCATTATGATTGCCAACCTCCGTAGGGGAGACGGCACTCTAAGAAGAAGAAGATATTTTGAATTAATTATCTTCATTTTAGAAAATTCAGACTCGCACAAGTAAGTTGAATTAAAAAATGCCGTCAGTTGAAGGGCGATTTGCCCTACATTCGGATATTTATCTTCAGATATAAAACACCAGAAATTTGTATCAGATACTGTAGCTTTGAGATGTAATACTGATATAATTCTGCACCAAACTCATTTCAACAGAACATGAGTTCATATTAAACTGACTTGCTATTTCAGTAGGCTAATTCCTCAATGTTTTTACATGAAAAAGGATAACTCATAAAGGATGCTATATTTTCCAATTTACTGCAATCATAAAAACGCATTTCGAATTTGTCCCAAAATATTTAATAATTCAGCCTCATGCGTATCATAATTCAACTGAGGAATCCTTGCTTTTCAAAGACGGAAAATGTGTTCAGATTCTTTCTTTTCAGGCTGATCTATCATAAGTGGCAATTTACTTTTGAATGCGTTTACTGCGCTAATCATCTCAATGATAGTTGTTTTCCTGTACCTTGAAGCTCCAAGTTAACGGTGTTATAAGTTCATTGTGATGTCAGTCAAAAAATGCCAAATCATTTACCCATTTTTCGTTTTTTCAAAATCTGAGTGTCATCACCTCTTTCGTCTAGAAAAGCTGTTATTTCGGGCAATAATTCTTGAAACCTTTCTAGGAAGTTTCCGCGACTCAACCACTTGACCGTCCGTGTGAAGAACTAAATCAGTGTGTTCAGCTGACTCCTATCTTCCAACTGCAACTGGAAAGAGCCGCCGTTTGCAAGCTACGTGCACGGATTTAAATCTCACAATTTTTGTTGCAATGCCCATAATTTCCTCCGTGTTTTAAAACTTTTGGAACACAACACCTGTTGAGTGTATAATGCAATGGAATGAATAAAAAATGAAGGGAATTCTTCATTAGCTCGGACACAATGCCACAAAAACCGTTTTTGTTTCCAGTCATTGCTGTGTGCTGCAATCGGTTGTAATGCACAATAATTTATATATTGGTAGCTCGTATTTTTTTACAAAATTTTATGAAAACTTCATATATATCTTCGCCACGGCTCTTCCCCTTCAGAGGAATGATTGTCAAAAATTCTTCTTAGCAACATGTCATTGAATACCATCCCGAATAAAAATACACATCTGGGCAGTGTCTGTCATATCGATGGATTCGTCGAACTGTAAAGAAAAGTATGTACATTCCATGATATCATGTTTGTAGTTTATCTGCGATGTCTTGACTCATGACTTCAATACGCCTTGTGTGACAGTCGGACGAGATAACTGAAGTTCTCTAATAGCAGACATGATTTCTGTTTTATTTTTAAAATCTCTAAATAAAATCTCACCCGCTTCAAAAAATGCTTCCTTCATCACTGATCCATCTTCAAATGGTTTCTTGTGTTTCGCCCAAAATATGAGATATTTTAAATGACGCGATCGTAGCAGCTGTTGGATTGTTTGGCTGGTCTTTTGGATTGTTCTTTTTTCAAACAAAGATATCAAATCACTTACCTTTTTGTTTTCTTAATTCACTCTGTGGGCGGAAAATCCTTTCATAGTTTTTATGAATCGTTTTATGATGCCTCTCGCATCTTAGTTACCACATCGAAGTCACCACGCTTAGGTATTGCAACTGACGCACGACAAATAACACAAATGCACTTATCCTTCACCATAGAAAAGAAAAATTCTTCCTCCTAATCCTTATTAAAATGATACGTATTAGATTTCTTCACTGCACTCATTTTGCACTACTTAATAATAAATTTGTATCGACGTAGGATAGCTATCGTAGGATAGCTTTGTATCGATGTAGTTACAATTCGTGAACGAAAGTCTCGAATGTTTCCGTCAAACGCGCCGCCCGAAACTAGTCTGTACTACTGTCTCTCGTCTAGAAACAACACGGCTTTTCTTTGACAAGTACCGCGCGTTCCTTTGATAAAGCCATCTTTTGCGGCAAGCAGTGTTATTTTATTACGTAATATATTTTTGTAGTCGATAGAATATCATCCCAAATTTGATTAATAATTATAATAAATATTGAACTAATAAATTAATTAGTTAATATATGGTAAATATAAAATATGCTGTGTGGACAGTATTTTGTTGTCCCCACTTCTTTGAATTGCAATGATGCTTAGTCAAGCATTCTATGTATTTGTATAGTTCAGTATTAATAAAAACGTTTAACTCTGCTGACAGTAGTTTAGTTACCTACCTACTTTTTAAAAAATTTTTTCTTCTCGAGATCTACCCAAAAAGCACTCGCGATCGATCAGTCGATCGCGATCGACCGTTTGAGCACCCCTGGTCTAGGACATACCCGACTTACACATGGGTATAAATCGGCCACACTAATCCTACTTTATGTGACAATTGTAATGTTCCACTCAGTGTTAAGTATTTCCGTGTACGAGTGTCCAAGATACCAGTTGCAGAGACAGATCAACCACATCATCTGTTCAACAAGTGAAATCTTGGGAGAATAATATAAAATTTACAATTGGTAAAATTCCTTAAAGACATTAATATACTTAACAAAAATTAATATTTATAAGGAAATTATCTAATGTACATGTTTATATGTCGCTAAAAACTTCAGACGTTGATGCGATAATGTTTGTAAATAAAAAAAAACTTCTTAAAGATCACGCTGCCTCGATCGTTAAAGTTGTAGATTTGCTAATATTTAGACAACGTTTTGGTAAATATTCAATATGTCGACCGGGGACAAATAGCAGAAATGTAATAGCAGTTGTAATAAATAGACCAGCCTTCAGAGAGTTGACCCCTAAAAATAATACAAACAAGCTGAACTTTGCAGACAATATTAATTTTAGCACCCCAAAAATGACGCAAAAAAGTTTACCACTCTTACCACTGGGCTTTCCCCTAAAACTCCCCTCGCAGAGGGGTAAAAACGCAAAAAATCGATTTACCAAGAATCTGTACACCGTAGAAAAAAATGTTTCAAATGAAAAATGTAACTGAGATAATTTTAGACAAAAATGTTTATAAGCATTTTTTGTACAGCATGAACCGTTCTCTTAGAAACAACGCTTGAAGTCACCGTCGATATTCCATGATAGTTTACGTGCGCGAAATCAATGTTCAATAAAATTTGTATCAGCGGACGGTAAAAAATTCATATTTTTTTATCCAAATGTCCTATCGACAAAAGTCAATAAGCGTTTTAAAGGCAAAGTACGCAGCTTTTGTCTGCAGTTTTGATATTTAGCCGAGAATAAACTTAGTATTTATAAAGGTGTTCAATAAATTAACGTGGCGCGATTTTTGCCATTCTTTACGATTCTCGTGAGATAAATAAAATCTATCTGCTTAACTACGAATCTCTCCGAGAATAATAATTTGTTTGTACTTACAAATTTTGCACCCTTTTCATCCGGCAAATCAGCAGATGATCACTTTTTCTCCTTCAAAAATCATTCTCGTCTCTCAATTCCTTAATAATCCTATATTTTTTCTGTTGACCAATCAACATCCTTAACTTAATTCTCCAAACGCCAACATTTTCCAATTCCCATAATTGTGTACAAAAATATGAGATAAAGACTTTCCACTTTCTAATTCCCTTAATGACTTGTTTCGTGGTAACCGAAATTAATCCTTGCAGGTATAAAAAATGCAGGTAAATTTGATATTTCAATATAACATTTTGTTTACTTAAACTAATCTTAAATACCTATCCTAATTTGAAAAGTCCGAAATTTACCGTATATCTAAAATTGAAAAAGTCTCTTTTCTTAATAAAACAATATAACTTCACAACACAATAAATTAAACCGTATATCTAAATTTGTAAATACCGTAGAACGGGGTGACTTTGTTATTTTTTTTTCTTACGTAACTTTTGAATGGGTGATCCCAAAAATGTGGAAAAATGTCCATTGGGATTCATCTTATGTTTATGTAATTTATACTGTTAGTATATATATCTTTAAATTGAGGATTTTCTCAAAAAAAATAAGTAATGGTATATCAAAATCACCCATTGATGTGGGGTCACTTTGATACCCTATTTTAAAAATACCTTGGACGATGCATAAAAGCTGTAATGGTGTCAATGTCAACCCATTTTTAAATCGATCAAGCCAATTTTTAGATATTTCAATTTTAATTTTTGGGGGTGACTTTGACAGCTGCTATAGGCACAATAATTAGTATATAATAAATAATTTTAACAGGTAGCTAATACTTCATTCAGGTAAAAAACATTTTAGCAAATTAGTAAAACAGTATAAAATAGTAAATAAAGCCAAAATAATGTATTTTGAACGGAAAACAAAATCAAAGTTATTTTTCTTTAACATCAACTCTGCCAGGAAATGTACATGTAGTTGCTGTTTTCATTTGTTTCAACCGATGGGGTCTTCAGAATTGCTAAGATATCATCGAAAGGAGCGTTAAAAACGTCGGTCTCCACAACTTTAAAATGTTTATGAGTCTCATCCAGTGATTTAAGTCCAATGAGTTCGTCAAGCGGCTTTAACAGACAAGTTTCCGTTTACTATTTGAAGCAGAGCATGTTCAAGAGTTTCGTCAGAGAAGTTCTTGTAGCTTCTTGATCCCAACTTTCGTTTATAAACTCGCGGCATTTTTTCTTTTCATGCAGATAATGACGAAATCCTGAAAATAATTAACGGTTTGAAGTTTCATTAAGCAAACTATAAAAAGAAATAAAGTATCAAAGTCACCCCGAAAAATGTATCAAAGTGACCCCGGATAAGAAATCATTCAATTTCATGGAGTAGTTACGGAAATAAGTTAGGTTAAATATTTTAAAATAGTGACAACTAGACCTACATTAAGGCAACATACACAAAATTACCTGCAATTCTATTGTAAGAGCTGTATGTTTAAATTTAGTAACACAAAATAAAATCTTCAAATTCAAACAAAAACTTCAATGGTGAATTTACAACCGTATACTTTTGATATTGGCCACAAACACCTTTTGCTATAGTGAATCAACATGTGCACTGAAATAAAGTTCAGACAACCACCATAACGGACGAAACATTTGGGTTGTATACTCTCTTGAAACAAAATATTCATGTTTTATCAAAGTCACCTTATAGAATCAAAGTCACCCCATTCTACGGTAGTGAATAATTGAGATATGGTGTTATCTACAGTCGATGTTGCTCTAATTACTGCATTGCTACAAGACGTAAGAAGTCAAGTTTATGTATTCCGAGAACTACAATACGGAGAGCTTTCCATCGCTTTATAGAGACTAATACATACTTACGACCTGATTCCAGTCATAGAAGAGTTACTTTGCAAAGAGATAATCGTTTTATTAAGATAGAACTTTTAAAAAATCGCGATTCCACTAAAATTGCTGCAAGAAACAGTCTGCGGGAGGTTCTAAATGTAAATGTAAGTGAGAGAACAGTTAGAAGACGCCTCAATGAAAGAGGACTAATGGCAAGAAGGCCGGCTATTGTTCCCGAATTACAAACTTACATACTGTGGGAATCGATTAATTTTTTAATTAATTAATCGTACTGTGGGATGTACAGGATTAGAGCCGAATTATTTTTACTGATGAATCGCGGTTCGAAGATGGCCGAAAGAGGCTTTGGAGACGGAGACATAAAAGATATGCCCAAGCTTGTATGTCCCATAGAAGAAAATTTGGCGGTTATGATGTCATACTTTGTCATACCGATATATAGAGGATGTTTTTACTGGGGACAATTTAGTCTTCATGCATGATAATTCACGACAGCATATAGCAAGAATCGTGACTAATAACCTAAGGACAGTAGAAATTAATACTCCAGAATGGCCAGCCTGCAGCCCTGATCTGAATATCACCGAACATCTTTGAGATAAACTTCATCGTATCCTCACTAACAACTCATTAAGGCCAGTCAGAGAGTCTTGCAGAATTTCAGAATATGCTTTTTGTGAAGAATATGAATTAAGTATTCCTCAAGTTTTTATTTAAAAATATGTTCCTTTTGCTTCCAAATCGTATGCAAGGCTAAATTGATATTTTAGGGCATACTACCCGATATTAAATAATTTTGTTGAAGTTTATTCGTAATTTTTATTGTTTGTAGTTCGTAGTTTGTAGCCTTCTAATTAAATAAATTATGCTAAGTAATGAAGCAGTAATGGCCATTTTTTGTTTTAAAAATGCAAGATGTTGAGTATACAGCATGAAACAATGCATAAAACTTCCAATGAACTTTTATTTTCGGAAATTTATACATGTGTCCATTTTTTTGTCAGTCAGTGTATTTAGTAAATACACTATTCAAATATTGCAATCAGTTTACATTAATTATTTTTAAATATGGAGGTAATTACAAAACGTCAGTAATGAGTACTTGTTAGATATTTCCATTATGGAATAAGTTGTATTTATTGGTCAATTCAACTCCTACAAGAAAATCAAAACATCTTACAATATATGTACTTATATTATTGATCTTTGCTCTTGTGAACGGTCATGTCAGGACCGGAATTATTGGTAACACAGACATATTGGCAATTCTTATTATGTTTGTATAATTTTTGTATTGCGTCATGTATGTCTAGACTATTATGACAATTTACAGAAGTATAATTAAATAATTTACAGAAGTAAAATAAATTAAAGTAGTAAGTAAAGTAAATTTACAGAAGGCGGAGTCAAATTCACGTAAAGGCAGAAAGGTTCTATTGTAAATGGAATTATACAGTGCATAGTACAATGCGTTTCACACGGAAGTGGTGACTAAAACCAAATTTCATCTACTGCGCCGTGGTCAAGAGTGCTTGCGCGCACTCTAACGATAGCGAAAAGACGTGTTTTTCTGTTTTATCGACTACGAAAAAGCGTTTGATCGAGTAAAACACACAGAACTCATAGAAACCCTAACACAACATGGTATAGACCAGAATATTGTAGCACTTATTAAAAAACTATATTGGGATCAAATGGCGTTGATCAAAATAGACAATCGTCTGACAGCAGAACTGCCAATAAAAAGAGGAGTTCGTCAGGGATGTGTACTTTCTCCACTGTTATTTAACATATATTCCAAAAATAACTTTCAAAATGCCCTCGAAAATATTAAAGAAGGAATAAAAATCAACGGAGAATACGTAAACAACTTAAGATACGCAGACCACACCGTCATTATTTCAGACAGTGCTGAGGGTTTACAACGACTTTTGAATATGATAACCAGAGAGTGAGATAGCTTGGGACTAAATATAAACACAAATAAAACAAAAGTAATGGCTGTTACACGTGCACCAAATGTCGACATTAATATTCGTATCTATAACAAACATATAGAACCAGTATAAAGATTCCAGTATCTTGGTTACTGGATAACCAACGATCTTGAGCACGAGGTCGAAATACGGGCTCGTATTGAATATGCTAGGTCCGCATTTCAACGAATGAAAAAATTCCTAATAAACTCCACGTTATCGTTAGATATCCAATACCAATTTGTAAAAACGTTTAATTATTCCATATTGCTATACGGAGTGGAAACATGGACTCTCGGAATTACAAGTATGAGGCGTATAAAAGTCTGAGATGTGGGTTTTTCGAAGGATAATGAAGATCTCTTGGACAGAGTACGTGACCAACAACGAAGTGCTAAGAAGAATGGGTACTGAGAGAGAACTTCTAAATATTGTAAAAAACAAAGAAACGAGTTATCTAGGACATATTATCTGGGACATATATACACAGGAGAACAATACAACCTCCTACGACTTACAATGAAAGGGAAAGTGGAGGAAACAAGAGGTCCAGGAAGAAGAAAATGCTCTTGGTTGAAAAATGTAAGAGACTGGACAGGCATGGACACACATTCGATACTAAGAACAGCTCAAGATAGAGAGCAATTTGCTGTAGTTATAGCCAACCTTCAGTAATGGAGAAAGCACCTTAAGAAGAAGAATAAGTTAACGATGGATGATATATTATAATATGTAGTATTTAAGTAAGTAAAGTCGAAATAATTTTTATAATATTAATGAGGATCTTCGTTTTTGATATTGTGTAACAGTAATAATTAAAAGAATGCTTTGTATACTTTAGTTTCTTACTGAATAGTTTGTAATACAGTCAAGTGTTTACTGATACGATCATAGAAGAATCCTCTGAATAGCCTGGATAGCGATTCAGTCAAATTCAGTTGTGTCAAATACTGCAAATTCCGTTCGTGAGTTACTGAAAATTTTCATTCTTATTGCATGTTCTTAGAGAAGATCGGTACAGAATCCTTCAGCTTATCAAGAAACTTAAAATCGAGGGCCGCAGAGGAATTTGGAGGAAGCAGATGTTACGGCTTAAGAACATTGGCGATTAGACAGAAATACGCAGTGCCGAACAACTATTCACATTATCTCAGCTACCGTAAACAACTCTCCAATGTAATTGCCAACTTAAAAATAAGTTTATGTTTAAATTTATTTAATAAGGCGAGTTGTAATTTTTTCTCGTTAAAAAATTTATTTATTAATTAAATTAATTAAAATTTATTTATCTTATGTACTTGACCAGTTTTTCATAGTAAGAAAACAGTAAAACTAATTGGATTTTCAAACCTGTACAATATGTTTACAATTCTTAAACAGTTGTTTCTTCCCCTCTTATAAAAACGACTCTTATTATTCCATGTATTCTTCCAATTAAGTACATAACGTAGTTTAGCATGCCGCCTAGTAGCAAATGATCAGTAGCATAGTGTACACGCGCTGCTGAGTTCCGGTCGGATTTGACCCCACCGTAGTAGTAACGTTATTATTATTTAACATGATACATTTAAATGGCTTTAAGAATTAGTGCAAGTACGGTGACAAATTACGTTTTTTGATGTTCTTGAATTCCTGGAGGAGCCAACCGAGAATATTGACTTATAGTGACTTTAATAAAAGTGATACTGACAGTGAAAGTGAACACTCAGATCACGACACAGATTCAGAAATTGACGTAAGTGACTTATCAAGCTACGAATGTGAAATAGCATCTAATAATGAAACAAATTTTAACTATGGACGGAACAAATATAAATGGGTCAAAAATGCTTCGGCACCATCAAAAATTCGAGTACAGAACATTATAAACGGCCTTAGAAACAAAACCATCCAGTCCAATTGAATCTTGGTCACTTCTTATAACTGATATGTTGGTCTCTATTCTAGAGTACGCAAATGAAAAAATTGCCGATCTCAGTGTGAATCATGGGGATATCTGTACATGTATCGGTCAGTTAAACGACGGTTAACTTAAGGCCGTTCCTTGCGTTTCTGGGCATACCTAAGTTCCAATGTAAAAGTTTATATCAAATAACGCAAAAACTATGGCAGATATTGAGATGATTCTTTTTTTATATGAAAGGTCTTAAAAAGTTCTAGTGCACTATTTGGTTGTAAATTAATAAATTGTTTAAACAATTTTTTTTTTCAAATATTTTTGGTTAAAATAAACGTAAAATTTTTTTTTTAAATAGGGCACTACAGAATTTGACCCACTTTCCGAATCTGTTTTTATTTTTAACATAAAGTGTAACACAAAGCAGCTATTTGGTATAAACTTTTTTTAAAATCTCAAATTTTGCTAAATGTAACTTTCTCTCTCGGCCAGTACAGGCTGTCCTTGTCGATAGTTTCTGGATTCTCGCCGACACGGTTAGGTTGGTTAGGTAAGAAGTATAATACCCTCTCGAAGGTGGGTCATAAATAATGTTGAATAAAATTATTAGGGTTTATTTCGACTTTTGACCACCTTTTGACAAACCAGTGTGTTAATTCGTTTTTAAAATGGGTAGTTCACGAAGACGTTTATGTTCCGATTGAGGAAATTTTATATAAATAAGCAGTACCTATAATAAGTACCTATAATTTGATTAAATTTTTATATGAATAGAAATATTTTCTGTTGATTTGTAACATTTTCCTTCTAAATGTTTATACTGTTTTTATAATAATACTATTGTTTCAGTATTTGCTTATATAATAATAATTTATTATGTAGAAACAGCATAGAATTTTGGTCAATCAGCCAGTACATTTTTTTGTATTTCAATCAGAATTATTATTTTCTTTTCTTCTTTACATAAAAGCTTAGAGTAATACTCAAATATTTTGCAGTATTTGAATACGGAATTTGATTATTTATATTTATTGGACAATACCCAAATATTTTGCTGTATTTGAATATGGAATTTGATTATTTATATTTATAGGAATATTTATTTTCAACGTTTTTGTTAGTAAAGTTTACATAATATATGAAGTTTGTTTCTTCACTTGCTTGTCCAGCCATATTAGTCCAGGCTAATAAGGATTTTCTCGTGACACTCAATAATCCAGGTAGCTGACAACTTTTTTAGTTATTGTAGACCTATAAGAAGAAAACCTACCTGTTTCCTGCGTAAAGTTCGGAGCCGTTTTTTAATGATTAACAATTAATGCAAAAAGCGCGATTCTTTTTTTTGACTTTATTTATTTATTTATTTATTTTTACGCACAACAGGCCGTTAAGGCCTAGAGCATTTTTTTACAACATAATTCTAATATTAACTAATTACAATTATTTTAAACAAAACTTTAACTTAAATATGTATATATAACATTCTTAACTACTCTGAAGGACCTGGTGTACAATATTTTTCCATTCGCTTCTATTTTGTCATCCCTCACCTTCACGTGTTTAAGGTCTTCCTCCGCTTTACTAATCCACCTCGTTCTGGGTCTACCTCTTCTTTTGGGGCCGATTAATTTTCTGGTTATTACTAGTTTAGGAATTCTGTTTGCTGCCATTCTTTCCACATGTCCCAACCATCTGATTCTTTGTGCCTTGACGAACTTGGTAATAGTAGGTTCTTTGTATAAAGCCATTAATTCATTGCTGGTTCTTCTCTCCCAACCATCTTCTGCCTTCCGTCCTCTGAATATGCATCTCAATATTTTCCTTTCCCATCTTTCCAGAGTATCCTCTTCCTTCTTATTTAATGTCCAGGCTCACCGGCATATGTTACTGTGGGTCGAAATACTGTTTTATATATTCTGAGTTTACCTTGTCTAGAAACGTATTTTGAGTTTAGTAGGGCTCTTAAACCACCTAATTTTTTATTCCCTTTTGCTATTCTGGCTACGAGCTCCCATTTCTCTTTTCCATTTTCATCGAAAACTACACCTAGGTATTCAAATTTGTCCACCCTTTTAAAACTATAGCTTTTACCACTTACTGACCTCACACTAAAGTCTTCTTTTTTCCCTTCTGTTCCTTCCATGATCATATATTTAGTTTTGTTTTCATTTAGTTCCAATCCAAATTTCTGTGCTTCTTCGATGATTTTCTTCACAACTCTTCTTAATTCTTACTCGGTTTTTGCTAGGATCGTTAGATCATCAGCAAATGCCAAGCACTGGTGCTCATTTTTCTTGATCGTTTCTTCCATCCTTATGCTGCATTTTCTGATTACAGTTTCTAATACTAAGTTGAATAATGTAGTGGATAAAGGATCTTCCTGTCTCAAGCCTTTTGCAACCGTAAATTGATCTGATATGTGACCCTGCCAATCAGGGTGCTAACAGGTGAAGATGCTAACAGAGTAATGCCTCTATAGTTCTTACAATCCAGTTAATCGTCCTTTTTATGCAACGTATATTATTTCATTTAGCCACTCTTCTGGTACAAATTCATTTTGCCATATAAGTACTATTAGTTTATGGGTTACTGCAAAAAGTTGATCATCACCTTTTTTTATATATTTTCCAATAGATTTAATCGATTCCTGTGGCTTTATTGTCTTTGAGTTTTAGGACGGCATTTGACACTTCTATTATTGTTGGGTGTTCACTGTGTAGTTGTCGATGTAGATTTTGTTGATTGTCTATGTTGTAACCTCTTTCAATATCGTGTATATCATATATTATATAAATATATATAATATAATAATAATGTACTTATTCTTCTTCTTCAAGTTCCACTCCTATCGGAGATTGTAAATCATTCTGGCAATTATCATTTTGTTGGATATGCGCCTGAATAGTTCAGTTGAATTGCATCCAAGCCATTCACGGAGATTGCGTAATCACTAGATTTTACGTCTTGATGTGTGATGTATGATGTGCCCCAAGTATTCTAATTTCCTGATTTTTATGGAATTTAAAACTTCGCATTGTTTTCCTAGTTGTTCGAGAACTTTTCAAAACACGTCGGTAGCACCACATTTCGAATGTTTCTAGGTTTTTAATGTTGGATTTTTTAAGTGACTTAGCTTGAATCCCATATAGAAGGGTAAAGAAAATATAACATCAAAGCATTCTTATCCGGAGCGATATATTGATATCTCGATTACAAAAAAGTTTTCTCATTCTATTAAAAGTTGACCATGCAATTCCAATGCGGCATCTTATTTCTTTTGTCTAATCAGTATCTTCTGTGATCCATGCTCCAAGGTATTTGTACAAAGATATTTGTTCAATTTCTGTATTATCTAGTACTAGCTTAACTTTGATGCTTTGTGCTTTTGTAAATACCATGAACTTGGTTTTCTTCAAATTTATTTTTAGTCCAAAAATGTACCTATAATATGATATAATCCTTATAAAATGTCTTCCGACGTTCATTTTTCATTCAATTCGGTTGTTTCATTGTTCTTTAAGTTCTTTCGAGCTTATTAAGTTTCTTATTCCTTCCATCCGTGTTTTCTAAGGTAATCCTCTCTTCTGGATTACGGTAGGTGTTCATACAGATACTTGTTTTAGGAGTCTTTCATTTATTGGACCTGTACCCATTTGAGCTGCTTTCCTTGTATGCCATCCATGACTGTACCTTCTATTCTCATACTTTATTGCATTAAGTTCGACGAGATATCTTTCTTCGATATTAATCTGTCTCTGTTAATCGTCGTGTTTCACAACCGTATAAATAAAGCATGCTTTTTACCACAGTTTCATGGGTTGTAGTGCTAGAGAGAGCATGTCAGCTGTGTCAAAACGAAAAATAATCCTCCTTATTGCTTCCACTGGAATAAGCTTGACCATTTAACTGGGCCCGGGCTACCTCTTTCTAATTCTTTAAACTCCTGTTTTGAAATTAATAATTATTTTGTCTAATTACCTATTTAGTTGCCAAAACAGATACATTGTTAACTAAAGAAGTGAAAGTGGTTCAATTTAGAAATTATATAGTAAATAATAAATATTTGAAAACTGATGCACATATTCCTCCTGCGATTTATGCTTCAAGTACTAATTTTATAAATCGCACTTCTACTAATAGACGTAAGTTCTTTCATTTTAATTTCATGAATGTTTTTATTCAACATTATTTCAAAACCGCACTGAATAGAAGGCCACCCACTAGTTTATTGTATAGACCCAAGACTTTACACAATAGGGGGTTGTATAAGGTAGGTATAAAGCTAAGCTCTAGTACAAGATGACGTTTAGAATATTCTTCGTGAATGGATTTTGTTTTCGTAAAGAAAGATATTTTTGAAATAGATATCTCTTTGAATTTTACCGTTACAATTTTCGAGGATAAGCCTTAAGGCTTTTTTGGATTTTGTATACATTTTAGTTATACTTTTTCCAAAGTCAATTTTCCAAGTGGCGGCTTTTGAGCTTCTTTGATGCAAATGCCGACCATTGGCGTGGAAATTAAGAAAAGGGATCAGTTCATCAAACGCATATTTCAAGAAAAATCATAATTTTTATTAATTTTTACATAATTATATTCAGGAAAATTTTTTTTACAGAACAATTTTTTAAACAAATTCAAAATATCACCTTTTGTGCTCCAAAAAATATTTTTTAGGTTTTTGGGTGACTCTAAATAAGATCTATGTCATTTTTCTCAAAAGTTAATAGTTTTGGAGATATAGGCGATTTAAAATCCGAAAAATGCGATACCTAATATGCATTTTCGAGGCTTGAAAAATATGTAAATGAGTATTTTTGAGATTCAAGAGTATTTAAACTAAAGTCTCGACATTGATTTTGGTGAGAAATTGGGGTAATATTTTCCGTAGCAGAAAAAGGAGATCTTTTGAATTTGAATTGTTTCCGGCAAAAATGTCCGGCACCCTTCAACCTTCGATTTGTTTAAACGCGGTATTTTTGAATAGGAATCTTCAAAGGACAGAATCAGTTTTTTTTTTCAAATGTGAGCGGGCTCACAACATCTAATAAATAACAAATTAATTCTTTCAAATTAAAGCTTGTTAATTTTAGTGATTTATAAGAATATTGGACTTATTATTTAGTTTTTACATAAACCATAATATTTTTTTACAATTATCTGTAAATAATGGTTCATTCTGTCAGAAAATTTTAAAAGATTGTCTATCCAGCAAGGACAGAAAATCTCAAAATATTGTCTGTCCAGCAAGGACCACGAGGAGGTATGAGCCTTCCTTGCCAGGAAAGGAAAGGGTTAGGTATGTTAGTAAGAATATAAAGTTAGTTTTTTTTTCATTTTGTTTTTATTATTTTTTTTTTTTTTTGTTTTTATATTTTTTTTTGTTTTTTGTTTTTTTTTGTTCTGACTCTATACAGTGTGTCGCATTTAAGATGAAGATACCCCTATATTTCGGCTATTAGAATAAATACCAATTTGAAATTTTGCACAGTCATACAGGTTGTCAATTCACATTTTTTAAGATAATCAACTGAAATTTAATTTTTAAACACGGCCTACTGTTAATGCACAAACAGGGTGAATCTTCAATATTTTGCTTCGAGTTAGAGATATCGGAAAAAGTTATTTGGAAAAGATGTTCCAAATATTATTATAACCCCACATAACAAAGTTTTATGTCAAAATTCGCACTTTTACTTTTTTCAATAATTGAAGAGCTTATTTCCAGTGTCTTAAATCCAAAATTTCGATTTTTTTAATTTTCTTTTTTTAAACTTTATAGATTTCTTCAAGTCTAAAATAAAGTTATATGTACCAAAACAACTTCTTATTTGCCATTTAAAAGTGCATATGAAAATTGTAAAATTGTATAATTTGTATGTTAAATTTGTATGAAAATCTGTAATTTCATGGATTTCATTATATGGATTTAAGACACTTTGGAAATAAGCTCTTCAATTGTAGTCAGGATTCTAAAACGGACAGTTGGCTGTCCCGAGATGCATCTTTAGACAGCCAATTGTAGATTTAGGATCGAGATTACAAATAATACTGAAAAACTAAAATTGCGAATTTTGTCATGAATTTTGGAATGTGCGGTTACAATAAGTGGAATAACTTTTCCAAATAAGTTTTTCCGATTTCTCTAACGCGAAGCAAAATATCGAAAATTTACCCTGTTTGTGGATTCGCAGTAAGCCGCGTTTAAAATTTAAATTTCAGATAACTAACTATCTTAAAAATATGTGCACTATCAACATGTATGACTGCAAAATTTCTAATCTGTATGTATTTTGATAGCTGATATATAGAGGTGTCTTCATCTTAAATGCGACACACTGTATAATAATGAATACTAGTGTTCAAGATGCATCGCGATAGCTGTAAAGAAATTAATTAGAAGGACTAAAAAGAATCGTCAGAGTCTTCTGAAGTCGAATCGTTCCCAGGTTGTATAACTATTGGTGCTATTGCCGGTAAAACAGGATATTCATTTTCTATTTTTACAACATGAGCTTCGCAACTTTTCCACACATCGCTATTAATGCCACTAATTACTTCTCGAATATTCTCAATGGCCACTGCGCTTAATGTTGGTGACTGATTATATTTTCGCAATCGTTTTTTTACGGTACCCCAAACCATTTCAATTGGATTAAAAATGCAATAGTATGGAGGTAATCGCAAAAGAGTATGGCCGTGCCTGCTGCAAATGGTGTCAATAACGTATTCGTTTTTGAAATTCCGACTTTTGATCATTCTAATTAATTCTTTTTTTACTGGAATCTTTTTAGGAACAGTGATATTTTTAAGTTCCATAAATTTTAAAATTTCGTCCTTTTTCGTGTTATTATTAGGTATTTTATTTAATATGCGGGAATGATACGACGCATTATCCATAACAATCACTGAATTCGGCGGAATATTGGGCAAGAGTTGTTCAACAAACCACTTTTCAAATAAATCGGCTGTCATATCTTCGTGATAATCGGCAGAAGACTTTGTTATATTTTTGGCCGACAATAGCAATGCATTAGATACAAAACCATCTTTGCTTCCGGCATGAAGAATAATAACACGTTTTCCTCGTGAACAGGGTGTATTTAATGCACACTTGTTTGTGTTGTCAACCCAGCCGTACTTGACAACATCATGCGTATCGAACCAGGTTTCATCTAAATAGATTATGTTTCTGTTTGAATTACGATACTGTTTTATTTTACTCAAATACTCTCGTCGAAGTTCAACAATACGCCGAGATTCCATTATTACCATTCGATTATCTAATTTCTTATATTTAAATCCACAACTTATCAAAATCTCGCGCAGTGTTTCCAAAGATGTATAATTATATTCAGGGAAATCTCTCAATTTTTCACGAATCAGTTCTAAAGTAGGCACTCTATTTTCTTTGTAAAAATTGTAAACTGTTCGCTGAATAACGTCTTTTGCAGCAGTGTCAATCCTACCCAATTTTTTATTTGGTCGCTTTCGTTTTAAGGAATGATCTGTAACAATGCCTAATTTAATAATTGTATATATCGTCTTATACCCGATTTTTGTTAATACATGAATTCTCGAAACAATTGCATTATCAGCCATCAAAATATTTTCTTTTTTCAAACACTCATACATATTTAAAACTATTCTTTGGGATTGTACGTGCAAATCTTTATTTTTTAATTCGGGGCTGTCATTAACATAATTGTCATTATCTATTGATAACACAGAAGTTGATGCATCTTGATCATTCGTATCAAATGGTCTCCAAAATGCCATCCTAGAAAAATATAATATTACTTACCTTATTATCCGCCTCTGATAGCTGCTTGCAAAATGAACTATTTAGGGTGTCATATAGCCAGACAAACAGGTGTTCCATCAAGATTTATTGCGATGCGCTTCGCTGTTGCCAAGTTTAAAATTATTGAATGTAACTTTAATACCATAATTAATATATCTGCAATTTTTCATGTTTCCAGGTAAGGTATAAAATCAATAAAATTTGGAAAAAAATAATACAATTCTTGAAACCGTTTTTCAGAACTTGGATTCTTAAAAGTTGTCTGATTTCTTAAAAGTCGATCATTATATCTATAAGAGTATTACCGCTAAATTCACCAACATGGCAACGTCGATATAGACCGAACATCGAAATCACCTCGAAATTCTGTCCAGACTACAATGTTGCCGATATTCGAAAATTACTTAGAGTATAAGTTATATATACAAAGTTCACAGTTGCTTTAATTCATTAGTGAAGAGTCCATGGAAATATTAGTACCTAGTTAATTAATTTATATAGATATATTTTTTGAGAATATGTTCATATTATTTTTTAAGAGTGTCGTTCGTTGACTAGCAATTGAATAATAACGAATAGAGAATAGAGAATATTTTTTAAATATAACCTTAGGAATTTTAGGAAATATGTCTGACAACCTTGATTTGAAAGGCGGTCTCTTTGAAATCAGAGTGAGGCATATTTATGTTGGAAAATTATTAGTGGATGTACTATACACTAAAGTCTAATCATGAGAATATCGATTTATTATGTTCGACAAGTATTTTAGGAGAAAATTGTTCGTGCTACGATTTCAAAAGAACGCTTCTTATTTCTTCTCACAGCAATAAGATTTAACAATCATGAATCGGGTCCTATTTATTTAACTGTTTCGTATCTAATAATATAGCAAACTACACCTGTTCCGAATATGTCACAGTGGACAAGATGCTGATTGGTTTTAGAGATACCCTTTCAGAAAGTACATGAAAGCCAAACCAGTCAAGTACGGCATCAAGATCATGAGACGTAAAACTCATTATTTGGTAAATGCGTTTGGTATACAGGTAAAACAAATGATCGTAATCCCCAAAAGCTATCCATACCTATAAGATCAGTACTTGTTTTAGTGTAACCAATTACCAATAATAACCGAAATGTCACTAGTGATAATTGGTTCCTCTCAATGAAGCTAGTTGATGAACTAAATAAACTTTGACTTATGTAGACACAATGCATAAAAATAAGAGAGAAATTCCTCCACAATTTTAACCAAATGAAAATTACGAAGTTGATAAGTGTTTATTTGATTTTACACGAGGCAATACAATTGTATACATTTCCCTAAAAAATAAAAGTGTAATTATGTTAAACCTGAGCTTTCTATAATCCGTCGAATGGGGGCATTGATGGTCTTTAGTAATTTGGTATTTCATAATGGATATTGCTATAGTAAATTGTCACATTATTTTAATGCAGTTAATCCTGGGGTTAGAAAAGATTTTATTGAAGAGCTGGGAATCAGTCTCATAAATAAACATTTAGAAGTAAGATTTGCAATGACAAATTTGTCTAAAGAATGACGCTCGATAATTTCCAAATCATTAGAAAATAAAATTATTCAACGAGATCAGACTAGACCAAAAAGGCCTGTTGTAAGACGTAGATGCCACTTGTGTCCCAAAGGTAAGAATAACTAACATTCCACATTTTGCTCAGAATGTCATAAGAACTATCTGCAAAACACATTCACTTCAGAGAGTTACCTATACTATGTGCAAAAAATAGATAAACTATTCAAATATTTTTGTCACAATTATGAAAAAACATTAGATATTTTTTTATATTGTTACTTTATTATGATTTTCTTTTGCATTAGGTTAAGACGTTACTATTATAAACTACTTTTCAGAAAATGAACCGGTAATTTAAATTTTTTTTTGTTATAATATTGAGTTATGCATTTAATCAATATTTCTTTTAAAAGTTATATAATTTTTATTATAGCATCTTAATTTTCTTGAAGTAAAATTTAAGTTTACAAAAAATCTCTTTTTATATACACATGCATTTATGAAAAATACAAAAAAATAATAATAGTATATTACATAGCGAGAGTTGTAAGAAGCCTAATGCGAGTAAAAAAGTTGCGCGCGAGCCGCGTAGCAGCGAGCGCAGTAATTTTACAAGCATGTAATAAGCTTACAACTCAAGTTGTGTACTATACTTTTTCTACCATTATTTTAGTTTATAAAAATAAAAATTAAATTACCACAATATTTACACTGACAGATTAATAATTTTTAATCTGTCAAAATAACGTCTGTTAATTCGTTTCCATGGTAACTCGACCAACTGACTTACGAGGCTTATGTGATATTACACATTTTTATAAAACTGAACTAATTTTTTTATTACGTGCTAGTCAGTATCTGTTATGATGCATTTACTTAGCATCCAAATAGTAGGTAATATACAATTTATTAGTAAGAGAGTAGAAAAATATATTTTTACACTTTGTTTAAAGCTTTTTAAAATTCGGGTCATCTGTGACCCCACCATAGTAATTATGTGAGTATAAATACACGATAGTAGTTTAGGGTTTCCTTCCACGTATTTTAAAAAACACTTCACTAAAAAGAGTTAATTGCATAGTAAAACTTATCTAATATGTAGTTACTCACTTTTAGACATGTTGTCTTATCTACTTCTTAAATAATCAAATATTGCTATGGGAAAGAAAATACTATAGTGTATTTTTATGTATGAGAGAGTAATAAAACAATAAATTATGTATGCAAATCCCTAAACTGTTGATACGGGTGACTCAATGAAAAACAGATATTTGTCAACAAGTTTACAGAAGTATATAGGAAAACAATTTTAAATTGAGTATCACCACCAGGTATAAAGGTTGGAGCAGAATAGAATACAATAGTTGTGAGGGTTACTAATCCCTAAATAAGGTTGCCAGTGTCGGAGTGATGGAGGTTAACAGGTACTAGTAACTACCTATTTGCAAAATAAAGTTTAATTCTTTAGATAAAATAAAACGTTTTATTTTATCTGAAATGAGTACATTCCACGAAGTAAGGGTTTCAACAATCAAACATTTAATTCTTGAATTCCAGGAATCTACGACAGTAATTGACTAGATAATTACCTTCTAAACTTATTCCACAGAAAATGTGATAGTGGGTTTTTCCATTTTGTAGGAAAGTCCAAGTGGCGTATTCAAAATTCTTAACAGTTCACTAAAAGTAGGTACTTCAGTTGCAAGGTGCAGTTTATTATGTATACTAGTGTTATGGAAAATTTGGAAGTGCCGTGTAAACGCCGAAAAATTGGTCCTTAAACAGTTAATGAAAAAACATTAATATTTAATTGTTTTAAATCATTTACAGACAAACGTTTATGTGAAAGTGTTGATGAGACCGTTGAGTTAGTTAGCAGTACACTTAGTGTTGGGAAATCTACGATTTACAGAGTTATTAAAGAAGAGTAATGCTCCAGTCCAGGGAAACCAAAATTTCAAATAGAATATCATTTTAAAGAAGGACTTCGACGGAAAGTGCATGAATTCTTCTTTAAACAAGAATTTCCAACATTGGATAAAGTTCTTGTCTCAGTTCGAGATGATAAGGATTACCCAGAAATGAGTCGAAGTACGTTATGGAAACTTTTAAAGAAATAGGCTTTCGCTGGAAAAAGAATCCCAGAAAGTCTATTTTATTAGAAAGAAGCGATATTGTCATATGGAGAAGACATTTTCTAAGAACTATAAAGGAAATGAGAAACCAAAAAAGAAAAATATTTTATCTTGATGAAACATGGATCAACAAGGGTCATACACCAAATAAATTTTGGCAGGATGAAACTGTTACAAGTCAAAGGCACGCTTTTGTAAATAACTTATCTACTGGTTTAAACCCACCATCAGGAAAGGGACGCAGGCTGATAATAGTACACATTGGCAGTTCAGGCGGTTTTGTTGAAGGTGGTTTATTAACTTTTGAATCAACTCGTACCGGTGACTACCATGAAGACATGAACGCTGATGTCTTTCAAGAATGGTTCGAACAAATGATAGATCTTCTTCCTAGGAACTGTGTAATAGTAATGGATAATGCAAGTTATCACTCCAGACTTATAGAAGGACTGCCCACAACCAAGTGGTTAAAAAAAAACTTGCAGAATTGGCTGAGTTCAAAAAATATTACGTACCATCCCGGATCTATAAGAAAGGAACTTTATTCGTTATGTGCCCTTCATACAGAAAAATTTTAAAAATACGAAATTGATGAAATTGCCAAAAATCGTGGAATGACAGTACTTAGATCCCCACCATATCATTGTGAATTAAACCCGATTGAACTGGTATGGGCACAGATAAAGAGTGAAGTTTCAAGAAAAAATACCACTTTTAAAATTCATGATGTTAAACAGTTGTTTTTGGAGGCCGTACATAATGTAAAACCTGAAAACTGGGAAAAGGCAGTAAATCACACTATTAAAGAAGAGGAAAAAAAGGGGAAGCTGGACAATATTACTGATAAAATGATCGAGCCAGTTATTATAAATCTTGGTTCTGAAAGTTCATCTTCTGAATCTGATTTGGATTTGTAACAAGTAGCTGTAAGTTTTATATTAATATTTTTATTCATCGATTTAACAAACCTTAGGCGGTTTTAAAAACTCTTTTTCTCTTTTGTAATTTTTAAAAATTAAAAAAAATGTGAATTTTTTAAAACCCTTTTTAATGTAGGCCAGTCAGTTCTAATATAGTGTGTGATAAAAGAGGTCAGTTTTGTTTATATACACATAACACTTTTTAACACTAAAATAATTCAATTATTTTTCACAATTATTCAAAGTAATTTTTCAATTAATCTTGAGCACGCCCATGGAGTGGTCAGAGGTACCAGTTAAAATTATGCTAATTACTCTCTCGTTCATAAAAATAAACTATCAAGATAAAATTAAAGCATATGAAGAAAACTAAGTGAATTGAATAGAAAACTCAATATAGTGATGTCGAAAGAGAAAAAACAAACTTAAAATTGCAATTTACACGACACTACATCAGATATAAAGATATAATAATATAATCATAGAGTGAAGAAAATAGTAAATCACACGAAAGATTACAAATTCGATGGGCAGATGATCTCAAAAAAAATTCGTAGGTAATATATATGTGTTGTCATACTTCTTCTTCTCAGCCAAAGAGAAAAATAAAAATTAATAAATAGACCATTTAAATAAATTTTCAAGACATAGATTAACAGAAAGTTTTGCCTGTCAACAACTGATTTTTAAACACTCGCAGGTAAAATCTTTTTATAAATTATAGGAAGCCCATACTCATTATAATCTTTTCATTGTTTGTATATGTACTAGGATTAAGATATTGTATTTAACCTTTTGTTATAGAAATGAATTATGTATTTGTAACCGAAGGGAAAGCCAGTTTTAAAGCCAAAAATTTTATTAATTACTATTTAACTGCGAATAAGCCGCAATTAAAGATAAAAATACGTTTATTGACGTTTCAATTTCCACTTCATACCCCTTTGTGGCCCAGTGGTAAGAGCGCCTACCTGTAAACCTAAAGGTCGTGAGTTCGAATCTCATCTGGGTGGAGAAATTTTTGTTTATTAAAAATTAATGAATGAAAATAATTTCTATCCTTGTGCGATCGGTACTCACCGGAGGGACCGCAGACGTTCGGATACAATTAGCGTCTCTTAGCAAAGACAATGACGTCGACTTTGCTAAGTATCAAGACAATTACTCTACACACACACACACACACACACACACACACACACACTACACTAGGTACCTGACTGTACCATGCCAATGATCATAGTTGTCGAGGCATTAACTCAATAATATAAAAAAAAATTTCCACTTCGGAAATCGTTCTCAAAATACAAACAGTAAATTAAACAAATTTTGTTTTTTTTTTTTGAAAAAGAAAAAAACTGTCTTTGAACTTTCGCCTCTCTTCCATCATATCTAGAATCTCATTTGTCATTTACGATTTCTTCTTTATTTTTGGTGGTTTGAGAAATATCTCTCGTATCTCTTTTGAAATTGTATGTAACTTGTCTAGCTCCTGGTCCATTACATCCGATTGAATAACAGTATTCAAATTGTTCTGTATATACCGCTTTACACTATGTTCTATGTGTTGATCTTTTAATAGCTTAATGTCGAATTTTGGATTGACACTACGTCTAACCTTCTTTAGCCTGAGCCTAATTTTGCCAATCAGTGGGTTATGGTCTGATTTTATATCAGCTCCTGGGTATATCTTGACTGATGTTATGCTGTTCCGGAATCTTTTATTAATCAGAATGTAATCTATTTGATTTCTCACTTTGCGGCCTCGAGTATCTTAAGGTGATTTCCATGTATATAATCTTCTGTGTAGAAGTTTAAAGTAAGTGTTAGTAATCACAAACTCTTCTTCTGCTACAAATTCACCCAGTCGGTCTCCTCGCTCATTTCTTTCTTCAAGTCTAAATTGTCCTATGAATTCTCCCGATTGTCCCCTATCAATTTTTCCATTTAGATCACCCATAATCAAAGTTAAATCCTTTCTGGGGTGTTTTAAGGTGTTCGTTAGTTCGTTATAAAATGCTTCACTTATCTCGTCCGGTTTGTCAGCTGTAGGGTCATATACCTGGATAATGTTAGATGAAATTGGGTAGGTATTAAGTTGAAGGAGGAGTATTCTTTCCGATATAGGTACAAAGTTTTTAACATGTCTGGCAGTTTCTTGATTTAAGATTATACCTACTCCATTTTCGGGTCTTCCATTAGGATTACCTGAGTAATATATATGATGATCATTAATTTTACATTGCCCAGAATTCGTCCATCTCATCTTACTTATTCCCATTATGTCTATTGATAGTCTATCCATCTAATTGATTGCATTATGAGTCTTGCCTGCCTCATATAATGTTTTATCATTCCATGTGCAGATCGTGAGGTTAAACTTTACATTATAATGGCAAGGATTTCTTCTGCTGGCGACCGAGAAGGCCTTGCCGTCTTGTGATTGTCCTTTTCTGCCGGATCTTGGTATCCGAATTCCATGATCAGTAATATGGTTTCTATGATTTGTCGTAGTTATGTTAATTGTACTAGGGGTACTCTCTGAGTCTTTAATGCAGTGGTTCCCCGTTGCCTTCTATATCTTTATGCCGTTGACCGTTACGTTGTTAATAGGTTCATTCGCCTTCGAGACCGATTTACCAATCTCAGGACAAAAAGGTGCCCTTCCACTTATCAGCTCATCCAACTTATCCGCCAGAAGCAGTTGGCCAATAAGTGGGAGGATTACTTATACCGGCAACATGGAAATCTCTTGGACGTCAGAGCCTCGTTTGCTATCTGGCAGGATGCACCGAATGGTCAGGATCAGACCATTACACGTGCAGGTGAGGTTGACATTTGGATAGGAGAGGCTATACGTTGCGCATCTCTATCCCTTACATCCGGGGCTTAATCTCATATAAACATAATATTTAATTTAGAGATGTCACAAGAAATCAGTTTCAGAAATAAATATTTTCATTTGGGAATTCTTCCATTTGTCCGTGACAATTTTAGAAGGTCCGTTATTTAGAGTAGACGTTTATACATAAATTTTCATTAAAACGAGAAGTCGGTAAATGGACTTTTTTATTACTTTTGGATAATTAGAGAAAATTACCCAATCCTTTTGTACATAGAAAATTTTGAATTTTGAAAAAAACTTGATAAAAACGGTCCTGTGTATCATATTTAGAAGAATAATATAAAAACGTTCAGATTGAAAGTCGCAATTACTTAATAAAGATGTTTGAATTACCTTCTACTTAAATAATTGAATGAAGCAATGCCCCGTTACTAATAGTGTATAGTAATTTATAGGATACAAGATATAAATTAGCTTTAAAACAATAAAAATTACTTTGACTCTTTTTATAACGATTATATAATTCATATTAAAAAGATTTTTAAATATAAATAATATTGCCAAACACAGCTTTAAACACTACAACATTTTAAAATGTGCAATAATACATCACTTTATTGCGACAAATATAATAAAGTCGAAACAAAATGGGTAAAAATAAAATTTTATATATAAAAAATTCCGAAACTGATAAAGTCAGCTTTTAGTTAGAATTATCGATATCGCTGTACTATAAGCGTAGGTTTGCTTTTTGTTCTAAACGTAGAAATCCATTTCTTTTTCTTACATCTCCATAGCTCTTGTCTAGAAACTGTATCCTACGCCTTCTCAAGACCTATAAATAGCAAATGTAGCCTTCTCGCCGTATTTCTCTATTAATTACAACAAACCGAACAAAGCATCCGTTTTGAGCCTTCCAAACCTGTACAGGTGTTTCATCAGATCCTACTGCCTTACCATTGATAGGAGAATAGCGAGAAATGACAACCTCATTTCTTGCTATCCTGGTTTTACATTCTCATTTGCCATCCCGCATCTTTTCAAGTCCTTTGATATATTGTCTCTTGCTTTAGCAACGCTGTATAACCTTTTCATCCCCTCAGGTCTTTTCAACTCTTCAAACAGCTGTGAAGACGAGCTTTCCTTAGCAATAGCTACAGTACACTTTGCTTTTCTCTTTTCCATCTTGTATATATCCTTTTCTTGATCTATATTAAACCTGCCATATCTCTTTCTAGCCTATTTCTTCTATCTAACCTTCTGTTGCAGTTCACCGTTCCATCACCAAGTTTCTTTGTCTCTAGGAAGCCCTTTACCAGATGTTTTTTCTAGCACTTCCTCTCCCATTCGCACCACAATTTTACTCTTGGCTTTCAACCAGTCATTTACCGTATCTTTTTTTTAAGCTCTTCCAGTAATCTGCTCTTTAAGACTCTTCCCATATATTTATCCTTTAACTTCTATCATTTTACATTCTAGTGTCATACTTGCTTTCCATTCCTCCTCATCTTTAACTCCGTATCCACTATCACCGGTCGGTGTTGACTAGCAACACAATCACCCTTTATCACTTTACAGTTGGTAACTTTTTTAGCAGACTTCTTCTACACAGTATAAAATCTACTTTGACCATTTTCTTTCTTTAAATGTAATAAACTTGATTTTGAAAGAGTTTATAGGAGTTCTAACATTATGTATATAATGTAATAATGTTAGATAATAACATAATTAATAATAATCTTAATAATGTATATTAAGATATGGTTCTTCTGATAGCATTTTGCCAGTAACCTAGTTCTTTCTAATATATGCACTAGATGGCGGCAAAAAATGGTACGTCTGTGTTCTTAAAGAAAATCAACTATTGCACCATCCAAATATATTCATAAGACATCCGTGAAATAGTTTCGAAACACAATTCAGATTTCTGCTTTAATCTGTGCCTTCTAAAAATTGCAAGGCAAAACAGACGTTGATAAAGGTGTTAAAAGAGACATGAGGAATCTAAAATTTCCATTCCACGATATATCTCGTCAACTAAGCAGAAATCTTTAGCGAATTGGTTTCTTGTACTCATACAGAGTATATCCGAATAAAATGAAAAATACAGTAAATATTTGATTTGACTTTTTTGTTATCAGATGTCGCTATTGCGTCCCTATCGAAGCCATTTTAGTGTTGCTTCTTAAAATACAGGGAAGATTGATTTTTCAGTTTGAAAACGCCTATGAATAACTGTTCTGATGAGACCTATTAGGTCGAAATACGTATCAACAGATACATAGACGCTTTGTAAGTGAAATCAAATCTTTACTGTCTTTTTCATTATGTTCATAAGAATATATATTTAGAAAGCATATTTATATACAGATATTTATTGGTTGGCATTTAACCATACCGATAATTACTAAGATTGGCGAATGGATTTGATGTTCCCAGTCGTATAAACCCAAACAAACAACTTCAACCACACCCAGTCTCTAACCAATCTAACCATGCGGATATTATACTAATTAAGTGGTGTTCCGTAAGCGAACGATATCTTAAAGCTGTTTAGCCACCAAAAATCAAAGTCGTCCATCTGGTTATCTAAGACAGACGTTGTAATTTGAATTTTTAATGTTTATATATCTGGTTTAACAGTTAAAATAATTCAAATATGCCAAAAGATCCTGTTAAAGAAACATAATTAATATTAAGGGTGTTCAAATATTTTGAGACCAAAAAAGAAACTGGACAAACTTTTCGATCTGTTGCAGCTCATCATATAGTGAGTTGTGAATAAAATTATTCTAAATTTAGGTAGTATTTTATCGCCAAATCATCAGTTTCTCTGTACTATAAAAAGTTATAAAGATGGTTAAATATTTACAATGAAGGTCTAGTTTTTATAGACAGAGTTAATATTAAAACTATAGAACTGTTGATATTTATGTAAACTTATTTGATTTAATTTATATAACCGCAAAACACAATAAATAAAAGTGTTAAATTTTATAATCACTTCTCAGGATTACGTAAATCATTTGAGAGGAATATGATCTTTCGTAATTGAAGATTCTCATCAATTTACATTTAATATAATTATCTAAACTTAACATGTTAACAGGTTGATTGCCATCAGATACGTAAAGTGACACATAAATTATTTAGGTGTTGTAAACGGTAGCTAGGGACGTTCATGAAAAATTAAGAAATAACTATCCAGAAATTCCTTGAATTTTGACCAAAAGAAATTAATAATTTCCTTCAGATTTTTTATTGGGATTATATATTTAAAAAACAAAATTTTAAAGTACAATAAAATAGGCAACATAGTTAAAAAATAATTTTTAAAAAATAATAAACAAAGCTTAAAAAATAATTTAATAATTAAGTGTATTTCCCACAACATAGCAAAAAAAATGTTTTTCCCTTTTCGGGATTTTGGTGTTTTGGAATATCCGTGTTGTAAGAAGGTAGTGTCCACCTGGCTTTTATACAAATTTGAGAATCCCTTAATATCGGAGCACATAGTCAAAATGCTCAGTATATATATTCGTATGAACTTAACACATTGCAGTTTTACATTATAAAAATAATGATAATAACAATAATAAATAAGAAAACACAAACATTGAACATATAAAATTAAAATTATTAAAGTCGAAGGTTACAGCCTCGAAGACAATCTCTTGCCTTGGGAGTGAGTAGGTGGATTTCTTGAAGACTGCCAACGAACTTGGTGGCTGGACACTCGAAGACGATGTGGTTAATTGTTTGTTCAACAGCGCTGCATTTGTCACATCCCAGACTGACATTTATACCCCATTGGTTCAGCAACTTGTTACAAACTCCATGACCAATTCGTATTCCATTAAGGTTGCGCAATTCACGACGACGAAGAGAAAAGCCGTCTGGTTTAATTGTAGGGTTTTCTATGAGATTAACATTTCTGATATCTGGATTTCATTCGCCCATCCAGTGCTTCTCAGTAGTGACATCAGCCAATCTTGTAGCAGTTCTAGTAGATGGATGTCTGGATTTCAGTCTTAATTCTCTTTGGTCTAGCACAGCAATGTCTGTATTTATCGGTAGTGTTGGGTTTTGTTGGCATTTTTAAACTAGGGTGTTGAGTGCGGATAGTCGTCTTGTTGCTGGTAGAGCAATGTTGCTTAAAACTGGAAGCCATTGGGTTGGTGTGTGCTTTATAGTTCCCATCATGTGCCTCATTGTTTGGTTTAACTGGATATCTATGACGTTTATGTGATGACTGTTTAGCCAGAGAAAGAGCGAAATATTCTGCAGTAGGATATACTATCGACAGCGCGCTCGTTCTGATGACCTCTGCATTAGACCCCTATGATGTATTTGCTAATTTCTGAATAATGTTATTGCGGGTCTTTATTTTTGCTGAAACGTTTTCCAAATGATGTTTAAATGTTAGGGTACGATCTAAAGTTACGCAGAGGTATTTTGGGTTCGAACTGTGCTTTAGAATGGTTCCATCGCATTCTATGTTTAGTCTGTAATTTCCCTTGTGGTTGTTAAGAAGGAAAGCTGTTACTTCATTCTTCGATAGGTTTGGTTGTAGGCCCCATTTCTTAAATTATCTGGTATCAGTATTTAGATCTGCTTCTATTGTGGCCCATAGAAGCAGATCTAAATACTGTAAACCTAATCTAGCTAATCTAATCTAATCTAATCTAACCTTATCTAATCTAGGTCAAATTTCCAGTAATTTCTATTGATTCAATATTTTGTCGGTTCTAATCGGTATTTTGTGAAATAAATTTCAGGATTATCTTTTATAAAGGTTTTAATATTGTTAAACTATCTTTAGTTATTCTTTTGATTGTATTCACAAGCATTTACCATAAACATTCTACTAAAGTTAATTTGGTAAAACAAATGAAAAATAGGGTTCTAAAAATTTCAGATAAGTTATTTCATCAGAAAAATCTCAAATTACTTTATGATTTATTTATAAATAATTTCTATCCACCACTTCTGTTAAGAGGATTTCTGCATAATCCACCATTGGAAACATTAAGCACTATAACAAATTCAATACCTACTAATATAATCACTAATACTGATACACATAATACTGTGACTACCCAAATTCCTCCAACATCTAAGACGCAAATAATTTTCAAATCCTATGATAACATCAAAAACAGTTTTAACAGTTATTTCTATTTCTTCAAAACTTAAAAATCTAACCCTTAAAGAACAGATATCAGATGTAGTTTACAGCATTCCTTGTAATGATTATAATAGGAAATATATTGGTCAAACTTCTAGACGTATCAAAGACCGCATCACTACTAATAAAATGACTGTAGGCTTTATCGTGATAGGTATTCATTAGTTAACCACGTTTACACTCAAAATCATAGAATGAATTTTGCAGATATCAAAATCCTTAAAAAAGAAACAACCTATAATGGAAGACTTTTTAGAAATGACACATATTTTTTTTATTGTATATATCAAAGCCTATACTGTCGGGTAAACCCCAGAAAACAACGGGAGATTCGTAGAGGAAGTTAAGAAGATACCTTTAAGAAGACAAGTTTAAGGAAACACATATCTATAAGCTGCAGACAACAATAATATATCCCTGGCGTTACACAGGACACAAACGCATTCATAACAGGATACAAAAGTTTTGACAATAACGATGCCTTTACTGAAAATACTATCAAATAAGGTATAGGTAAAATGATATTTCGAGTACTAAGAGTAGTAAGAAAGAAAAGAGAGGAAAACATTAGATAAAATATACTTAATCTACAGCGGCAAAATAGCCTGCAATATAATAAATAAACTAAGCAACATTTTAAGTAGCAATAGGGTCCTTAAATAACACAAATCAGTAACGTAATCTAACTTTAATGGTAATAAATCTGGAACTAGGCTCACACCTAGTTCTGGAATACAGAAGGATCTTAGCTACTAATGTGCTGACCAAGAAGGTCAATTTTATATGGGTCTTTGGACAGTCGTGTATAAATAGGAAGGGGCAGACCGAGATTTTCTTGCAATACGGAGCTCGTCAACACTGCCTATGGACACGAACCTTTGATTGGAGTGCCCTTCAGTACTGGGTAGGTATTCTCAACAAGAAAAGATATAAGACTTTTGGATATGTGGTGGAGATATGGGATAGGCTAGGCTTTACGGAACAGGGCCTTCTGAGAGTCATAACTTAACTTCTACTACATCACCGTATGCTCTTTAGTGATCAGAGTGCTTAATGGCCACTATAGACATAGGCGGTACCTATTTAGTTTGGTAGACAACCCAAGGTGCCATATATACGACGACCAGGAAAGCTCCTGTTATGTCCTTTCTAAAAGCCCAACACCGAACTACAAAAGATGACAAAGCGTTAAGGAAACTTGTCACTTTTGCAGAAACAAGTCTATTTATTGGTGAATTAGGAGACGAGCCGAAGATCGACTCATTGCAGGCCTAGTTCAGACGATACGGGGTGATCACGTGATCATGGACATGTCCAGAAAGTCTAAGTGTCTTATCATCTACTATCCTGACTTAAGAACTATTAAGCCTAGTTTATATGAGTCGAGTAGCCGTCCAAGTTACTTGTACAAGCAACTTTAAACAAATATTCAAGTTTGAAGGGTATTCAAGTAAAACATTTAGACTATCCAAGTAAAATAACTGAACTTAAACAGCGGTTCAGAGAAGAGGGAAAAATTAAGCAAAAAAGATCATCTGTTCCAGTACCAGACTTCTTACGTTTTGCAGTTTCAGCACGTTCCTGGGAATATGTCGTGTTCAGATTTTTTATTTTATTCTTTACATCGTGAGGATCAGCAACACCTGCAACACCAGCACACGAGCAAAACTTGACAGCGAGTACGTATTTACTCGAACGATTGTTTACATTAAGCAAATATGAGATAGGCCGTTCAAGTATGGTCCCACCACCACTGCGTTTCATGGTGGGAGGCGCCTTCTTGAACAAGTAAGTCGGATTACTTTTAAGTTACTTGATTTGCTTGGCTGCTTGTTCAAGTTCTTGATCAATCACTTGAATATTTGCCTACACGATTCAACTTACTGATTTCCAGTTACTTGCTCAAGTAACTTGAGCAGCTGGTCAACTCATGTAAATCTTATTTTATAGATATTTTATAGAATCAGGTCTTGAAAAAAAAAGTCTTCGTTATAGTGAAAATCGCAACACACGCAATGTTAGGTGTTATGCTCCAATCTTGATATTTGTAATTTGTTTGTTTTTCACGTGATTTACAATAGAGTTTGTCTTTTCTCTCAGTACATTAATTAATTACTTTTTGGACTATTTTTATTAAAATTCGACTTTGACAGCTTTCACCATTACATGCAACTCAAAAAATTAAAATGCCAATTTTTTTCTTCAGAAATTTATTAGATAGATAGAACGTTTATTGACCACTTTACATAAAGTTTGAAGTCCGTATAAAAAATACAATAAAAGATATAATAATGTAAACTTAAAATTAACTTGACCATATTGGCTAAAGTAATATACATATGTAAGTATTAGCAGAAGAATTAAAATTAAAAATTTAAGATAAAAAAGATCTCTAACAAAAAAAAAAAACAAACCTAAACTGTCACTGTAAAACTATTTTTGAAATATGGAACAAAAATGTACAAATAATTAAGAATATTCTTGAATCGATGACTAAATAAACTAATACATAAAACTAATACATTTTAATAGCAATAATACAATGTGATATGTAGATAGTAAATCGACAGTATTCTGACCAAACTGGGTACACGTTACAAAGGTGTATTGAAGTATTCTGTCTTTGAGTAAAAACAATTTGTTAAAAAATGCTTTCTGATCCTATTTTTAAACAGTGGTGGAGACAGAATTTTATTTCGTTAGGCAGATAGTTATACAAGTGAATATCAATTGAATTCTTTGTGCTCTTTGATAGTCTGAATCGTTTGTGACCTAATTAAATCCCTCGATCTTGTTAGATGATCATGTAATTGGGAGTTTATAGTAAACTTATTTTTATTATCGTAAATTTCCAACAGTGTTGCATACATATAAAGCGAAGGTAGAGGCATAATACCCATGTTCAAAAATAATGGTTTACAATGATCCCTTAAATCCGCTCCAGCAAGTATCCTCACCACCTTCTTTTGTAATTTAAATATTCTGTCGGCATAACCAGAGTTGCCCAAACAGCTATTCCATATTGTATATGACTATGAAACAATGAAAAAGTAACACATTTAAGGGTACTTTTAGGTACCAAATAAACCAGGTTACGCATTACAAATATTGTACTGGCGAGTTTAGAACTTAAGTTGTCTATATGGATGCCCCAATCTAAGTTGTCATTCATAACAATTTGATGCTATATCCAAAAATGTGTCTTCGATCTGAGCTGAAAACTATATTTTGATTTTTATCCTCGTTTAGTTTTAGTTTATTATGTGTAAACCAGTTTTTAATTTAAGCACATCGTTTCCTATTTTGTTATTTAAATTATATTGATTCTGGTCGGTACTAATAACGGTTGTATCATCTGCAAAACATATACACCTTAAGGGGTGGGTATAATGAAATATATCGTTGAGATATAGAAGAAAAAATGTAGGTCCTAATATAGACCCTTGGGAAACTCCATGTTCAACGTTGTGAAAATTGGAGTAAATTATTATTTAAAAAAACGGCCTATTTTCTGTTTATTAAATACGATCGAAATAAATTATAAGCAATTTAAAAAAATTAAAGTATCAAATAAAATTAGCTGAAAATACTTGATTCAAATTAAACATAAAAGGTCATTGTCTATGAAGTAACCTCTATCAGATTGATTTATTCGATCTGATTGATTTATCAACACCATCACTGTATCAAAATATAAAGTACCTATTTAGTCTACATTTTCACCAATAAATCATCGTCAAAGTGTATTGAAAGCTATCATAACAATTAAGTCACATTAATAAATGTTTTACAGATCATTAATTATAGTAATTGGATTTTTATTCATCAGACAATTAACAATTATTCTACATTTTAAATATTACTATTCTTATTTTCGTTTTCATCACACATAAGAGACTATTTTGACATATCTCTTTTTAAGGTTGCATTCCTTATACAAAATAGCTATAGGCGCGAAATGGATAATTATTATTTTATTCATCGCTTATTGTAATAGGTTTGTATTATATTCCTTGACTGACGTAGCGTGAAAACGAGCTTATTCACGAAACAAATTACATACTATTATTATATTTAAAAATTGACAAAAACATATAGCCATGTGTTAAAATAACTGAAACAAAATTAAAATTTATATATTTAAAAACAACAACAAAATAACGATTAAAGGCATTTGATTGCGTGGATTATAATAAAATGTTAAGTTCTTTACAGAACATTAACTTAGATGATATAGATCTTAGTTTAACAAAAAATTCTTATTGGAGGGAAAGTATCAAGATTAGGATCAAACATCTAGAAATATATATAGTATAAGTAAAAAAGAAAGAATGAGAAAAAAAGATACTGAGAAATCACTAGATTTTAATAGACCAGCATTTCTGTGTCTGATTGACCTAAAGAAAGCTTTTGACAAAGTAAGACTCAAAGATGTATTCCATCTTTTCTATAATAGAGAAGTTCCCCTAAATATTATAACTATCGATAACATCTACCAAAACAACAAAATAGAAGTCAGAATAAATGGACAACTTATAGAACCTATAGAAATAGGCAGCGGAATAAGACAAGGGGATTCATGATCCTCAATTTGATTATGGATGAAATCATCAAAACCGTTAACAAAGGAAGAGGATCTTCTTCTTCGGGTTCCTTCTCCTAGCGGAGGTTGGAAATCATCATCGCTATTTTAACTTTGTTGGCCGCATTTCTGAATAATTCTAATGAGCTGCAGCCGAACCACTCTCTCAAATTTCTTAGCCAGGACATTTTGCGTCGTCCTGGGTTTCTCTTCCCTTGTATCTTTCCTTGCATAATCAACCTCAGTAATACGTACTTCTGACCCCTCATTAAATGTCCCAGATATTAAATCTTTCTAATTTTAACAGTTTTTATGACTTCACATTCTTTCTTCATTCTTTGTAACACCTCTATATTAGTTACTTTTTCAATCCACGATATTTTATGCATTCTCCTGTAGCACCACATCTCAAAGGAGTTTAAATTTTTTGATTTCAGACTGCTTTATTGTCCACGCTTCCATGCCATATAGTAAAGTAGAGAAGACGTAACAACGTAGCATTCTTGTGCGAATCTCTAGATTAAGGTTACGGTTGCAAAGTAATTTCTTCAATTTTATGAACGTGTTTCTTGCCATTTCTATTCTAGATCTGATCTCCTTTACTTGATTTCCATCTTCGGTTAGCCACGTTCCTAAATATTTATATGTTTTTACTCTTTCTATCGTTGTATTATTGATGATCAGGTTATTTACATTTTGTGGTTTTTTTGAGAATATCATTGATTTCGTTTTCTTGAGATTCATTTGCAGTCCGTAACTTTCACATGCATTGTATACATGTTGTATTATGTACTGTAGATCTTCCATGTCACTTGCAAATATGACAGTATCGTCGGCATATCTAATATTATTAATGCTATTTCCGTTGACATAAATACCTTCCACGATATCCAATAAAGCCTCTTGAAAAATCACTTCACTGTAGACGTTGAATAAGAGTGGTGAAAGGATACACCCTTGTCGAACTCCTCTAAGTATACTTACTTCCTCTGTCAGTTCTCCTTCGACTCTTATTCTTGCTTTCTGGTTTTGATACAGATTCGATATAATTTGTAGATCTCTACTATCAATGTTTTTAGTCTTAAGAATACTTAAAAGCTTCTCATGTTGAACTCTATCAAAAGCTTTCTTGAAATCTATAAAGCAAGCATATATGTCCTTATTCATATCCAGGCATCGTTGTGTCAGAACATGGACTCCAAATAATGCTTCTCTAGTTCCTAGACCCTTTCTGAAACCCATCTGTGAATCACTTATTTCTTGTTCTAATTTCATGTGGATTCTGTTATGTATGATTTTAAGGAAGGTTTTCAATGTGTGGCTCATTAACGCAATTGTTCGATAGTCATTGCAAAAGGAAGAGGATACAGAATGGAAAATAAATAAATCAAAATACTCTGTTACACAGACAACGCAATATTGATAGCCCAAGATGAAGATAGTCGGCAAAGACTGATCCACAGATTTAACATAAGAGCAAAAGAATTTAATATGACAATCTCATCTCAGAAAACTAAAACAATAGTAGTCAGCAAAGAACCAACTAGATATAAAATAGATGGCATCGGTATTGAACAAGTAATGAAAATAAAATATCTTGGAATTACACTGTCTAGCTATGGAGACCTGCACAAAGCAGTGAGAGATCAAGTACAAAAAGCAAATAGACTGGCAGGATGCCTTAATAACACTATATGGCGAAACAGACACATTGACACAGAGATGAAATCAAGAATTTATAAAGCCAATGTAAGACCAATAATGACATACGCCTCAGAAACAATTCCCGACATAGCCACAACGCAAAGGCTACTGGAAACGGCAAAGATGAGAGTACTGAGAAGAATTACAAAGAGAAGTGAAGACATTAGAAGAAAATATAACATACAGTGTATAAATGAATGGACACAAAATAGAGAAAAGAATGGAATAACCACATAAGCAGAATATAGGAGACCCGTGTCGTCAAAATAGCAAGAAAAAAATCAGCAGAAGAAGTATCGGACGACCGTGCAAAAGATGAAGTGAAAACCTTCCATAGAGGTATTAATCCGCCAATGAACATCTTACTTTGACATCTCATACGTCAAAATCAGACCAATAGCAACGAAGATATGTTTTAATGTCCATTTGGCAACGCCGCCATCTTTGTTTTTGTCTCCCCGCCTTCTCCCCGTTCCAAAGAGCCCTCGTACGCCCCAATCGGACCAATAGAAACGAAGATACCCAATAATGCCCTTTCGGCATGCTCCGATGTGCACGGCACATATTTCATTCAACCCCATTTTTTATCCCCTTTCCAACGAGCCCTCGTACGTCATCCTACGTTAAGCCGTTTGGCATTTGCAACCGGGGGTTGCGATTTTAGGGGTTGCAATTTAGGGGTTGCGCTCAGATCCCTGTAGTATATCTACTAAGAAGGCGCCTCCCACCACGGAACACAGTGGTGGTGGGACCATACTTGAACGGCCTATCTCGTATTTGCGTAATGTAAACAGTCGTTCGAGGAAATACGTACTCGCTGTCAAGTTTTGCTCGTGTGTTGTTATTGTTGCAGGTGTTGCTGATCCTCACTATGTGAAGAATAAAATAAAAAATCTGAACACGACATATTCCCAGGAACGTGCTAAAACTGCAAAACGTAAGGAGTCTGGTGCTGGAACAGTTGATCTTTTTCGCTTAATTTTTCCCTCTTCTCTGAACCGCTGTTTAAGTTCAGTTATTTTACTTGGAAAGTCTTAATGTTTTACTTAAATACCCTTCAAACTTGAATATTTGTTTAAAGTTGCTTGTACAAGTAACTTGGACGGCTACTCGACTCATATAAACTAGGCTTAATAGTTCTTAAGTCAGGATAGTAGATGATAAGACACTTAGACCTTCTGGACATGTCCATGATCACGTGATCACCCCGTATCGTCCGAACTAGGCCTGCAATGAGTTGATCCTCAGCTCGTCTCCTAATCCACCAATAAATAGACTTGTTTCTGCAAAAATTACAAGTTTCTTTAACGCTTTGTCATCTTTTGTAGTTCGGTGTTGGGCTTTTAGAAAGGACATAACAGGAGCTTTCCTGGTCGTCGTATATATGGCACCTTGGATTGTCTAACAAACCAAATAGGGACCGCCTATGTCTATAGTGGCCATTAAGCACTCTGACCACTAAAGAGCATACGGTTACGTAGTAGAAGTTAAGTTATGACTCTCAGAAGGCCCTGTTACGTAAAGCCTAGCCTATCCCATATCTCCACCACATATCCAAGAGTCTTATATCTTCTCTTGTTGAGAATACCTAGCCAGTACTGAAGGTCACTCCAATCAAAGGTTCGTGTCCATAGGCAGTGTTGACGAGCTCCGTATTGCAAGAAAATCTCGGTCCGCCCCTTCCTATTTATACACGAGTGTCCAAAGACCTATATAAAATTGACCTTCTTGGTCAGCACGTTAGTAGCTAAGATCCTTCTGTATTTAAGAACTAGGTGTGAGCCTAGTTCCAGAGTTATCATTATTAAAGTTACATTACGTTACTGATTTGTGTTATTTAAGGACCCTATTGCTACTTAAAATGTTGCTTAGTTTATTTATTATATTGCAGGCTATTTTGCCGCTGTAGGTTAAGTATATTTTATCTAATGTTTTCCTTTCTTTTCTTTCTTACACAGAAAAAGAAGCAAGGGAAAGATGCGAACAAATTGAGACTCTGCAGTCAAACTACAATAGTCACAATGTACACAGGAAAGTTAAAGAACTCATAGAGGGACTAAGGCGAAAGCAGAAAGGAAATATAACTGATTCTGGTGAAAACATCATCTTGGATAAACAAGGTAAAATAAGAACGTGGAAAGACCATCTAGAAACACTATTTGAAGACCAAACAGATTATACCTTTGGGCTAGAAGAAGAGGTAAATGATGGACCAAGAATATTTCAGCAGGAAGTTTATTCCGCAATAACACCGCTAAAGGATGACCAAGCGTCAGGTCTTGATAATATACAAGCAGAACTACTGAAACTAATGGACAACTAATCAATAGTAATATTCGCAAAGATATTCAACAACATATACAACTCTGGAGAAATATCAAGAGAATGGCTGAAATCTGAGTTTATTGCACTTCCAAAAAACCAGAAGTCAGAAAATGTGAAGATTCCCGTACTATAAGCCTCATGAGTCATGTCCTAAAATTGTTCCTAAAGATAATTCATAAGAGAATCTACAAGTTGTGTGAGAGTCAAATTTCTCCAAACCAATTCGGGTTTGCAAATGCTGTTGGTACTAGAGAGGCTTTTTTTCTCAGTACAAGTCTTATTCCAGAAATGTAGAGACATCAACTGCGACGTATACGCCTGTCTGGTTGATTACGAGAAAGCGTTTGATCGAGTACAGCACGCCAAGATGATGCAAATACTAAAAGAAGCAAAAATTAACAACTAAGATCTGAAAATAATTAGAAATATTTACTGTAATCAGACAGAAAATATCTAGAGTTGAAGATGAACACACTGACTATGTGAAAATCATGCGTGGAGTGAGGCAAGGCTGTATTTTGTCTTGCAGCTTCAATCTGTGCTCTGAAAGAATATTTATCGAAGCTTTGCACGAAACTGAAAAAGGTATTGTACTAAATGGTTAACGGCTAAACAACATCAGATATGCAGATGACACCATAGTATTTGCGGACAACTAGAAGACCTACAAGTTCTTATAAACAAAAATTAGAGTCAACAATATGGACTCAATATAAACGTTAAGAAGACAAAGCTTATGATAATTAGCAAGAAGAGAATAGTCTTATGATAATTAGCAAGGAAAGGAGGTCCTCAGGAGAATGAATAAGAACCGAGACCACCATCAAATCTCGAAAGTTACAATTCTTCTCCTCTCTCCTGGCTCTCCTTCAAGCCACATTGCAAGGAAAAATATTTTGAAAACGAGGTGCAGGAAGAAGAAGAACATCTTGGTTAAAGAACCTCAGAAGATAAATATTGCCATGACGATCGCCAAGATTCGTAAAGGATAGGCCATTCAAGAAGAAGAAGAATTTTTTTTCTTACTCCTAGCTAATAAGGGTGATCTACCTTAAACATTTTTTGTAATAAATAATTGATGGATTCGACCGTAACTTGATGGAAATTCATTTTATGTAACAATAAAACACTGAAAACTTTGTTTTGGAAATTTGAAAACAAAGTTTTCAATGTTTTATTGTTACATTTTTTTTTATTGTTTAGACACAATTTTTATTTTTATTTTTTTTATATAATGTGGCATTAAATAAAAAACCTCCTAATTTTCATTCCTAACAGCACGGAGTAGGGATGAGAATAAAGCCGGTCTCCTGTCTTTCTCACACAATAAGTTTTTTCTCATTTCGACAACTCTACATAGTTTGAGGCCGTCTTTCTCTAAAATATATAAGAAACAATATTTATATTTTTATATTCCCATTTTCATTACTAGAGCAATTTACGTTTGTACTTTTTATGCTGTAGAGTTGACCATTGATCTTCTTTTTCTTTTGGTGCCTACCCTCTGTGAATGTTGGCAATCACGTTGGTCCATACAACTGTGTTGACAGCTGCACTAAATAGATATATAGTAGTCATTCCTGCCCACTGTCTGATGTTCTTCAACCACGATGTCCTTCTGCGCCCTTGAGATCTTTTGCCTTCTATCTTGCCTTGTAAAATTAGTTGAATTAGGTGATACTTCTCATTGCGCATCATGTGCCCTAAGTATGTCATCTTTCTGGTTTTCACGGTCTGCATAATTTCCAGATCTTTATTCATACGTTGGATCACGGTGTTATTTGTCACATGATAGATATAGGAAATTCTGAGCATGCGGCGGTAGCACCACATTTCAAAGGCTTCTAATGGTTTGGATGTTGTCTCCATCAAGGTCCAGCCTTCGAGTCCATATAAAAGGTAGAAAATACATAGCATCTCAAGACTCGTGTTCTTATATCAATGTTTAGGGGCATATTACATAAAACCTTTCTGAGCCGATTAAAGACAGCTCTCGCCTTTTCTATACAACATATTTTCCTGGGAGTGGTCCCATTCCTTATTTAGGCTGCATCCAAGATATAAATTTTGTCGACTATTTTCAAGGGTTTATTATTAGCTGTGAATTGATGCTGTATTACGTCGTTTTTACTTACCACAAGAATTTTGGTCTTCTTACAGTTTAATTTCATGTCGTATCTGTCACAAGCTTCTACTACACGATCTATTAATGTTTGCAGAACCTCCGCATTATCAGCAATCAAAACCGCATTGTCCGCATATCTTAAATTATTTATGATTTCGCCATTGGTTTTTATACCTTCTCTTAAACTAACAATAGCTTCCCTGAACAGCATTTCCGAGAAAGTATTGAAAAACGTCGGTGACAAAATGCAGCCCTGACGTACTTCCCGTTTTGTCGTGAATTCTTGTGAGGTTTTCTTGTCTACTGGTACAGTTGCCCTTTGCTGTAAGTATAAATTTTTAATTAGGCGTAAATCTTTGTCATCAATACTAGATTCTTTCAGTATCTGAAATAATGTTTGATGTTGCACCTTGTCAAATGCTTTTTCAAAGTCTATAAAACATGCGTAAACTTCGCAATTTACGTCTCGAGCTCTTTGCATCAATGCTTGCGTAAATCTTTGTCATCAATACTAGATTCTTTCAGTATCTGAAATAATGTTTAATGTTGCACCTTGTCAAATGCTTTTTCAAAGTCTATAAAACATGCGTAAACTTCGCAATTTACGTCTCGAGCTCTTTGTATCAATGCTTGTATGGAAAATGGGGCCTCTCGCGTTCCCAGTCCGCTTTTAAACTGAATACTGCTAATGTTTTCTTCAAGTTTTCTATATATGCGAGAGTGAATAACAGAGAGAACGATTTGGAGTGCATGGCTCATTAAATGGAGTGCACTTGACTTTTTGAGAATATGGGTAAAGGTGGAAAGTAGTCAATTTGTAGGAAATTCTGCAGTTTCATAGATTTTGTTCAGTAGACTCGTTAGGAGTTTAAGTTGGTTGTTTTCAAATAGTTTCAATATTTCAGCTTGTATGTTATCAGGTCCAGGTGCTTTATTGGTTTTTTGTCCAACATTGATGGACCATTGATGACATTAGTGAAATGCAGTATAGGTTTTATTTTTGCTTATTATTTACATATTACTTATGTTCAGTATTGTCCTGTGAAAAAATATAGATATAGTCCGAATATCGCGTTTATTCAAGGTCTAAACAAGGTCTATTTGACAAATGAATCAATATTAATTGATTTACCTGTCAAATAACTAGTCGTTGAATTTGCCTCTTTAATTTATTTTGTAATTGTATTGGATAAAAACTTATTCTCAGGGTGTATCTAATATATTGATGAATAAATCTTAAAATGTTATATCATCCAGTAATAAATCTGATTTGTTGTAAGATCCATAAACAGCATGTAAAATAAGCTTTTTATATAAACGGCAATATAAACCGGCAGCTTGCAAAATTCAGTACCGGAAATTACAAAAGCGTTTAACGTTCTTCATGCACGATCTAAAAATTGCTAAAAAGCGCGGTACGACCGGTACGTGACGCTCATTCATTTAACCATTTAACTCACTATTATTCAATTTCCAAATGTACACGATTTTCTCGAAACCTTATAATTACTGTACTAATCCAACTAATTTTGTTTGTTTTGAACAGTCATGCTATTAGTTGTTATATGTGATCGATAAAAATTATACCTTGTGAGTTCAGGTGTATAATTTACTGTGGCTCCGGTTCGCAAAAGTAAGATTAATGACACCTCCTGGCTGTGATTAGACCCATTAAACTAATTTTGACTTCGGCAAGGTGATGATGGTAGATTAATTGTAAACATTGGTTAAAAGGATATGTAATTTTAATCAATTTCGTAAGTTATTACCTTTATTATAAAAATCTTTATCATTCCAATAATCTAAAGAAGTAGAGGTATGTGGGAGTTTCACTGAAAATTTTGTAATAGATAAATAAGACAGCATACAAACAATATTTTATTTTATTGCATTTCAAAAAATTTACGTAGAAATTACATTTTATAATTTACTATTTTTATTGAAAATAAGCCAAAATTTTTATTCAAAGTAAGTTTATTTAACGTTTCTGCCTTTATTTCGAAAAGCATTTTCAAAATACACAACATTGATAGATTAAACAAATTTTGTTTTTCAAATCATGAATGTGTTGCTTGTGTGAGTCCATTTCAAATAGGTAAAAAATAATAAATAAGACTTACTCACAATCAATTTAATTTAACTATCAGACGACCGGTTTCGCTTTCTACAATATGCAAAGCATCTTCAGGTCTCGATACAAAGTTAAATAAATGCTGAAATGATAAAAACCCATATTAGGGTGTTGTCTAATAAAGATAAACAAAGTAGATGTTGTAAATTACAATAATTATGCCAATATTACATGTCTGTGATTTTATTTCAAAAAGAGTAACTTGAATAAAAGGTATAAAAAGTTTTAAAAGTTTAAATAGACAGGGTAAGGCCCACAAATTGTTATACAATAGTCTATTAGATTGTAATAAATTAATAAATGAGCAAATAAATAAAAATTACTTACATGCCGGTACTCTATTAATTGATGGATGGTAGAACATGGTTGAAACTACTAGGTATTGTTGAATGGAGAACTCAATTCTGCTATTGTAGTTGTTTGACAGTAAACGGGAAGTTCTTGACGAGATAGATTTGATCCAATGAAGCAGAGACATGTGTGTGATTGTTTGTTAAATGAAAGTGATGTAATATACCATTGTATTATTAAAAGTTATTTATACTTATTCGAGAGATATATTTATGAAATGTGTGTTATTTATTGATTAATTGTTTTATGAAGGTGACAGTTTTATGACAATGAATAAGTTTAAATGTACAAATTGTGTGGGTGTGCAATTATTTTTTAACTTGTAGTTATCAAATTTCTTTGATAAAGTTCTATTGGCAAAATAGTAGATTATTGCAAAGTCAAGTAAATAAATTTTTTAGAATTAATTGACTTGACTGTATAGTCATTATGATGTATGGTCGAATAAGATTAGAAATGAGTCAGGAATTGATGCATTTTCTAAAGGACTTATGAACATTTGCCTCTTAAAACTGAGCACGTCGCTATATTCTGGGTCTTGCATGCCTACTCGTAGAAACATCATGTTGGAGGCGTATTTTATACCCACAGTTTTTAAGTGCTCTTCAATTATGCTATTAGGTATAGTAGGTCCTACATTAGATATGATTAGTCTCTGGGCAAGGGTTATAAGTCTTCTTACTTCAATCTGGTTACCATCAATATTTATATATTTGTGGGAGCTAAGAAATTGATCAACTACATATTTAGAAGAGAAGTAAATGCAGATGCGGTTATTTGCTATTTTGGTTGCCCAAACAACATTTTTGGGCTGTACTATTGATCCAACAGCTTTTACATATTCGAAATCCTTTATTCCTTGTATGTAGAAAATATAATACTTTGGACTTTTAAAGGATGTTTGAAACTGTTTAATGCATTGAAGTAAGATATATGTGACGTAGTGGGTATATTTTGTGAAGTAGTAGCTAATTCCAATTCATCCATCTTTCCGCTGAGAATTTACGTACATTGGCATAGGATCTGAAGCCAGACTTGGATGTTGGGTACCAATACAGCCGTTCAAAAGTGCTCTAAAAAGTTCTATAGTCATTAAGTTGTATCAATCTTGGAGATTGCGCAGCCAGGATATCCTACGCCTTCCTTGGCGTCTAGTGTCTTGTACCTAACCTTGCAGAATGTTTTATAGCAGACTGTACTGATTTTTAACATGCAATAAGTTGCGAATATTTTTTTTATACACCGCGCAAACACCTGCGCGGTGTTTGTATACTGCTATCTGGTCACAAATGACCAATTATCAGTTATTTCCTGACCTAACATAATAACAGAAAATACTTAAATCTAAGGGCTTACCCTATGGCTTACTCTTATTTTATCTATTAACTAATGCACTATACGCACTATTTATCTATTAACTAACATGCAATAACTTCACAGCACTATACTCTGCTTTTTACACTAAACTGTTACACATTTACACTAGCTCAAATGATTTTGTCTCGCTGGAGCGCCTCGACATTCACATGACTATGCAGCCTCTGCTCGTGACTTGCTGCTGTTCTGTTGATTATTTCGATCACAGTTTCCATACCCAGGTCCTGGTGGAGGTTGCTGTTACGGATATACCAAGGAGCATCAACAATGTTTCTCAGTACTTTATTTTGAAATCTCTGGATAATAAATAGATTACTAGCTTTGGTACAGCCCCAGAGTTGGCACCCATATACCCATACTGGCCTCAGTACTTGCTTGTAGATGGATAATTTATTATGAATTGACAATGTTGAATTTTTTCCAATCAGCCAATACAATTTCTTATATCTAATATCAAGCTCCCCTCTTTTCTTTTTGACATGCACTTTCCAGCGCAGCTTCGCGTCTAGGGTGATGCCCAAGTATTTTGCTGATGTTGCATAAGGAATTCGGGTATCATTTATTCTAACTGGGAAATTTTCTATTTTTTTATTTGTAAAGTTAATGTGTGCAGATTTAGTCTCATTTAATTTCATTCGCCGTTTTCTGGTCAAGTTATGTAGTTTATTTACTAATAGTTGGAATTTATCAGTCGCTTCTTCACTAGTGTCTCCTATCGCTAGTATGGCTGTATCATCCGCGAAGGTGGCAATAGTATTTTGTTCTGGCTTTGGAATGTCACACGTATACAATAGGTACAGGACCGGACCTAAGACACTTCCTTGTGGCACGCCAGCTTTGATCTCCCTTAAGTCGGTGTACACTTCTTCTTGTTTTACTCTGAAATATCTATTCGCAATGTATGATTTCAAGATTTCTGAATACTGTTTAGGCATGAACGTTCTTAGTTTATAGTTTAAACCGTCATGCCAGACTTTATCAAACGCCTGTGCTACATCCAAGAAGATTGTAGAGCAGACTTTATTTTCTTCTAATGTTTTTTCTATTATATTCGTTATTCTGTGAACTTGATCTATAGTGGAATGTTGATTTCTGAAACCAAATTGATGATTTGGTATAAGATTTTTTCTTTCTATTATTGGTTTTAATCTTTTTAATAGAATTTTTCAAATAGTTTTGACATCACCGGAAGGAGGGATATTGGTCGATAGGATATCACTTCATTAGGAGATTTACCTGGTTTGGCGATCATAATTACTTCGGCTACTTTCCAGAGTCTGGGAACATATCTCAATCTAAAAGCAGTATTTATTAGGTGTGTCAGCTTAACTATGGCTTTTTTTGGTAGATTTTTTAATAATTCTCCTGTTATGAGATCATATCCGGGAGCTTTCTTAGAATGTATATTCTCTTTTATCTCTGTTGATACTTCTCTAAGTGATGTCAATGTTATTCTTTCGTCAGTTTGGAATGGTTCTTCCCATCTCAGTTCTTCACTATCATTGTCGTTGGCTTTGAACGTGCTTTCTAAATGATCTGCAAATCGTTCTGCTTTCTGTTCGTTACTTCTAACCCAGTTGCCGTTTTCCAACTTGATAGGAGGGGAATGAATAATTGGTCTCTTCAATCTTTTTGTTGCCTTCCATAAAGAATAATCTGTGTTCTGGTCAGCTGTTAAATTACTTAAAAAATAATTAACTGTTGAATTTTTTATATTCTGTATCTCCCTTTTTAGTTTTTGTGTAGCATTATTTAGACTAGTTTTGACTTTTTTCTACTATGAGTTCTCTGATTTCTTTTGGATAATTGTTCCCTTTTGTTCTAGAAGTTATTGTGGGAGTATTTTCCCAAGCTGACTGTTGGATATTTTTTATAAAAACTTCTAATTCGTCATCAAGTTGCCTCGTGTTTCTTAATGGAACAGCAAGATTCATTTTATGTTCAAGGTTTATTTTGAAGCTCTCCCAGTCAGTTTTTTTATTAGTCAATATTGGATTTGACGATTTGACTAAGTTGCGAATATATTCCAGTTTGCGTCATTTTATAACATGTTTCTTTTGCTACGTAGTCATTCTTTGTAAGACCTTATCATCAATTATTCTATCCATCCAAGATATTCTTAGTGTGCGCATCTTGTACCATATTTAAAATGCTCCAAGCCGCTTCATGGATGTCTCAGACAAGGTCCACGATTCCACCCGGTACAAAACGAAGGAAACAGTAACTATATACACCTACCTAATAAATCCCATACTACTGCAATAAAATTGCCTGGACTAGGACTGTGTACCAACAAATCTAGAGTGTATGGTATTGTTTTACGTGTTGCACAACTAGTTGTAGAAAATAAACTAAGGTACATATCCCTAAAACTAAACTTTGGCACATGTTATAATAAATAAACAAATAGTGGGCCCCAATTTAGACAACAATATTTTATAATCCCAATAACCACATATATGCATATTATTATTTAAACAGCTAAATCCTCGATCCGTACCTGAGTTGAACTTGATTTAAAGATGCGTATTGAACCTATGCTGTCATTTGATGATTTATTGACTAGATAAAACATCTTCATTTTAACGAGCTGCAGACCCATAAAATGAAAATGTCACATATTTCTATATTATGGATAAAAACAACTTTTTGAATCCGGTTTAGGCATGACATCATAAACGAATTAAAAAATTATTGTTTTCTCAAAAATTAGCAACACCCGCATACTTTATTTCTTAGAATTAACATGACACATTCTTGAAATTCCTTAGTGTTCGTCTAGAAATATTTGGAAAATATCTGTTTTTATAAATAATACATATCCCAAAAAGCGAATCTTAGTATGTACAATAAGTTATATTGTGCTTGTTTTGAGGTATTTAAGTAGAAAAATACATAATTAATGTTTTGACAAAAGAGCAGTATTATATCCTCTTTCAACTCTTCCCCTTACTTACTTTACTTTATCGTGTCCGGACGTGTCAGTTCCATCTTTGTTGGCGAGCCACAAATCTTCAAGGGTACATCGATGAGGACAGTTTATGCATGTAAGAAGATGTTCCATATTCTGTGTTTCTCCACAGTCACACATCATCTTGGTCTATTTTTCCCCATTTTGCCATGATTGATTTTACTGCAACGACCCCCGTTCTTATCCTATTCATAGTTTTTCACGTTTGAAAGTCTGGCCGGTCCATTAAACCTGGGGAAGTGGAAAATACTCAGGCGGTTCATCCTGCAGTGTTCCAAGGAAGCTTTTCCTAGATTTTAGTCGCTTTCGTGGTGTTTGAGCTTTGTATAGGACATGCCGCTCGTCCGCGATCTGTTTAATTTTAACTATGTGTTCTGCAACGCCTCTGCGTGTTGAGGGTTCTTCAAAACCCGCTGCTCTATATAGATTTGAAAGTGGCGTTGGTTTCATGCACCCCGTTAGTATCCTGCATGTCTCATTTAGCGCAGTATCAACTTGTTTGGTGTGGACAGATCTGCTCCAAACGGGGCACGCATATTCAGCCGTTGAGAAACACAGTGCCTGTGCCGTTGTTCTTAAAACGCCAGGACCTGCGCCCCATTTACTTCCCGTTAGCTTTCTGAGTATTCTGTTCCTAGTTGTTACTTTCCCTCTCGTTTTTATGCAATGTTGTCTCTAGGTGAGGGACCGATCCAGAGATACTTCAAGATATATAGGTTGGTTTGTGTGTTCTAATGTATTACCATTCCACACAATTTGGAGTTTTCGCTTGGCTTCCTTTGTGCGAAGGTAGAAAGCGCAGATTTGGGTTTTAGAGGGATTAGGTCTCAGAGAGTTCTGCAGGTAGTACGTTGTCATTGTTTTTAAGGCAGTTTCGAGTTTTCTTCTCCACTTCTTCAAAACTATATCCTTGAGCACATATTGCAAGATCGTCAGCATAGAGGAAGTGCTTGGTTTCGGTCGGAGTAGGTTGGTCGTTTGTGTATAAATTGAAGAGCATTGTTGCTAAAAACACTTCCCTGTGGGAGAACTCTCCACCTACTTACTTAACCCTCCAGCATAACGAAAAAACGTCTATTTTGCAGTAAGGAATATACGACCTTTCCCAGATGGTGGTCATTGACGGTGTCGTATAATTTGCGGAGCAATGTTTTGTGCCTTACTGTGTCATAGGCTGCTGTCAGATCTACAAAAGCAGCCCCTGTTATAAGTTTTTCTTCAAAGCCCTCTTCAATATGTTCTGTTAATGCGAGGACTTGACCGGTGCAAGATTTGCCAGGTCTGAATCATCCTTGTTGTGGGATAAGGTGCTTGTCGACATTTTTTTCTATTCTGGCAAGTATCAGTCTCTCATATAGTTTAAAAAATGACACAATAGCGAAATAGGTCTGTAGCTACTGGGGTTTTCTGGATACTTTCCTGGTTTTAACAAGGCTATTACTTTAGATTTCCTCCATGATTTTGGAATTTTGCAGGTTTTGCAGCACGTGTTGTAAAATTGCAAGATCCTGTTTTTTGCTCCTTGGCCTAAATGCTTTATTTGTTCACTACATATATCATCCACACCTGGAGCTTTTCCATTTTTTAACCTGTTCAGACCGTCGTGGAGTTCTTTAAATTCTTTCTAAAAACTCTTTCCCTTAAATTGTACCTATTTCAACTATTAATACTAACATAACAAGAGATAAATATGAAGTTGACCTGGATTACTTTACATATCTGAATCGCTATATAACTTGACGAAAGTGGCAATCTCCAGTCCAAAAACGGCTAAATTTGACATCGAAATCGTAAAAGTTATGAATTTCGTATTACCATGAAAATTAATCCCAGAAACCGTCTCCATTAAATTATCCTATATGGTTTAAGATCCAGCGAGACCGCTATATTACCCACAAATGGATGTTGAAAGAGAAAACGACACCACCACGGTGATGGAAAATGTACCATACAGAACATACAAAGATTATAATGTACAAACAAATATACAACCTTTAAATATATTTTGGATTTAATTTTTATACTCCATAAATGTAGGTAGTATCCGTTGCAAGATAATTCGAATGGACTTCCTCAGATTAAGAGACTGGGCGGATTTCAAGCACAAAATGACTGTACTCCCTTAATGCTGTAAACGATAGTCACACTTAGTCTTTCATTACTTTTGGTTTAATTTTAATTTCTATCCAAAGTTTATTCTCCAGCATTAAGATAAATTATCCAGAATGAAATAGATTGTGGGTGTTATTGGTAGGTAAAGTTAAAAACCAAGGACTCTTGACTCTTGGATATCTCTCATGATATGATTTTTAGATATCAGCCCGTCGTGCCATACTTTATCAAATGCTTATGAGACACCCAAAAAGGTTGCAGTGCAGTATTCTTCCAGTTTGAGAAGCAAAATGATGGAATAATAGGATGATAGATCATGTGGATCTTTATTTGGTTATGCTATTAGAATAATTTGTGCCAGTTTCCATTGAAACGGAAAATAGCTTAGCTTTAGAATAACGTTAAATATGTACATATCCAACTGAAATCCTTCTTTAGGTAAATTTTTGCAGATTTTTCCCGATATTAAATCATACTCTAGAGCTTTTTTAGTATTGAGATGTTTAACTAAATGATTAATTTCGTTAATTTTGATAATTTCTATAGGAGGCGACATCTGGTAGGGTGCATCTAAGTTCTTGTGAATGAATTCATCTTGTTCCATTGAGATAGTTCTGGAGTGAGGTTAAAAAACTTGGACCAATCACCATCTTTATTTCTAATGGGATAATAAAAATTTTAAGATAAATTTAGTTTGTAGGTTAACCACCTATGACTATTGACAATAAATTTATATAAAAAGTAGACAATTTTATTGTTTTAAGTAATAACTATTTTGGTAATTCTTGAATACATTATAAGAAAATTGGTTTAAGAAACCATTACGCAAGAGCTTCCTGTGTCTGTAGGTAAAACAGACAATGGATCTTGATTTGTTCATGTAACACGTAACCTTATGCCAACAATTAAAATATTCGTATTATTGATGTTTTCCTTTGGCTAATAAAAAAGGTTACATTGCAAGGTATACCGACTCATCTCAATTATGTTATAAATAATTAAAGAAGATGCAAGGTTAAAGAAAATTGTTATTGTAGATACGATTATTGCACGTTATTCTTTGTAGTTGTACATACGCATGATTAAAGTACAGATAAATGCGGATCTTTCTGTGCTAAGAATACTTATTTGGTTGTCAAATTAAAGGTTAACTATTGAAAAAAGCTTAGAAATCCTTCAAGAATTACCACAGTTTATAATTAAATTATTAGGAAGAGATCTATTTTAAACTTCTTTGTAAATATAAAGAAGACGGTTCGGACTGATAGAAAATATTTGAAACTGTTTTCTTTTTATTTATGAATTGATGTTTGAATATATATACAGGATTTATTATAACTGGGATTCTTAAATTAAATAATAAATAGAATTTCATATTGTTAGTTGAGTAATTTTAAAATTGTATAAACTAGGAAGTTTCTAAAGCTGTCAAACTTCTTTCAGAAAGTCTCAAAGTTATCTGTGGATAACCTTAATTCAAATATTAATTAATCAGGTCAGCAATATTTCTCCAGAAATGTCGAGAGCAAAAAACAAAGAAAACGATGAAATAGCACTCAAAAAAATGAAGAATAATAAATCATCAGGGAGAAATGGTATTACAGTAGAAATAATTAAAAATAATGAGAAATTTACAACAGATTCTGCGTCCCAGGGTATTATTGTTAAAAAAATGAGACAAAAAAAAACAAAAAATTATCGACCAATTACTCTACTTCATAAACTGCTAACTAAAATATTAATCAATAGAACAACTTCTAAATTTGACACCAAACTAAAAAGCAAGCAAGGTTCTTCTATAGCAAGCAGATTCTAGCAGCTATCTTCTCTTGGCCACAGTAAGGTTTGGGTCTCTTCTCTCATAGAGCTCTTTTCTTTCCACCGCCAAAACATGCAACGGAACATATCTAATGATGGTCCATAAGGCTGCCGCAGACACAGTCTTTTAAGAGCATGCCACTCGCAACAGACTTGTTCTGTCCACTTGTGTCACGAGCCTCCGATAGGCCGTTATCTTTATCGCCTCGCTCCGGGCTGGTGTGGCTTAGAGGATGATCCATTGTACAACACCGTGTAAGTCCTTCTGTCGAATTTGAGTCCCCCAATGTTGAGCATCACTCTCCCTAATGCAGCCGCACTATTCGCAGCCTTACAGACCACTTCCCGCACGTGCTCTCCCCATTTCCCATTCTGGTGCAATGTCACTCCTATGTACTTTACTTGTTTGTGATGTTATACATGCTCCCGCACATTGTAATTCAACACTTTGCCTGTTCCTTTTCCCCTTCAGAATGATGGCTTCGGTTTTCTCTGCCGTAAGTTTCAGTCCGTACTGCGTCATCCATTTCTTTACGACGAGGTCTGCGTCCCGAACCCGGTATTTAAGATCTGGCTGATCTTGGGTAACTACCAGTATAGCGAAGTGATTCGCGAATGCGAAGGGACATAGCTTCGGGCCCAAGACAGATCCCTGGGGTACCCTGGACGTCACGTCCACGATCGTGCCCTTTTTCGCCACAATCCTTCTCTCAGGCAGATACTCCGCCACCACATTCATCAGGTAACCAGGACATTCTCTCGACTCCATTGCCTTTATTACCTCGTTCTACTGCAGCGTATTGAATGCATTCTTAACATCAAACAACAGCAGATGTTCATCCCCTCTGTTGTGCAATGCTTCGAGTACACTCATGATTGCATCAATCGTGCTTTTCCCTTTACAAAACCAAATTGACTCTGAGATAAACCGCCTGACCTTTCAATCATTGCGTCTATGCGTACTTGCAGCATCCTTTCATACAGCTTACAGATGCATGGAAGAAGACAGATGAAGCGATACTCTTCCCCTTCCTTGGGGAGCAGTATTAATCTCGATGTCCTCCAAGGCTCAGGAAAGGTCTGTGCTTTCAGCAGTGCATTCATATGTTATAATTTGCAGGATCGTCATTTAACAGCGGTGCAAACAAGAAATCAGCTTTAAGAGATTCGAGGCAAGAATGTAAGAGTATTTACAGTCCTTTGAAGATTACATAAATTTGGTTTGTAAAGTTGCAAACCAGCAACTGGGTCCAAATTACTTCCAGGGTACAGAGTGGCTAGACTACAATTTTTCAGGGAACATTTACATTTTAATTTAGGACAGTAGAATAATTTTCGTTTTACGGATGAGTCGAGATACTGTCTTAACTCATCAGATGCAAGAGAACGAGTATGGCATCAAACTGGAGAGAGATCTGCAGAGTGCGCTTTCAGTCAGCCAGTTTATTCGCCAGATCTTAACCCAATAGAGGACGTTTGGAACATGCTTGGTAGAAATATTAAAAGTCGCGAAGTCGCACCAGCCTTAATTACGAGCTTCGCTTGTCTCTAGAAGAGGATTGGCAAAACATCCAGCAATATAATATTCTGTATCCTTATAGTAAGTATTAAGTATTAAGTAATTAGTGTAGTGCCACGTTAACAACACACGTTCCCAAAAATTGCTACATAACAGAAGGAATAAGGCAAATATAATAAATTCAGACTACCGTAAGTTGATATATATATTTACTACACTACTTGTTAATGATATAATAAATCTGATTGAACCAGTAACTAATGAGATAAAAGCTAAAAACAAGATAATCCAAAATTAATGGGAAAAACCCCGTAATTGGCTGTATACCATCGTTTAAAAAAACACAGAAGTTAAAACACTTCACAAATGTGTATTTAGGTATAAAACAAACAAGTTAAAACTTTTTAAAAAAGTGTCGTCACATTTAAAGTTCTGGCAGAACGTTTTCGATCACTACGGATCATCTTCAGTGCCTCGTATTTGTTGCTAACTATATAAATATGGTGTCTATAAGACTACCATGTTTGATTTGGTAAAGTGTCACATTTTACATTAGGTAATGTTGATACTGTAGGTCGATGACAATGGATGTATTTAAAATTTATTACTTTAGGGACTACATGTCTCCTAAGCTCGAGTACTTGCACGTTGTCAGTTGAAGCGACGACACAGACCAAATGTCTGATGTCACAGGAGATAACTTAAAGACAGCTAAACTTGACAGGATTTCAGTATGTTCCGAAACATACTGAAATCCTGTCAAGTTTAGCTGTCTTTAAGTTATCTCCTGTGACATCAGACATTTGGTCTGTGTCGTCGCTTCAACTGACAACGTGCAAGTACTCGAGCTTAGGAGACATGTAGTCCCTAAAGTAATAAATTTTAAATACATCCATTGTCATCGACCTACAGTATCAACATACCTAATGTAAAATGTGACACTTTACCAAATCAAACATGGTAGTCTTATAGACACCATATTTATATAGTTAGCAACAAATACGAGGCACTGAAGATGATCCGTAGTGATCGAAAACGTTCTGCCAGAACTTTAAATGTGACGACACTTTTTTAAAAAGTTTTAACTTGTTTGTTTTATACCTAAATACACATTTGTGAAGTGTTTTTAACTTCTGTGTTTTTTTTAAACGATGGTATACAGCCAATTACGGGGTTTTTCCCATTAATTTTGTATTATTGACAGTATGGTCAATTTGGCTCTTCAGTATTTGCGGCTAGCAACACAAAGAAACAACTTAAAGTTAGATATATGGTTTATCCACCAATGTCTCAAATTCAAAGTTTTTCCAGCCTTCAGTATTGTCAGGACATCTAAGAATGTACCACCCAACATCAGGACTTCACTGCAGAGAAAACTTTTGAAGAATGAGATATGTGCACATTATAGCAAACTTAACTTTATCAACTGTAAACTTAAGGTAATGTATGACTCTTTGCTCGATACTTTCGGTTTCATTTATATTAACAATTTTTTGACAGATGTTCATGACAGGGTGGATGCAGCTAATTCAATTAAATTCAATAGATTAAATAACAAACTCAGTAATCTTATTAGGGTTAAAACTTTGCATGATCAGGCTTCTCATGAAAGAAATAACAAAAAATATTCAGAATTTAAATTTCATCCTAGGATAAAGAACCTTACCGATATCAACTTCACAGAAGATGAAATCAAACTTCTCAACTATGGTCTCAAACACTCCATTCCTAAAGATTTATCTCTACATGATCTCGAGAGTCTATCCATTGAGACAGACATAGTAATTCAAAACATTTCTTTATCTCTTTCCCAAAGAACGTCAGTGAGAAACTCCTGTTACCATTACATAAATAAATTTAAAAACAAGATCTCTTCCACATCAAACTCTTCAGATTCTCTAAGCTCTTCTTTTCATCATAATTTTTCCTTCCAACAGACACAATCACAACTAAAGACCCTAAAATCAATCAAATCAAAAATTTCTAGACACAATCTAATTTTCTCTAAAGCTGATAAAGGTAATTGTTTAGTTATCCTAGACCGTGATTCATATGACAATAAAGTTTCTTCTTTTCTAGATGACAATCATTTTACTCAGATACCAACCGATCCTTCTAAGAGATTTATATCCAAACTCAAAGATCATATCAAAAATCACTCTGAATTTCTTTCCAATCATGATGCTCCCTATAGCAAACTACCAGGTAACCCTCTCATTCCAAGGTTGTATGGTTTGCCCAAGATACACAAAGTTGGAATTCCCATTCGTCCTGTTGTCAGTTTTATTAACACTCCAGTATCTATTTTATCTAAATTCATACTTAACACTATAAAAAATCTAATTAATTTTACTCCACAATTTACTGTTATAAATTCATACCAATTGGTTGACAAACTTCAACTCATTAGTCTCAATCCTGACATTACTATGCTTTCTTTTGATGTTAGCAATTTATTTACTTCAGTGCCCAAACTTGAAACTCTCAGTCTGGTAAAAACACTCCTAGTCAACAAGTCGATTCAATCCAACGTCATTTCGTCGATTTTAGATATCCTGGAATTATGTCTATCTCAAGATTTCTTCCAATTCAACAACAAATTTTATAAACAACCTGATGGTTTAGCAATGGGCAGTTGCTTATCCCCCTTTCTGGCTGATATATTTATGGATCATTTAGAATCCAATCACATCATAAAAAATCCTGAAATTTTACACTGGTTCCGTTATGTTGATGACTGTTTAGTCTTCATATCAGGTAATCATGACTCAGCGAACCAACTACTTCTTAAAATCAATCAAATCCACCCAAATATCAAATTTACCATGGAACTAGAATCTTCTCAAGCCATTAATTTTCTAGATTTATCTATTACCAGACTCAACAACCAATTTAACTTTGGTATCTTTCGCAAGCCTACCCAAACAGATCATGTTATTCATTCTTCATCCAATCACCCATTAGCACATAAATTAGCTGCTTTCAGAAGTTTCATCCATAGATTATATTCAATACCTATGTCCATTGACTCATTTAACAAAGAACTTAACATCATAAAACAGATAGCGGTCAACAATGGTTATGATCCTTTCATAATAGATAAACTCATCCACAAAAGAGAATCTAGATTACTTCAAAATTCTGCTTTTAATCAATCTTCCTCTTCTACTTCAATCTACAGGTCTCTACCATTTCACAATCCCAAACTATCTGAAAACATTAAACGTATTATCACTAACTCATCAGAAAACTTACACATATCTTTCAAAGTTGGAAATACTCTTAACCACTTGTTGACAAACACTAAAGATCCAATACCATACATGAACCGTAGTGGAGTTTACAGACTGACTTGTGCTGATTGTGATGCCTCTTACATTGGCAGGACTTTTAGGTCACTTGCAACCAGATCTGCAGAACACTCTAAAAGAGATAATACATCAGCTTTCTCCCATCACCTTAAAGTCAACAACCACCATTTTAACATCCCTGATGGTGTCAAATTAATTCATAATATTCAGGAAAAAAATACTTTACGTTTAGACCTGTATGAGGACCTTGAGATATCCAGAGACATGAAGACTAGCCCCAATTGTGTCAACCGCCAAACTACCCTCAATAGACCTTTTAATCCTATACACCGACAATTATTCCCTTAATTTTAATCAACTTTCCAGTTATTACTTTAAATTTCATCTAGTTATCTCCTCTTTTTCTCTTTTCCCAACCACCCTACTAGCATCTAACATTTTAAAATTTCCTTATTAATCACCCACTAACTATACCATACTCAACAATTTTCCACCCCCTCACTGCCAATTTTCTATTCATTATACTCCATGATAGTCACATACCAATCGATTTCTCACCCACTCATTAACCTTCTTTCTATCCACCATATGACCTTCTTTGATATCATCTTATCCCATGATAGTTTCTTTTTTCTTGTCATCCTTTTGAATCTCTTTTATGACTCTTCTGACTTTTCACACCTTCTCTCCTCATGTCTCTCACTTCTTGGGGTCCCCTTACTTTTTGGTTACCTTTTCAATACTTTTCATCATCATTATTAACTTCAAATATTAACTTTACACTCAAACTCCACAACCTCATTCTTACTCCACCATCCATCAACACACATCCCTCTGACACTTTCAGTCTGTGGATCTCACTACCACTCATAATTCTTATTTCACTCAATCAACTCAGACATGCAGTCAATTTAATCGTCTTACAGCCAACCCTACATTAATCTCTATATTTCAATTTTCTCTAATACATATTCACACACATCTAACAGGTTACATTTTCTCTCCTACATTAAATTTCATTCACTTATTCTCAGCTTCATATATATATTTGTATATATGTGTGTATATATACATACATACTATTAGAATATTCATTTTACTAATCAAACAAAAATAATTTTTAAAACATCTGATAATTACACAGGTCTTTTACCATTGCTAGGCAACCACCTTTACACAATATATAAATAATAATTCTCACTTCCATATCATTGGATTTTAACTTAATTTTTTCAGTTATAATAATTTTATACAGTTCATATACTTACATTTGTACTGTACCACATCAATACCCTTCTTCTTCTACTACATTCAACATTTTATCATCACTTATGATGTCATAAATTTCAACCTTTTATACTAATCCCATTAAATTGATAGTTTAATTTCAATAATATAGATTCACTGATCTAAGCAATAGATTTTATCATAAACAAATCTAAATGTTAAAGTCAGGTTCATTAATAAGTTATTATTCATTACTACAAGTAAACAAATTTTATAATTTCACAAATTAAAAATTACATTAATTTCGGAACATACTGAAATCCTGTCAAGTTTAGCTGTCTTTAAGTTATCTCCTGTGACATCAGACATTTGGTCTGTGTCGTCGCTTCAACTGACAACGTGCAAGTACTCGAGCTTAGGAGACATGTAGTCCCTAAAGTAATAAATTTTAAATACATCCATTGTCATCGACCTACAGTATCAACATTACCTAATGTAAAATGTGACACTTTACCAAATCAAACATGGTAGTCTTATAGACACCATATTTATATAGTTAGCAACAAATACGAGGCACTGAAGATGATCCGTAGTGATCGAAAACGTTCTGCCAGAACTTTAAATGTGACGACACTTTTTTAAAAAGTTTTAACTTGTTTGTTTTATAACCTAAATACACATTTGTGAAGTGTTTTAACTTCTGTGTTTTTTTTTTTACAAGAATAATCCTAACCTACGATACAATAATAATTTATCAATTACTAACTTTTTTTATACCAAACAAGAATTCAAACTAAAGGTGGCCACGCACGAAAATTTGTAAATTATGCATCAACCTGAACCAGAAAATTTAAAACAACTGGAAGATGCTATAAAGGCAGGAAATAATGAAATTTTAAGTAAAATCGATGCTAGCGAGGTGAGACTCTCACTAAAAATCGAAGAATTTAAACGAAAAGTGAATGATATTGAAAGAGAAAATTCGCATCTAAGACAACAAATAGAACTACTTCAGAGACAAAATAGAAAAAACAATATTATCATATTTGGATTGGATAGTACAGAAGAAATCTTCGACTTTCATGTAGTATTAGAGTTGATAAATAGTCTATTAAAAATAAAAATAAACGAGCGTGATATAAACAATATCTATAAACTGGGAAGAGGTAAATCTGCGCCAATTAAAATAGAGTTTCTGTCGTACCTCACAAAAAAATTAATTTTCCAAAATAAAAAAAACCTACAAGGTTCAAAAATAAGCATTGTTAACGACCAAACAGAAATTCAAAGACAAGAGCACAAACTTATAAAAAAATATCTACTCAAGTTCAAAGAAAGCAACGAACCAAACTGTTACGTTAAAAAAGATATTCTATTTGTAAATGGTAGAAAGTATACAATAGAAGATTTAAAATATCTAGACCACACCGAAGAAGAGAAACGAAGCGAACATCGTACACAAAGTGAACCTAGCACCCCAATAACTTCTTTAGTCGAACGAGAAGTTGAAAGTCCACAACCACAAACACCAGTTCCCCATAAAACTGGCGTGAAACTCAAACAACCGGTAAACCCATCATCTCAAGAAAAACACGGATACAAGAAATCACAACCACAACAGACTGAAATAAAATTAACATCAAATCAAAAACTAACACATCAAGGAACACCAAAAACAGGTAATTCTAACAAAGACAATACGGATCTCAATATCGCCAATAGAACCAGGAAAAATTCGAAAAGTTCAATCGTTACATAAATTATTAAATTCAGCTTAGTATTTTTGTGCAGAAAAAATCAATAAATTAGGCTCATATAAGATTTATATTTCTTTTTTTTAAGTATTCTCTATTTTTGTATTTGCATGTATTTTTATTGTATATGTTATATTATTTTTAACTAATCATTGTCTTTTAACTGTATATTGTTATATATTTAACTGGTACTAATATCATTCTCATTGGTACAATAGATTTGGCGTTTAGTTATCATTTATTGTTATATTACATTCTTTATAAATTATATATTCTTATTCGATATATTTTAACTTAATTATAGTTCTGTCCATTATTGTTTTTCTATTTTTTGTCTTTCTTTTAATTTAACTAAAAATGTTTATAACTATTTTATATACATTTTGATGACATTTTTGTTAAAATATCTTTATTAGAAATATTGAGAGAGAACTTGTGCAATTAATTGTAGGGGAACTTGGGTCACAGTGAACCATGTTACACAGTGAACCAGCAGCCCCCACTCTTTGCCTATGCACTTTATCGCCCAACTCTATTCTTCAAATATCTGCTGGTTTTACGCGACACCTTACTACTTTAGTTCGCATCAAGCTAACATAGTGTGTAGATGTTTATTTCGATATCTGCTGAACGGTAAGTCGAATGCTTTTTTTCACATTGTTGTATTTATTTGTTTTGTTCCAAGCCTGGCGGTAAATTCAGATCAATTATAGTTCCAAGCTACTTAATAGGTCTTTGTACATACTGTTTATCTTGTCTTTCAAATCAATGTAGTTTATTTTTGTTTAAATAAATTTTTTAGTTAAATAGGTGGCGGTGGGTAACAGCGAACCATTGACGAATGGGTTACACTGAACCTGGTTCACTGTAACCCATAATGGTTTACTGTGCAAATGTTATACAAGGCCGGTTGTTCGAACGCTAATCAACAATGATTATTATCAAATATTTAATTACTGTCACCAACTGTCAATGTCAACTTTAATTGGGTTGCTGAAAACATAATAAATTGAGTACAATTATGAGATTAGTGAATCAATTAACATAACAATTATTAACATAATTGATTAACTAATTTCATAATGGTAATCGATTATGTTTTCAGCAACCCAATAAAAATTGACATTGACAGTTGGTGACAGTAATTAAATATTTGGTAATGATCATTTTTGAATAGCGTTCGAACAACCGGCCCTTAGAATGTATGCATTTAATTTCATTAATCATAATTTGGTTTATGATTACGTTTATTTATTGTTTCAGATTCAAAATGCCACGCAACCGAGTTAGAAAAACAAACATTGGCATGCACAGTGAAGAGCAGATGCGAAGTGCTTTAGACCTCATATCGAGAGAAAATCAAAGCATAAGAAGTGTGGCAAAACTTAAAGGGATTCCTTATCCGACTGTTAGAAGATATTGGCAAAAATTTAAAAATACAGATGAACCAATACGGCTAACTCCTAATTATGAAGTGAATAAAATTTTCACAGCCATCCAGGAAGAAGCACTGGCCAATTATATTGTAAAATGTAGCCAAATGTTTTACGGGTTAACACTGCTGGAATGTCGCCAGCTGGCCTACGAAATGGCAATAGTCAACAACGTCAAAATTCCTGAAAAATGGAATGATCGAAAGCTTGCTGGCATGGAATGGCTATACAATTTTAGAAAGCGACATCCCCGGTTAAGCCTTAGGACACCTGAAGGATGTAGCCTGTCCCGAGCTACGTCATTTAACCGACATAATGTGAACATATTTTATGATAAGTTACAAGAAGTTATGTTACGTAAGCCCGAATTTGCTGATGGGACTAGGATATATAATCTTGACGAAACTAGTTCCCTGACCGTGCAAAAATCTCAAAAGGTGCTCGCAGCAAAAGGACAAAAACAGGTCAGCAAAGTCACTAGTGGTGAAAAGGGAACATTAGTAACAACCTGTTGTATCGTCAATGCTTCCGGCAATTTTTTACCACCAGTCATGATTTTTCCTCGTGTCCATTTTAAGCATCACATGACAAATGGGGCTCCCACCGGAACGTTAGGATTGGCGACACAGTCTGGGTGGATGAATAGCACACTATTTGTAGACACGATGGAACACTTTATTAAATTCTCAAACACTAGCAAAGAAAACCCCAGCTTACTGATAATGGACACCTTTGAAGCTCATATTTGCATAAAAGCCATTGAATTGGCAAAGGAAAATGGTGTGACAATATTAACAGTTCCGCCTCATTCTACCGGAAAGATGCAACCCTTAGACGTTTGCCTTTATAAACCTTTCAAAACTGCTTACAATGCAGCTGTAGACAGTTGGATGATGCGGAATCCAGGAAAACCTCTAACAATTTATGAGGTAGCTGCTTGCGTTGGGGATGCACATATGAAGGCAATGACTCCGTCAAATATTTGTAGTTCCTTTAAGAATACCGGCATCTTCCCGTACGATAGAAATGTTTTTACCGACATAGACTTCTTGCCAAGTGAAGTTACTAACAGGCCCATTACTGAAAATAATGGGAATACTCCAGATGGCCAAATCTTCAATTCAGAAAATCCACTGGCAGTCGGAGCCGAACATAGTAGAAGTAGAACTCCTGACTCTGAGGCTGAAATATCTTTGGAATTTGTAACTCCGGATCAATTTCGAGGGCTGCCAAAGGCTGGGCCGAGAAAAAATACCAGAAAACCAAGACGAAAGGGTAAATCTATGATAGCCACGGACACCCCAGAAAAAATGGAAATTGAGGAGCGCGAAGCAGAAAAGCAGAGAAAGAAGAAAGCGCATCCCATAAAGAAAAAAGTGTTTCAAGAACCAGAAGATACAACAGATGAAGAAGATACGTTCAGTGTTCATTCTGAGGTAGAAGACTATTATGAAAGCGGTGATGAGGAGAATATTATGACCTCCGACTCTTTTAATCCATTAGAAAAATTACCCAGTGAAGGAGACTATGTGTTGGTTGAATTCAATGGGAAGAATGGTAAAGTCTATTACGTTGCTAAGGTATTACAAGAGGCCAAGGAACAAGAAGTAGAAGTAAGTTTTTTAAGAAGAAACTATAAAATGGAAAACACATTCCGTTTGCCAGACGTTTTAGACGTATCTCCGGTTGCACTGTCAGACGTAAAATTGATATTACCAAAACCAACTATTTGTGGGAATACTAAACGACAACAGTCATTCTATTCATTCAAATTAAATTTTACTCAAATAGATATACGCTAGTTTGTACTAGTAGTGAGTTATCAAAGGTTTTGCTATATCATGCGTTTTCTTTTCTCCAAGAAACCTGCTGATTCTCTGTATCACCATTTGGTTCATTGTTACCCATAGCCTGGTTCACTGTTCACAAGGACGGGGGCACACTGAACCAAGTGACGCTTTGAAAAATATATATTTTAACTAGTACCAAACATCTGGTTATATCATGTTTCACTTATGAGAGCAGAAGTTCGTACCTTATAGCATTCATCATCCAAATTTCAGACATATATGCATATTTTTTCCTGAGTTACACCACTCCAAATAAAAAGTGGTTCACTGTAACCCATTCTCCCCTATAATGGATGCTTATATAAGGGACATCAATTACATACCATTCGCAACTAAGGAGATCAATGATCTAAAAAACCTTAAACAATATTTACATGATGATCGCCTACATTTTAAGATACTGCATCAAAACATCAGGAGCCTATCTAAGAACATTGATGAATTTGAGGTAATAGTAAGGGAACTAGACTGTGATTTTGACTGTATTGTACTCACAGAAGCATTTAAAAATGACGGCAACGAGTGTCATAAACTTGATGGGTATCATACAGTTTATAATCAAGGAAATATAAATAGAAACGATGGAACAGTTATATATATAAACAATGATCTAGATTATTGCACAGAAATTGTAAACATAGGGGACCATAAAGTGATACAAACATGTATAATGTATAATAACGGAATAAGGATATTAATAACTTCGCTTTACCGTCCACCTTCAACAAATACTGAGTATTTCATATCAAAACTAAATGAATACCTAGAGGAAACAAAAACGGCTTCAACATATTGTCATATTTTGTTGGGTGATATTGATATAAACATATTGGAAAATAATGAAATAACTAATGCTTACTTAAATAATTTTTCACAACATAACTTTGTTTCTCTTATTAATAAACCAACGAGGCAAAAGAACTGCTTAGATCACATTTTTGTTAAATTTAAATCTGAACAGACAATAAATACTTGCAAAGCAGCTGTACTAGATACTTGCATTACAGATCATAAAGCAACTTTAATCAGCATACCTGTAAACAGTATCAAATATTTAAAACAGAAAACTAGAGAAATAATTAATTATAAGACCCTAAAAATGGATATCAAAAATTTTGATTGGACTGAGTATTATAATATAAAAAATACGAATGACATAACAGAATATCTAATAAAGACATTAAATGACTATATAATTAAACATACTAAAACCATCAAAATAAAACACGCAAATGAAAAGCGAAAAAAATGGATTACAGCAGGACTAGTCAAATCAATTAATAAAAAAAATAAACTGTATAAAGATCACATAAATCATCCAACAAATGAAGAAAAAAGGAAAGCTTACCTAGAGTACCGTAAACAATTGAACACACTTATTAAGGTGACAAAGAAAAATTACTTTAAAAAAGAAATTATGAAAAATAATAAGTCTTCAAAAAATATGTGGAAAATAGTAAATAACTATAATAGTGAAAATGTTAATACTCAAAATATCAAAGAAATACTTACTGCAAATAACCAAAGTATTCCCGACACAAATGAGATCGCCGAGGAATTTAACAAATATTTTTCAAAAGTTGGAGAAACATATGCTCAGAAGATAATAAAATCTCCTTCTCGACCACCAAAGAGAAACGTTACAATAAATTCCTTCTTTTTATTACCTGTGGATGAAAATGACGTTGTTCAGATGATAGCCTCATTAAAATCGAACAAAGCTCCAGGAATAGATGGTATTAAATCTGAAGTACTTAAAGAACTATCGCCAATACTAACTGGTCCCATTACTTATTTATTAAATAATGTATTTTCTAGCGGCAAATGGCCCGAACAACTTAAGCAAACAGTGGTGATTCCCATTCATAAGAAAGGCGATCCAAAATTAACAAATAATTACAGTTATATAAGTTAATTTCAAATATAAAAATATAAGTTAATTTCAAACAAACAATATGGTTTTAGGGAGGGAGTATCCGCGGAAAATGCAATATCGTACCTAACTAATAAAATTTATAACTTAGTTGACAGCAGTACACCAACAGCTTGTGTATTCCTAGACCTGGCAAAGGCGTTCGATACAGTTAGTCACTTACAACTATTAGATACTTTAGCAGACATTGGTATAAGAGGAAACACATTTAACTTAATGGAAAGCTACTTAAAAAATCGATATCAAAGAGTGCGACTAGAAGGGAAATTGAGTAGTGCCAAAAGCATAAATTTTGGTATACCACAAGGGACTGTATTAGGACCCATATTATTTATACTGTACATAAACAATATTCTTACTTACCGGACTGAAGGTGAGATATTAAGTTTTGCAGATGATACAGCAATTTTGTACTCTGCAGACACGTGGATGGAACTAAAGCGAAAAATGGAACATGACTTAGGAAGAATTATTGATATATTTAACCACAAACTTCTTACAGTAAATATGGATAAGACAGTCTATGTTCCATTTACAAGCTATAAGAGAGGTCTACCAGATTACAAATTTATAAAAATAAAAAATCTGAGTATTAATGCAGTGAGTAACACAAAATACCTTGGTGTTCAAATCGACTCGTATCTACGATGGGATATACACATAAACCAAACGTGTAAAACATTGAGATGTCTATTGTACAAAATGCGATATTTACGTAATATACTGGATATCCATCATCTGAAGGTTATTTACTATTCTTTGGTAGAATCGCGTCTACGTTATGGAATCCTTAGTTGGGGTGGAGTTGCAAATACATACCTCCACCAATTAGACACTATCCAGAGAAAAATATTAAAAATTATTTACAATAGACCTTCAAGATACCCTACTAATGATCTTTATACCGAAACTCAAATGTTAGATACAAGACAATTATATATTCTTACAATAATCACCAATTTATACAAAAATAAACACTTACTCACACCATTAGGGCATACCTATCATACGAGAAATAGAGCACAGTCTTTTGTCAAATTAAATATTGCAAAGAAAACAGTTGGTAAACGAAATTTTGAGTATTTACAAGGAAGAATCTACAATTTGCTCCCTGAAATTTACAAAACATACCTAATCACTATAAACTCGCAAAAAATGATTAAGACATTGTTTACTAGGTATTTGAAACAAAATCATAGACAACTGTTCAGCCACCTTTTTGAGACCAATTAGGTTATAACTAACGTCAAATCAAGAATAGATTACGAAATCTTAAAAATTTATATATGCTATTATCATGGTTGATTGTATGCATGAATTGTCTCTCTCTTGTTAATTAATTAATAAAAATATTTTTATTTTTTTTGTTTTATCATAATATAGGTAATAATCATAACTAATAAAGTAGTAAAGCTCGCCTTGCTGTAGGATCAATATAAATAAGCAATTTAAAAAAATGGCCCATGCTCAACTTAATTGTTTTAATGGGCACTACTGTTTATTTACCTTGAACCAATTACAGAACTACAAAGTAAAAGTAATATTTTTTAAAATTTATTGTCATTTAATTATTTTATTGTAATATTATTAATTGTATATTTCATGGAAATAAACGTTATTATTATTCCAGATTTAGCCATACGGCTCACACTCCCTCTAAGGGGAAAATTCACTCATCCCAGATACCTACGGTATCAAAAGGATTGAGCTCTGGTGGGACTCTTTCCGTGTTATCGAGCCCTAGGTGACGTGGTATGTCGGAGTATCTCCCAGAAATTTTCGTACACATCTGGAGGTCGCGAGGAGTACAGCTTTCTGCATGGCCTTCTAAAGATGTTCATTTAGACCCAGCTGTTTTATGTTCACTAGGAGGTTTTGGGAATAACACCAGTAGTAGATAGAACAATAGGTACTGTCTGGGTACTTTCCATTCTCCATTGTCTCTTGATTTGTATTTCCAGATCCCTATACTTGGCGATCTTTTCGTTGTATTTAACAAGCAAATTGTTAGTGTTAGGTATCGCCACATCAATAAGTGTTGTTTGCCTGGTAATTTTATTCACTAGTATGAGATCCGGTCTATTATGGGCCACTGGTTGGTCTGTGAGCACAGTGCGGTCCCAGTATAGCTTGTAGTTGTCATTTTCAAGCATTCTGTCAGGGACATATTGATAATAAGGAAGATGGTCGGTTTGGAGAAGTCCCAGTTTGTCAGCTAGTTCTTGGTGGATAATCTTTCCTACTGAGTCATGGCGTTCTTTATAATCAGTGCCGACAAATGCCTGGCAGCCACCGGTAAGATGTTGGATGGTTTCTTGGGCTTGGCATCCATATCGGCATTTGTCGTTTTGGACTTGAGGATCTTTAACAATATATTTCAGGTAATTTTTAGTTGGAATAACCTGATCCTGAATGGCAAGTAGGAAACCCTCAGTCTCGGGAAACATCTTTCCTGATGTCAACCAATAGTTCGACGCTGTATTGTCGACATATTCTTGGTTGATCTCATTGAGATGTCGCCCATGCAGAGGTTTACTCATCCAGGTGCGCATTTTTTCTTGCTTAGTCAGATGGTTTGTGCGCATTTCTTGTTCCCTCAGTTTAAGCGGCGTTGTGTCATCTACTGCGCAAATTGCTCGATGTAAAGTAGATGTCTCAGCCTGTACCTGAAAATAAGATCTTAAATTAGCAATTTGTTTATCTTTATTATTATTATTATTATTATATTATTATAGATAACATAAGACGACGCGTACAGTAGTTATAGAGATTAGGGGAGGCAATTCGTAGTAATAAGTTATTTTTTAGTAGTTTTTCGTTTTGTTCACTAAAGCAAGATCATGTTGTTGGTTTTAATCAATATTTAATTACAGTGCTTCTGGGATGTCGATATAACATTCCTTCGATATCAGTCACCAAAGCGCCCATCGTCGTATTACGAATTAATACAAAAGATAATAGTAATAATAGGAAAAGTCGTAAATTGCGGGTGGCAAAGTCTTTTCGCTCCTAAAAATGAACCAATACATATTTTTACATAAAACAAAAAACATAATACTTAGAAGACATAGTTACAACCGAAAAATAAGGTTTTACGAAAATCCGCTAACGGAATTATTCCACAAGATGTTTCAAAGTTAAGATAAAAAACCACGTTTCAATTAACCCCGTATAGTAAGTTAAATACAAAATTTTAAATTATTTCACGGTGTATTAAAAAATCCTTAAAATAGGGCTAAAAATAAAAAAACTGAAATACTTTGAATTTGACCAAAATTTACACCGTTTAGTTTTTTTGCATATGAGTGCATATATATTTATATATTTATATATTTATATATTTATATATTTATATATTTATATATTTATATATTTATATATTTATATATTTATATATTTATATATTTATATATTTATATATTTATATATTTATATATTTATATATTTATATATTTATATATTTATATATTTATATATTTATATATTTATATATTTATATAAATATATATATATATATATAGAGAGAGAGAGAGAGAGAGAGAGAGAGAGAGAGAGAGAGAGAGAGAGAAAGGTTAATGCGAGTTGATAGTAAAATAAGGGTGAAAGGTATCGGCATAGCTCGCAACAAAGGAAAAAATTATAATAAAATATGTATATAGATGAAAGGCAACCGTATATACGTATTTCTGACTATTGGTCGTCTTCAGTACGATGCAGCCAAGCTAGAAAAGGTGCATATTAACTTGGGAAAGGATCACTACAGGAGCAATGCAACCAGTTTGTGACAATAATGTTAGAAGACTCTGAGATTTCCGGAGCAACAACTAACACATCCACGGAGGAAGCTAAGCTACCTGAGAAAAGGAATTCCAAACGTTTAGAACGTTTCAAACAACCAGTAAAAGGTTAATGCGAGTTGATAGTAAAATAATGGTAAAAGGTATCGGCATACCTCGCAACAAAGGAAAAAAATATAATAAAATAAGTGTATATTAGCTTCCTCCGTGGATGTGTTAGTTGTTGCTCTGGAAACCTCAGAGTTCTCTAACATTATTGTCACAAACTGGTCGCCAAAGGCCCTCTGGCTGGATTTTATTGCTCTCTGGGTGTAATTATCTTAATAACACCCTTGGTGCAAAAACAACTACTAAACCGTGGTTTTTAATTAATAATAAAGCACATATGGTAGGACGGGCGCTTATTTGTACAATAAAAATTTAAAACAACAATAATTTGTGTCTTAGATCTTGTTTATCTTTCTTATACACGCCGCAGGCCGAACGCTTGTCCTCTCATAACCGCTTTATTACCGAATAAATCACAATGTTATAAAAGAACAGGCCAAAAACCTATCAGAAAGTGATAGAACAAGGTTTGAACTGTTTGAAGAAGTTATTGGTGAATTCAAAATACCGTTTTTTACTTTACTTGTGTTTTGAGCCTTAAAAATCGTAATTTTGTGTTTTTCTCAGTTTTAAATTATTTATAACTCGAAAATGATCGAGTTTACAAAGAATTTAAAGTAAACTTAGTTTGTTCAGAATGATCCATAAAATTTTAAAAATCCGTACTTACAAAAAAAGTTTAAAAAAATTTTTGCCTGGGCTACCTCTCGAACCTTTTTTTGAGGTACCTCATGAAAGTGATTATATAAAAATGGGAATTTATTATTATATTATGGGAATATTATGGGAATAGTTTTCCGAACGAATCGAGTTCGTTGGAGCTCGGATGGGAATAGTTTTCGTTTTGTCTATTAATTATCATATAAGGAACCCACAATTAAGAATATTTGAAAAATTTAACGAAACAATATCCGATATGAATATATCATTTTATACCAGGTAGGGTTAAGTTCTCGCCCCATCAGCGGGTCACTATTGATTTTCAAATAAATCTGAAAATCCGCGACTGGGTACGACTATTTTCTGATTGACCAAGTACCGAGAAGTGCAAAGAAAAATGTAATAAAGGACAAGCAGCAAAATAAACTTTAACCATAAATACACGAAAAAATTTTCAGCCTGAGATGAGAACTCACCCCACCCGGAGCTGGGAAGGATAAACCATAAATTTACAAATTCTCCTGGATCACGAAAAACTGGCAATTCTATATTTTACTTGTTTTTTATGTGTTTTTTGAATTTGTCAAACAATTGACACGATTTAATTAAACATGTTAAAGGTAATTTTGATAAACTTTTTTCTAATCCAAATAATTTTGCTGCTCTACTCTAGTAAATTTCTATTATAATGAAGAAGAAAAAGGCAATTTCTCGATCCTACATGTGGTGCATTTTATCTGACATCATTATAAAAATTTTATTTAAAAAATTCTTATATAAAAGGTATAATAATAAAAACCAACCGGCTACATCACAGAACGTTTTCGAAAAAAATACTACAGTTAATTAATTAGTTACTTAAACATTACAGTTAAACACTAGTACAGTTTTTTTTATATTTTACCAATTAAATATGTGGGCAAAAGCCCTTTAAATGTAGTTTGATTAACGTTGAGTTACCTACATCTTTTATAAAATCTATGATGTTTAATTTAAAAAAGTACTTAATCACATGGCAACGTAAGACTCCACTGGGGTTGCTAGTCCTTAGACGAAATGTATGTGAGCACTTGTTCATAGCGACTGTTGCTAAAAAAGTTAACAAAGATAGCAAACAGTTGCTGTCAACAAGTCCTCATAGACACTTTGTCTAAGGACTAGCAACCCGTGGAGTCTTACGTTGTCATGTGAATAATTCCTTTTGTAAGTTAAGTTTTTAATTATAAAGATGTAACTCTTTAAAATATAAGGAATTTTTTAAATAAAACTTTTGTGACACATGGTATACAGTCAACTACAGAAATTTAGTTTTCTTGTGGAACTTATATAACTTTGTATGCCAAAAGTTAAGATTATTGTTTTATTATTTTTTTTAATCTGTTATTCACACCATAATTAACTAGTTCAGATTTTAAGCTGACACACCTTTCATTACATAAAGTCGTTATATACAATCTGTAAAACAATTCAATTGTCCGTAAACTAAAAGTTAATGTCCTCTACTTGAAATTCAAATAGCGGTAAATAACAAATAAGCCATCTAACGATCTAACATCTTCTTCAACAACTTAGAAATGGATATTAAGATGCATCTTCAGGGTTTCCTTTCTTTCTATTGTAGGTCACAGCCATTCACATTGCGTAGGAGTATTTACATAACGAAAAGTGTATCGCCAGACTTTAACAAAGCACAATATAATATTATTACAGATTATTGTAGCTAAATATTTACAGCCGTGTTTTTATAAGTTCAATTGAAATATTTTCGTTTGAAATATCTCGTAATTGTTTTTATCGTTGATTCCGATCTAGTCATCGTCTTATAATATTTTTGGATGTATTAAATTTGTATAACATTAAATTTTTACTCTAGAGTAAAATTGACTCGTTATAATTTTACTCTTAGAGTCAAATTTCAAGGTTAAATTTTTACTCTGTGTTAAATTTTTTCCCTCTGATTCTGAGATTTTTTTTTTATTTAACTACTCCGCAAATACAAATATTCTTTGTAGTAAAAAAAAATACATAGTATTGTAAAACAGGAATACAAAACGTAACTTTAATATATCATAAACAAGAACACATGTTAAACAGAAAAGGATTTATGGCAAAGTCACGGAAACCAGTTCAGTGAATGTTCTGCAATGAGTCATTATATTCTTCTGAGCAGCCTTAATTGGGTTTATTTTTATTTTCCATTCCTTTAGCCAATAATGCAGTAGGTAGAGATGATTCTTAAGTTTACTCACTAGCTCTTGATTGATCAGTGTCTGAGAACAAAACAAAATTGCAGTGTCATCTGCGAATATTACAATTAATGTGTTACCAATTACGTACAAGTTTTATGCATTTTTATAAAGAAACATTTATCTTCGTTTGGTCTTCTGAATTCATGCAATTAAATCGTATTTATATTCAACTGTAGATCTGGGATGTTATTTCAGCAAATAAATTGTTTTCAAGTACTGTCTGCATTGTGGCACATGCCAATTTATATACCTATTTGTCCTGCCATCAGTTAGGCCTTTATTAATTTGGTTTTTATAATGTTAGCATTATTATTTTAAGTAATAATTTAAGTAATAATTTAAGGTTTGTCCGATCACGTTGCCCATGAGGAAAAATTTTGAGACATTAAATTCGTACTTACCATACCTGATATCCTCTTCTTCTTCTTCTTCGTCTAGCCATTCACGTCCATATCTGAACATAAGCCTCTTCAAGTCTTCCTTTCCATTGTTTTTTATTGTACGCTACTTGTACCCAATTTTTCCTGGCAGTCCTTTTCAGATCATCTGTCCATCTCATAGGAGGTCTGCCTCTGGGTCTTTTGTGTTGGTATGGTCTCCAGGTTAAAATTGATCTGTGCCATTTGTTTAGATCGCTCCTAGCTACATGTCCAGCGTATTCCCATTTCAACTTTAATGATTTTTGCACCACATCGGTGACTATATTCATATTCTTTTTTGTGATTGTCCATGTTTGTGCCGCATAAGTTAATATCGGAATAATGCATGCATCAAAATCTTTAGATCTAAGATGTAATTGAATTTGTTGATTTCTAAGTATATAGTTCGGTTTACCGAATGTTGCCCAAGCTAACTTTCTTCTTCTTTTTATTTCTTCAGTTTGAATTTCCCTATTTAGGATTTTTTTTTACCTGATATTACTATACCTCAAATAATAAAAAACGTTATGATGCTTCGATTTCTACCATCTGATTATAAATACTTTTGGATAAATCAATAATTGTGTATTATCATTAAAATAATTGCAGAAATGCGTCTATGTATAAGTATAATTAATAAGTTTTTAATAAGCCGTATATTACTATGGATTTTCCAGATAGCAAATTCTTGGAATAATTTACAATTCGGAAAATTTATTTTCCTTTATTAACATCCATCGGATAAACAAATTATCCGCATAACAAAAAATACGAGTATGTAAACATGTTTGTATTTTATACACAATATTACGTCTTTACAACAATGACTGTTGGACTACAATTTGCATATATTAGACTGAGATTACTTTTGTACTTATCCCACTAATCGTTGATTATTAAAATGTCCTATTTAGCCGAACTGGGAAATGTGTTGATGTTTTTGTTGAGCTTTTCTCTTATTTCCTATATTTGTGGTTAACAGATTATTCACTGCATCACCGTTTTCAGGTCTGTTTTCCCACAGCAAGAACTTACAATCTCAGACTTCAGATCTCTAAAAAGAACTACCAAGAGACCCCCGTAGAGAAGAGATGATTCCCGTAAAACTGTGGCGCACCCAGCGAGGTATTTTGGGGGTTAAAATACTTCTAGGGCATATAAAGTAAAGAATATATAAAAATTTTTAGGAAAATGTAACTTTGTCTTTCACACGCAATACAAAAACTCCAAAGGCTAATTGAATAATTAAAATACCACTTTAAATATGTATAACACAATAATTATTGTATAAATACAAAATAATTAATAATATTATTCATTATATTTAGATATAGATACCTAATATTGGGCTTATGGCAAAAGTAGACAGAACTTGTCTGTTGCGAGTAGCATGCGCCTACACAGCATCTGCGGCGGTCTTGTGGACTATGACGGGTTGTGTTCCTTTGCATGTGCTAGCAGTAGAAAAGAGACATATCTATGAGAGAAGAGAGCATTTCACAAAAGCTATAAAAAAGAAGAAAGAGAAAAATCAATGGAAAGATGGCAAGAAGAGTGGAACAACAAAAATGTTGCCTAGTGGACCAAGACGTTGATCCCGAGCCTAAGGGACTGGGTAGATTGTCTGTTTTAGGGCGTATCTTCATAGGTTCAGAAAGAAAGATACAGATAAATGCCTATACTGCGAATATTCCGACATTGTTACTCACAGAATGGAGAGAAACAGAATGTATAAAGAACTAGGTATGAATCCTGTGACTGTAAGAAAGATGATCAAAAAATGGTTTGCTGGCCCAAAATACAAAATTGGGTTGGATAATGTCAGGGATAGCACAGCAAAAGAATATCCCTAATATACAAGTGCTTAGCATGCTATCTAGACGACAAATGGATGAAGATAGAAAACAATACTGGAAGTTAGAAGAAGTAGATCAAAGCAATACTCTTTCAGTAGAAGAAAAAAAGTGTAAAGGATATTATAAAAGAACAGTCAATATTGAGTAGTTACCGAACGAACACCATATTGTGTAATTACGAGTTGCTGTCAATAAATCATCACTTTTACTCCATAACTTCAACATTTATTAACCCTATCATCATCGATCGACGAGAAGCGGACAAAGGGGCATTTACGAACCGAAACGAACTTCATTAGTAAGTTCGATATTTTCCATTGGTGATGGAAAGTAGGGAGGGATGGAATAGTTTTCACAATTACATCCGAGCAGTCATTAAAAAGTAAAAAGAAAAAGAGAAACACCAACCGGACTAACGACAGGCATGAGATCTTATTACTATTTTAATGGGAATAAGCCGCAATTGAAGGTTAAAATAAGTTTATTAACGTTTGAATCTCTGATCTTTGATATACATCTAGTACATCTAGCCTTCATTGACGTAGAAAAGGCGTATAATACAATTCCAAGACTTAAATTGTACCAAGTTTTACAACAACTCGGATTTAGTCCATACCTTTTAGGAATAATCACAGAAGTATACAGGGATAACACTACTTACTTAAAAATTGGAAATAGACTATCAGAGCCAATAAAAGTAACTAAAGGACTAAAACAAGGATGCAGTATATCACCCTTACTGTTTAATTTATATATTAAGGCAGCCCTCCAAAATTGAAAAACCCACTGCCAGGGAATGAAAATTCCCATAAGAAATGACGTACTGTTCTCCCTGAACTTTGCTGATGACCAAGACGTCCTAGCTCAAGATTCTTATGATCTGGAATGTATTATAAGGAGTCTATACAGGGAATATGTAAAATGGGGTTACAAGTCAGCATGAACAAAACAGAATATTTAGTTATCAATTCAGATGCAAGGTATGAAGTGTTGATAGACAAGGACGTGGAAATCAAACAAGTGCAAAAAATTAAAAATTTAGGTGCACTCATTACTAAGAACGGCTTGGGAGAAACTGAAATTAAACACCGAAATAATCAGCGACGTAAAATTGTAGGATGTCTGAACTCCTTATGGTGGGATCGCAACATTTCCAAAATGAACAAAAAAAGAATAAGGCAAACCATGGTTGAATTAGTTCTTTATTATGGCCCTGAGGTATGAACAATTAATGCAGACATGAAGAGAAGATTGTTGGCAGTTGAAATGGATTATTTGAGAAGAAGTGCTAGAACATCAAGGCAGGAAAGGAAGACCAACGAATCTTTAAGAAATAACATAAATGCTACAGAAACGGTCATTGACAGAATAAAAAGAAGAAGTTCAACATGGTTTGGACACATTGAGAATACGAGACGAACGTTGGCCCTAAAAACTTCACAAATGGAAGCGCCCTGGAAGAAGAAAAACAGGTAGACCTCTACGCTCATGAAATGAAGGAATTAGAAGAGTGATGAAATCGAGAGATTTGGAGAAGGGACATGCTTGACCAGCAGGACTGGTGAAGGAAAACTGGAATACGGCTATAGCCGTTTCCAAAATGTATTGTATTTACAAGTTGGATTAATGTCAAATGTCAATTAACTTATTGTAACCTTCAATTGTGGCGTATTCTCATTAAAACAGTAATTACTTTAAAATGTCACAAGAAAATAGCTTCAGAACAATTGATAAGATCTAGATAAGAGAAGGGAGTGTTCCAGAAATGTCGTCAGTCTTACTTTCTTACGGTACACGGTCTTACGGTCTTACGTACGTATAACAGTCAACTGCGCACAAGTAAGAGAGGGTGGTTTTAGTTAGTAGGCAGGATAATAGATACCTGAATCTTTGGCATTGTTATCTTAATTACTTTAAATTAAACTAAAACCCAAGTTTTAGGTAGTCAAAATTGGGGTAGTACTAAAAAATTTTAAACACCCCCTGAAAAAAATTCTGGGTGCGCCAGTGCCGTAAAACAAAAAATCTAAATAATGCTTAACTATAGGCCAAAAAATTTAGAAACTAATTGTTAGACATCAACTATTTTGCTGTAAGTATGGTATATGCAAATATTTTTTATAATATTTTAAAATGTATTTTACAATATTTCAAATGTTTACCCAACCGTGTGGGACAAAATGATCCTTATGGTAGGGTAAAATGATCCCTACCTTTTTTAGAAAAACAGGTATTTGTTATTGGAAATAAAGTAAAATAAATTAGTTAACATCATTTCAGGAAAAAATATTATATATTTAGTAAGAATATAAAACCATTTAAACTAGAATACAAAAAAAGTAAACTCCTTTTAATAAGTAGTGTTAGGATTATGCAGTACAATAATTACAACTTTCTTCGAACTTTGTCTACCTTGGTATTTTCATTACAATAATCGCAGGTGTAAGGGTAGCAGTCATTATCCTCTATTCCAGCAGATTCATCATGGGCCCAACGTTTGCAAATATTACACTGCATCCAGCCCTCTCCTGCGGGAGATCCTCGAAAAGTATCAGAACAAATAAAATACTTTCGATGATCTTCAACATCCGACCCTTCATCATCTAGGTCCTCCTTTTTGTTTTTAATAGCTTTAATTAAACCTGGTTCCTTGTTTTTTCCTTTTTGCTTTTCAATAACTGCAGCTTTATTTTTTAAGAGCTCTCTTTTCGTTCATTCATCCTTTTTTTGTTGCTCACCTAAAAGCTGTTTTTAAGGGTTGTAAGTACCAACAGATTTTCGTTTAGTTGTAGGTCGTGGTTGTGGCGACTTGGGAAATGGGCAATTATCTTTCGAAAAGTAAGTAAAAAAAGTCGAAGGTACAGATTCGGAGCAAGTGTCAATATCCTCACAAATGACGAATGTCCAATTTCTAATTTAGCAAGATTGTCGTTGTCTCAACTAGAGCCCTGATAACAATTTTTCTTACAAGGGGTTTGCTTAACTGGAGTAAAAGAAGCTATGATGATCCAGTTTGGTGTATGATTTCCTGGTTGTCTTTCTCTGTAACTTCAGCAACGGCAAAATCGACTCCTGAGGAAACATCTGGACTGTAAGGTACGATTCCGGTTTTCTTGAAATCAATAAAAGCATTCATGGGGTTGCAGCCTTTTATGAAGAATTCATTAAAATTCTCGAAATTTGAAAAACTGTAATAACTTTTTCTGGGAGATTAGTCAGTCATTTTTCTAGTGCTTGATCTTTGTAGTTATTAAGGGGATACATAAAGCTAAAGTCTAATTGCTGTAGCCTGTATGTAGTATGCAGAGGCAAGCATAACGTGGTAATTAAATTACTTCTGGCTTCTTAGATAACATCTAAGCTCTTAGTGTAAGAAAGGTGACCTCCAAGAATAAGGTGTGCTGGGTCTTCTGCTGATAATTTAACGCAAGATAAAAAATGATCAAATCCATATGTAAACACATCAACATTCATTCATCCAGAAAATGTTGCATCTGAATGCTGCTGCTGGTAATGCCCCATCATTTAACGTCTCCTTCATCCTCTTTCGTGAAAAAAACTAACATCGGTGAAACATATGAACCTCCCAAAGATATTCAAATAACTGCTCAGCTGGTGCAAACCTTGATGTAGGAATGGGACAATTGACAACTCGTTTCTGGCGGGGAGAGCTGGATGCGTTGCCAGTACTACGAGCAGGCTGCGACTCAATTGAACCAAAGTTCGTTTTTAACAAACCCTACAAAATTGAAACAAGACAGTATATGGAGACAAACGTGGCAAATGCCTATTGCATATACACCGATGGCTCCAAAATGAAAGAATGCTCAGGATGCGGGATATACTCCAGATCACTGAACCTAAGAATAAAGTGGGGTATGGGCAAAAATGCCAGTGTAGTTCAGACAGAACTAACTGGTATTTCCATAGCCGCAAAAGAGATAACCCAAAAAGGTATAGCAGGGAAAACTATAATGATCTGCATAGATAGCAGACAAGCGCTACTAACCTTGAATAGACCACGTGTCACATCAGGTTTAGTAATGGAGTGTCACGAGTCACTACCTCAAGCTTCGGATGGTAATACCATCATCCTGAAGTGGGTTAAAGGACACAATAGGAATAAAGGCAACCGCATTGCTGACCAATTATCTAGGAAGGCGGCAGGCCTAAGACTCTTAGGACCTGGGGATCTTTTTGGTTGGTCAACTACAACAATCGCGGAAATTGTTAAATGTCACTCCCATACGCAAACCGTAAAAAGATAGGAAGAAGGGAAAGGATGTAAACTTTCCAGGGTAACACTAAGTAACCTTGAAGCGTCAACATCAAAGAAGTACTTGGGAATGACCAGGAAAAATCTACGTTTGGCAGTTGGTTTTTTAACTGATCATTGTCAACTAAGCAAAGACCTCCACACACTGAGGCTAGTAGACACACCTCTATGTATAAAGTGTGAACGAGAAGACGAAACTGTAGAGCATGTCCTATGTGAATGCCCAGAGTTATCGTTAATATGAGAGTACGCGTTCGGCGAGTCCTGGCCTACACCTGCCCACATACGTGAGATGTCTCCTGGTGACTTGTCCACCTTCCTAGAAATGGCAGGATGGACAATGAGCTAAGGGTGACAGCTCCCTGGGAGGATGCACAATAGGTCATTTGTAGCCTAAGTGCTGTGAAACTTAACTCGCCCTCCCTACTCTACAGATACAGAGATACAGAACCATTGCAGATTCGTCTCTATCTTCTGATTTTCTTAAGAGCATCTGTATGTTCAAACCGGTCCAGTCGCGAATGTTTTTCAGCCAGTACCAGGACCCCTTTCCTTTGATTTTACCCTTCATAATCAGCTGCAACAACTCGTACTTATCATTTCTAAGTATGTGCTCCAAATATGCTGTCTTTCGCCTTTTAATGGTTGTCAAAAGTTCTGTCTCTTTTAATTCTGTGCAACACCGTTTCGTTCGTAACACGATCCGTTTATGGTATCTTCAAAATTCTCCTAAAAGGCCACATCTCAAAAGCTTCCAATTTTCTCATTAAGTCAACATTAACAGTCCAGGATTCGACACCATAAAAAAGAATAGAGTGGATATAACATTTTACCATCCGATATCGGATTTGCAAATTGAGTCTTTGGTTACTCAGAAATTTCCTCATCTTCAAAAAGGCTGCTCTTGATTGCTCCATTTCGGATTCAGATCTTGAGTAGTCCACACTCCTAAGTATTTAATTTTGTTCACTTGCTCAATATCTTAATTTTTTATCTGGATATTTGTAATGACTTTGCTCCTTTTACTGATAACCATGGTTTTTGTTTTCTTTATGTTAATTGTTAAGCCAAACTGTTTCCCATTATCACAAATTGTGTTTAGTAACCTCTGCAGGTCTGTGTCACTTTCAGCGATAATGACTGTATCGTCAGCATAACGTAGTCCTGCTTTTAACAGAACTGTTGTAACAAAATTTTTCACTTTGCTCAAGACCAGGATATACCAGTGTGAGTACCGTACCAGGAAAAAAAATTGTAAGATTCTTGTCAAAAGAAGTCGGAAACAAGTTGGTAGATTAGTTTCTGCCGAATGGGGTGTACATACTATCGCAGTTATTTGAATATCTCTGGAAGGTTCATATGTTTCACCGATGTTAGTTTTTTTCACGAAAGAGGATGAAGGAAAAGTTAAATGATGGGGCTTTGACATATATGTCTAGAGGCGTGATGCCAATGACCAACTCCATTGCAGCAGTTGGTGTTGTTTTCATGGCACCTGTTATATTTATGCAAGCCATCCGCTGAATATGGTTTAGTTTGTTAATCGCTGTTGCCTGTAGCACTTTTGGTACCCAAGCAATAGCTCCGTAAGTTAGCATTGGCCTAATGACAGCGGTGTAGACCCAGGCGATCACCCTGGGCGTGAAGCTCCAGGTGCGTCCAACCGTTCGTCGATACTGTTCATAGGCAATATATGCTCTTTTAGCTCTACCATCTAGGTGTGATGCTGGAATATTTCGGACATGTAATGAGAGGTCCCAAATATAGATTGCTACAAAATATCATGCAAGGAAAAATATCAGGCAAACGCAGTCCAGGACGAAGAAGAACCTCATGGTTGAAGAACTTGCGAGATTGGTATGGTGTAGATACAAGCATGCTATTTAGGGTGGCAGTGAATAAAATTAAAATAGCTATGATGGTAACCAATGTTCTGAAAGGACATGGTACATGAAGAAGAAGAAGAAGATCTAGGTGTGAGTTCCATGTTAACTTCCTGTCGAGGGTAATACCAAGGTACTTCACCTCGTCAGAAAAATTTAGACTGTAGTTTAGAATCCTTGGGGGTATTAAGCCCGTGATTCTTCTTTTCCTGGTAAAGAGGACCATCTCTGTTTTCTTAGGATTTATAGATAGTGAGTGTTCCTTGCACCATGTTTCTATTAGTCGAAGAGCAACTTGTGATCTCTCACATAGTGTGTTCTCAAACTTACCGCTTTGCAGGACAGCAATATCGTCTGCATAGGCTATTGTGTAGAAACAGTTGCTGTTGAGTTGGTCAACCAGGGTGTCTAGAACTATGTTTCATAGTAGTGGTGATAGCACCCCTCCCTGTGGACATCCCCTCGAAACCATGCCTCTAACAGAAACGTCTTCTACATTTATGATTATTGCTCTACTAGAGAGCATACTAAATATCCATTTGCTTATGGCCAGGGGAACATTCCTAACGTTGAGCTGTTGGGTGATAGTTGGGAATGTGGTTTTATCAAACGCTCCCTCAATGTCTATGAATATACCTAGGGTGGGTGGATTCTTTATTATCCAGCGCTCTTTCAATTCTTCCCACTACATGATGTAGTGCAAAATCGGTAGATCTTCCCGAAGTATATGCATGTTGATTTGGGTGAAGTGGGTTATGAACCAAAACTTCATCCCTTATGTACCTCTCGCATAGCCTCTCCATCGTTTTCAACAGAGAGGATGTTAGGCTAATTGGTCGGAAAGCCTTTGGTAGGGTGTAGTCCATCTAACCTGGTTTTGGTATGAAGACCACACGTACTTCTCTCCACTTCTTAGGAATATATCTCAGAACCAAAGAGGCTCTGAATTCTTCCACGAGGTGCGGCAGAAGGATATCCAGTCCCCACCGTAGTAGGGCTGGATATATGCCATCAGGCCCTGGTGATTTGAAAGGGGTGAAGCACGATATGGCCCATTTTACCTTTTCCTCATTAATCATTGTTCTGGCGATATGCCAGTCGTTTGTTGAGGGTATGATTGTTTCTTCCATCCGGTTTGGTGCTGTTGAGACACTAGAACCGGGAAAGTGTGTTTTCATCAGGACCTCAGCACTTTCGCGAAGATTGGAAGTTTTTTTCCCAATTTGCAATGGTTATAGCATACCTTCATTAGTGGAGACGGCATGAGAAGAAGAAGATAGGTATAACAAAGATTGCAAAAAAAATATATTGAAATTTTGTTCGTTAAAAAAATATTCTAATAGATTTTAGTGATTAGCAATATAAGAGACTGTATTTAAATAACTGCAAAAACAGACGTTTTTGCATCCATGTCAACGGCCGTAACTATCGAGACACGTTAATTTCAATAAAAAAAATTCCGTCTGAGCTATAACTCTAAGCTATAAAATTAATTAAAAAATTACATCAATTAAAAAATGTTTTTCTTAAAAAATATTTATTATTTTCATTAACATTAAGTTATATGACAATCGATACAAAACCAGCGATATAAACATTTTATGTACTTAGATTGTGTTTGGATGCTTTACTAAATAGAAATATTTAACATTAACTAAATGATCAATCATTGAGCGTACTCTACCGGGAATTGAGTATTATCGTTGTAAGTTTCATAACCACTGTTACAAATATCACGATTGTTGGTAAATTGATTGTGATGGTAGCATTCTAGTTGATGGTAACTTTCGTTAAGATGATTTTATAATACAGCCCACAGGGTAGCTAAAAATCTGTAATCAGGTTAGCATCAACTGATGTTACATCAGTAACATCAGTAATATCAACGATGAAATGTCTAAAATAAAATGTTTGACGTTAAAAATTCCAAACTATTTTTATATTTGCATAATTATTATGAAATATTCGTACGCTGATATATAGCTGGAAGCTAGTTAACTTGATTACACTCAAATAATATACCAATAATAGTTGTGTCAATTTCATTTGTTTATTTATTTACTACTAATGTCATCTCAGTCTGAAGCTAGCAATTATTCATAAAAAATATTTGTCAGTTTATATTTCCTATTCGGAAATCGAAACATTAAAAACGAAATATTTTAATTGTGTGTTGATTCATTATATACAGAGTGGAATAGCTAAATGGAACAAATTCGATACTAAATAAATAGGGTCGTGTAAAAAACGCTCAGTCATGTCGAATGGTATATTTAATTGAGCATTTTTTGCAATAAAAACTTTTCAGACAAACTTTCTTCAAATACAACATCCTACACATTATAAATTTTTTTTTGGTTCTTCATGATATTCTAGACTTATCTCATGTACTGCCTATATACCTATGCCTATCTTTTACTGTTTCGGAAATATGAAGTATTTTTAAATTTATTTCTAAAGGTAAATAAAAAAATGTCGAAGTACAGAAATTTGCTATCACACTAAAAAACTAATAAGTGATACTGTTTATTTCTTGATAATGAAAAAAAAAGAAAAAAACCAGTAAGTTAAATTGAGTGAGATGTTTAAAATGCTCGTCCTACTCTTAAAACGTTTCATCTAACTTTACTAAACATCGTGTTACTAACTTGTTAAACTGTTTGTTCGGGCTGTTAGGCCATTGTTTTCTGAGATTAGTTATCGACGTTTCACCAACACTACGGGTTGGCATCTTTTGGAGATGTTACTGCTTCGCTTGTAAGCTGAACCTGACTTTCGGTCAGTTTCAGCTTACTTTCGGTCAGTTTCAGCTTACAAGCGAAGCAGTTACATCTCCAGAAGATGCCAACCCCTAGTGTTGGCGAAACGTCGAGAACTAATCTCAGAAGACAACGGCCTAATAGCCCGAACAAACAGTTTAACAAGTTAGACGATGACCGTGAAAGCCTAACGCATTTTATCATCAGCTAAGTCGAGTGGATTAGTTTTGTACACAATATTTTAACATATCCCTATAAGAAGAATCTAATAGCGTCAGATTAGAAGATCTTGCTGGCCAATCCATCGATTCTCGCCTCCCTATCCACAGATTTAGAAATATTCGGTTCAGGCACTGCCGAACATTGATTTGGTAATGGAGTGATGCTCCATCTTGCTGAAAGTATATCATATATGAAGTTTGTAAAGGTGGTGCAACATTATTTTGAAGAAGTGCTAAATAATTATCGCCATTTAAATTGTCTTGAAGCATGTTTAAAATTTCCTTAATTATTCCTCTTTGAAAATTATTTTTACGCCACCTATGGTGGCGTAAAAAAGGTCATACTTTGCTAGAAGCCTTACAAATAACCCATAAGCAACGAGCGATTTGTCATGCCTGTTCACGACAACGAAATAGCTCGCAGTACGTCGTCCTTCCTTTGATTATCTTTTGGTTTGTTAAATAGAAACCCTTCCTCTTAACAAAGAAGTTAGTTTCTATTATCGAACAACCCAGCTTACTTTCTAAGAAAAACTGAGATGTTGATCTTCTATGAAATAATCTTTCCTGTCGAGAGAAAGCAGAAGTTGTAGAAAAGAAGGCCACACCGGGCCTGTCAATTAAGTACCATTTCCATTAAGGGTGGCACCCTTCAACAAATGCTCCCACTCTTTTTTTATCCCTAGCTAATCTGAATATCGAAAATCGAGTTTATTTTTGTTGCGGTTCCTGTTGCATGCGGTTGTCTTTATCAAATGACGGTAAGTGTAATTTCAATTTACCATTATTCATCTATCTTTATACAGTGCTTCCTACATTAAAAATTTTCTCTTTTGTCCAACAGACGTCTTCCAATTCGATGACACTGAGTCAATTCTGTTTGCCATTTACTTCCTTCATCCATCCAGTTCAGTCTATTCTATCCACGTCTGGTCTTTAGTGAGGATTGACCTGATGTATTACCTGTACCTACATTAATTTGATGAATGATGACTGATTGAATCCACCGTAATTCGTTACCTTACTTAAATCATCTACCCTGCTTGAGAAGTCCTAATATACCTGTTGCGAGTGCAACCTGTCAAGTGTATTTATCGTCGACCGTTCTAAGAAACAACGTTATTACCTTTGACTACCTGCTACTAACTGTAAGTGCAATACCGATCCTTCAATTGTGAGTACCGATATTTTTATGATCCAAAGCTCATCTTTGCTCTGGTGCTACCTACATCGTTAGGAATTGATTTATGACTCAAGTTTAGTGCCTTTACCTTATTTAGGATTTGTTTATTTTGAATCCAACCGAATGAACCATTAATAATATGAATTTACGACATATATACATACATACGAGGTATGATCAGATTTGTTTTATACGTAGGTTATATTTATAATATTTATTTATAATAGATTTGATATACACATTTGAGGTGATCACAATCAAATATTTTTAAACTTTTTAATAACCTTATGTTTACGTATTCTCAAATCGTAAAAATCACTTAAGTATTTGTTTTATTTCAAGTTATATCAAATATTGACGTAAATACAAAAACTATAATATTTCTTGCCTTTTTCTTATTCTTGAGGATACTAAATTAATCATAATTATCGTACTATTTACCTGTTTAATAAAATTGTTATCGAGCATTTACTTTAACTATACCTCAATATAACCCTATTGATAAACTATTTGCCTTTTATTTTTTTTATTATGTATATATTTTTCTCATGTGCATATCTCTTTCAGACATTGTTATTGAATAATATTACGATTTGATTCCACTAACTAATTCTTTGTATTATAAGAACCCCGACCAAGATACCTCTACCAGACTGAAGCCCGAGCATAGTGCCGTTCCCTGGGAGTAACCTCTACTCTGTCATTAAAGGTTATTTCTGCGCAATTCTATTAAATAAGGCATTGTTATGATATGCATGTTTTAAAGAAAATAATATGTTATAACGAAATTTAAACGACTATAAAACTAAGAACTACTGTCATATAGACAGATAATTTGCATTTTGTCAGGTGTTTTAGACTAAACTAAACAAAACTAGTATAATATTTTTTATTTCACATCATCAAAAAGGAACGCTGAAATAGTTTTTGCTTCGTAAGTTTCTTATTATCAAGATATACATGGGAAATAAGCATTGTGTGTGTGTTGTACCAATTTATTTATTTCAATTTATTTATTTATTTATTATTACTATTTTCTTTCCAAGTTGTATTCCAGATATAATGCAAGTATTCATTCTCACAAGAAGAATATCGGCATCAAGCCATCTCCTACTACTTACTTCTTCCTAGATAAGAGAAGGGTAGATGGTAATAAAAACACAGTATTTGTTAGTGTACACCTACATTGGAACCGTATTTCTCCCGATCCGATGTCTAGCGACTCGGCCGACGTCGGATTAAAAACAAACTCAAGGTATTAAATCAGAGTGCCTATACTGCTTCGTCATGGAAGCAGTGTAGGCACTATCATTTAATACCTTGAGTTTGTTTTCAATCCGACGTCGGGCGACGTCGCCCGATATCGGATCGGGAGAAATACGGTTCCAATGTAGGTGTCCACTTACAGACACTAACACGTCCTGCAAGCGGAATCTATTTTCGGGGTAAAAACCATAACGAGAAAGAAATGAAAGCAAAGTCGAGTAAAGTAGTACTTGCAACAACAGCAGCGCTCCAAAGGAGCTCTTCATATTTATCTGTTTTGAAAACAACAATATATCGACAATTTTAGTACAGCAAGCAATTAAATTAAATCCAGGTTGTAAGACATGTTCACCCTTAGAATTAGGTTCGGGTGTAACAATTCACTGGAGCGAGGTGTATTAACTAGAGTACAACAGAAGTCTTTCAATCTCGCTTCAATACTCTAGACCATCCCTTTTCTCTCTATAGCACTCTGATGCGCGATAAAGGCACCACTATCAGCAAAATGCTCTTTATGTGGGAGTTCTGGGTAATAGAACTCCTAATCGATTTTAAATTAAGGACAGCGTGACGCGCTTTATTCCTGTAATCCTCATACTTTTAGTACAACCGCCAATAGTAAATTGGCCCTACCTTAAGTATTTTATTTATTTAATTTTCATAAGATACATTAAGTTTTAAAAAGAAAATATTCATGCTAAAATATGTCGAATACAATAAAACGATCGAAATATTTTTATTTGAAGATTACTAAAATCCCTTGTATGTTTTAAAAAAATAATAACCTCTGTTTTTTTTTTTCAAATATATGACTGAGCTTAAAAAATCACGTCTATAAAATAAATTATTTGTTTTCCGTTAGACTGTACCAAATATTTGAAATTATTGCAAAATATGCGAATAAGGGCGTTGCCTTGTAAAGGAACAGAGAAAGTACGACTATTTATTGTTGTTCAATAAGCAAAATTTACAACGTTTCGGTCGGCTGCTTGTTACAATAGCACTAAATCAAAAATTTGATATTAATAGAGTTGTTAGGTAATGAGACTCTCTTTCACGGTATTTTGTTTTGGACTTTAAATAGCGCCACTTTTATGTTCTAATTTTAAGCTATCAGTAGTAGCAGTATCAATAATAAAAAAGTATGTAACAAGTGCATACCGACAATTTTATTATAAAGAAAATATGTTTAATACTAAAAAATCTTTCTTGTTTATTTACATTTTAAAAACTATTTTAATTTTTCCCTGGTATAAGCTGAAATTTTAAATTTACGCATTAATGTGGGGGAAGGTGGGGAAATATGGACTACTTAAGACAAAACTGTTATAGATTGTTTGCTATAGCTTTCACGAATTTGAGTTGTGATTCAGTTAACCAATTACTGCTTTAAAAATATTATAAAATAATTAAAAATATTTTAAAAATACATATTTTTAAAACTCAAAAAATTCGGGTAATATCGATCAATTAGGTAATATCGACAATGAAAATGAGTAATATCGATCAAAGATGGGAAATATTTAGGTTTTAGTATAAAATACATATTTCTTTAGTTACATTTACAGTTTAAGTAAATATAAAGGGTAGCAATATCGGCTTCCGTGCAGTCTGCATGAGCCCAGAGACCGCAAAGACGACATCTCCACCATAATTCAGTTGATCCAAACTCCGAACATACTGCACATAGTTCGCTTTCTCGTGTTTGGTGTGCTTTCACGCCATAAGTCTTCTTCTTGACTAATTTTCCTGTTTTTATCTTAGTAGCTTCAATTGTTCGTTTCACTTTCTCAATCTCATTCTTCTTTTGCTTTTTTTGTTCCTTATTTTCTAATTGTTCTTTTAATGATGTTGATGTTAAAATGATCGATCGTTGAGTTCGTCTGCTTCTAGTTTTTGTATAAGTACTGACTGGTAGTACCGAAACAGGGCATAGTTCACTGAAAGATATACAAGATAAGCTTTCATTTTTTAGCTGCACATATATTTATCCTTATCGTCGCTTAGATCAATGTCTGAAACTTCCTCTAATTCTGATTCAGATAAAGAATCTTCTGATAATAATGCTGCTTTTGGTCTAAGTTTTTTATTTTGGACGCCACTGGACCCTGGTAGTTCATTATCAGGTGTTGACGATTGTCTTTGATGTGTATCGGGCAGAGAAGACACATTATCTTGATATTGTTCAAATAATGGTATAGGTATTAATTCTTATTCACAAAACACATCGGGATTGAAGAGAAAGATTCCTGTGGTTCAAAAACCATTTACAATCTTCTCAACAGGCGCAGCCCTATTAAAGACATTATTAACAAGTTCCGCAACGTCTGTTGTATTGATTTTCTCATATTTTTTTTGTTTTATATACTTGTCACGTTCTTGGTAGTAAGCTGCATTGAATGGAGAAAAAACGTGATCTATAGAGGCTGGAGACGGTGAGAGGTGTGCGATGGTGAAAGGAGATTTATTGTAGGAGTTGGTGTTGCGACAAAAATTGTAGGAAGCCAGACTTGAATGCGTTATGTGGATATCTAGCTCTAAAAGAATTGGGTGGTTTTTAGAAGTATTAACATGCCGCTGAAAATATTTCAACCATTCCAAGAAAAGTTGTTCCTTTATTCACCCTGATTTGGAACATCTGTATATTGATCCAATAAGAGGAGGTATTTGAGATAAACCACTCTTACCCCTTACGGGTATAAAAAATAGATTACGACCGATTATTAAACCTATCGAATATGCATGGAAAATTTCATAAACATAGGTCAATCCGTTTCGAAGAAGTATGGTAACTAACTCTTTGACACTAATATGGCAATTAAAAATAGGGATTAGTAATATTAGGGTGAACATTAAGAGATGTAAGTATTGTTTAATGTACATGTATAGTGTCCACAAAATAAAAAAAAATGTAAAATCGGTTCAGCAATTTCGGAGAAGTAGGTATGGCAACTAACTCTGAGACACTTATATGGCTATTAAAAAAACAGAGTTAGTAAAAGAGAGGTGAAAATTAAGGGCTGTATGTATTTTGTAATTTTGATAGCAGATGGCAAAGATAAAATGAAATAGAATTACTATTTAGCTTAGATAAATTTTGTTTCCTACATGCATATAATTGAAGAGCGTGTTTGGAAAGAAGTGAGGTTACGAATATTGTAAATGCTGTCAGAATTATAGAATATATATATATATATATATATATATATATATATATATATATATATATATATATATATATTACAATGAAAGTACTCACTCCAAGAGAATTCTGCCGACCATAAAATGAAGGTTATAATAATTTTTGCCTTCTTTTATAAATCTTAATTATAGGCAAAAACATATCCCACTATATCAGAAAAGCTGATTGACAAAAAGTAAGTGGGAGATTGAATTGAAGTTAGCACAGATGTCATAGGATGTATCCCTATAATAAAATTAGCTTTTCTGTCAATTTAGTCTACCAGACAGAGAGAGAGAGAGAGAGAGAGAGAGAGAGAGAGAGAGAGAGAGAGAAAAGGCAAGTATTTATTCTACCGGAAAGACCGAGAAAGAAAAAGACAGGGGGTGCCAACTACTTTTTGAAGAAAAATACTAAAAACGAAGCTTTTGGTAAAGGAATCAATAGATTAATAAAGAAATAAAAATAAAATAATTATTTAAATATAAATTATTAAACATGTGATGTTTATAACGTTACAATTTCTAGGCCTAGCAAGAGCATACAACACAGTACGGTGACAGAAATTAACATATAAATGCTTAAAAATCACTGTCTTAGGACTAGTAAATTCGTAAGTTATGTGGACGACCTACCTATTGCTTCGACAATACTGCCATGCCAGTAGTGGTATAAATAGAATACTTTTTTAATAGGTTCTCCGGCAAGTCGAGACTAACCTTGTGTACCTAACAGAAAAAACGAAACCTGTTGCTCCCATCTAAATAATTAAATAGCCAAAGTTTATATAGAAATTACAAAGGTCACTCTTGAATTTAATCATATCCTAAAATATTTAAATGTTAACTTTTATGGCACGCAGAAACTTCTTGAATCAACCTGAAATGCTCTTGGTTTTAGATAACATAAAGCCTCTAAATATCCGCAGAAAAACACAATCTTATGCGGGAAATATTGATCATCAATAATAATCCATATCTGCTGATCCAAAAAGATATACCGTTATATTACTTAATTTACGCTGTCTCTTGAATTTTCGTAAACGTTACACCAGTATCAGTTAAAAGTACAATAATTTGAAATTCCATTTCGTGTAAAGACTGATTGGTTCTAAAAAAAATTTAAATACCTTATATATTTCCAATGTTCACTATTGATAACCATGAAATCTTCAAATTTGTCTAAAACTATTACGGTTTAAATAGACTATTGTCATTAATCATGCATTATATTCTAAAAGGAATATTTCTATTTATGACATCATCCATAAAGGCAAAGCACCGAAGCAGCCGGTGCACTTAGTCAATAACATCGGCCTTCGATTGTGGTACTTATTTGGCGCCCACCTCGACGACCGCGCTCGAAGAGTTTGTGCACGGTGACCTGGAGATTCTAGACCAAGAACTTTTATGGAATATGTAATTAATGGTGATATTCTTGGTCATGCCGCAGAGGAGCTGCATCATCCGAGATCTAATCAATCAATTTGGATCGCCGCTCGTCTTTATTGACGACGGTAGCTTGAAAATTTTAATTCAACTTTAATTAACGTTTAATTTCGACAACTATTATGGTTTTTTATTTCTCGAGCGTAAATATAATAATATTTCAAAGAAAGAATATATTAAGCAGATTAAAATTCATAGTAAAAGACAAGTGAAAAGTTTACAAATAGCACACAAATGCTCTTAATGAACAAAATTATACAATACTAGGGCGGCCCGATAAGTACTTAGTCTACAAAAGAAAAACAAAAATTTTGGAAAAGTGGCGATTTATTTTTCAACACAGTCTACTTTTAGCTCGATACACTTGACCAAGCAATACTTGTTTAACGTATCTGAAAAATACGATGGCTTCCTATTTCGACTTAAATTTCTGCCCAGATAGTGCCTTTTTTAAGTTTAGAAACAAAAAGAAGTCATACGGGGCCAAATCTAGAGAATATGGTAGATAGGACAACAATTCGTACCCCAAGTCGACCAATTTCGCCATATTTTCGGAGGTATAAGCCGGTCCGTTGTCATGGTAAAAGATCACTTTTTCTTCGCTAAATGGGGTCATTTTTTTGCAATTCGGCGTCGAATTGGCCCAATAATTTAGCGCAGTAGAGCCCTGTAGAGCTGTAAGCTTATGGATAAAAGAAGGTGAACGAAGAAGGCAAAAGGAAATCTATAGAATATGTAGAAATCAATAAAACAATAAGCAGAATGATAAAAAAATAAGAGAAGAGAACAAGAAATAAAAGAAGTAATACAGAACAACCAAAATATGAAATGCTTAAAACCGAAATTAGGTTAGGTAAGGTAAAATATTATATATACATATATATATATATATATATATATATATATATATATATATATATATATATATATATATATATAAGGATCACTCAGACGAGTGGTGGGTTCTTATATCGGTCTCAAGGTGGAGAAATAAAAGACAAAGTTGATAGGCTACTTTATCTATTTTGAAGACGTTTCGCTTTCGAGTTTTGAAAGCATCATCAGTTCATCTAAAAAGTACAATATGAGAACCACACAATCATGGAAACGATGTTAATTGTTACCTTAAAAAGACATGTAGCAGTCAAAGTTATTTACAATAATGTGAATGAAACTCAAGTAAATGGACATAATACGCTGATATTGTACAAACAATCAAGTAACTAACAACATATAGGAACTTATAAAAAATAAGTACAGCAAATGACCATGTGGTCTAAAGTAAATGAAATATTATTTAATCTTAATTAGTTAAAAAGAACCAAGAAAATCGTAGACAACTTCCAACTATTTAATGAATATTAAGCTTTGATTTTAACTTTAGGTAGCATTATAAGTGATATTAATAAAAATTTTATTTAAAAAAGTAGTGTAAATGAAGTTACCGATCAAAGTGTAATCAGCAAGGTGGAGGTACCTACCCAAATAATTGGGCGGTCAATTTAAAAGTTTTAATGAGTTTGGATGACTACCCGGTTGCAAAAGACAAACCAGTGAAATAAATTGGTATTATAATAGCAACTTCTCTCATTAATCAGTCTAGACTTACAAACAGGAGATTTTCATTCAACCTCATATATAAGTAATAACGTTAATCATTATGGCTAGATAATCAGCCACAGGTGGTTAACGATAAATTAATTTCCAACAGCCCAAGGTCCATACACTTGGAACTGTAATTTGCAAAGGATTGTATGAATCAATTACAATATTTGTATTATGGTATTTTAGTAAAAAAATGTTCACACTAATCTAAGTAATCAGTGTATGAATATGCAATGTAAGTTGCATATGTTATGTTATATATATATATATATATATATATATATATATATATATATATATATATATATATATATATATATATATATATATATTAAAAAGATTAAGATAAAAGATTAAAAGATTAAAAGCCGTATAGAAATAGCAAGGGCAAAATTTGTAAAAATGAAACATCTATTGTGTAGTAGAGACCTAAGAATGGATCTAAGGATAAGGTTATTGCGCTGCTACATTTTTACAACTTTGCTCTACGGATCTGAGGCATGGACATTGAAACAACTGGAGATTAAGAAATTGGAAGCTTTTGAGCGTTGGTGTTATCGAAGGGTGCTACGAATAGCATGGGTAGACAAAATTACCAATATTGAAGTCCTTGATAGGGTTAATAAGAGGGAAGAAATTGTACAGACAATTAAGAGGCGGAAACTTGAATATTTCGGTCATATATTAAGAGGTCCTCGTTATGGGCTACTACGTTTGATTATAGAGGGCAAAATAAAAGGTAAAAGAGATGTAGGAAGAAGACGAACCTCCTGGCTACGAAATCTAAGGGAATGGTTTAGTCTGAGCTCTAGCCAACTATTTAGAGCTGCTGTAAGTAAAATAAGAATTGCCATGTCGATATCCAACCTTCGTTAGAAGATAGAACCTTAAGAAGAAGAAGAATATATATATATATATATATATATATATATATATATATATATATATATATATATATATATATATATAATCGAAAACCTCCTACCCTACGGTGACAGGTAAATACAATACAATACAATTACAGGTTATAGATATACATTACATTTCAAATCCAATGAAAATATTTATTCTATTAAATTTATTCTATTCTGTGCACGAATTTTGTCCATTCTTTCTTGTTTTTTGCCTTATTTTGAGCTTCTGACCATTCCAATCCCCTACTTTTCAAAATCTGTCCTACTTCGTCATCCCAGGTTTTCCGTGGTCTGCCTCTAAACCTTTTCACTTTAGCTTTCCAGACTTGCTTAACGGGACGGTTGTCGCTCATTCTGCACAAATGACCAAACCATTTTATTTGTTGTGTTTCAATAGCATGTAGTACTGATTCTGTGCCCAGTTCTTATCTAACATCTTCATTTCTTATTTTGTCTCGTCGTGTTATTCCTTTGACTCGTCTTAGATATTTCATATCAATGGCTTGTATCTTGCTTTTTAATTGCTTTGTTAAAACCCAGCTCTCGCTTCCATATATCAAGATTGGTCGGAATACTGTCTTATAAACTATCATTTTGGTTCTTCTGCTGATTTCCGGTTTACCTATGAATGCTCTACTAAGATTATGGTACACTTTTGAAGCACTACTGATTCTTTTTGTTATTTCATTCTGCATGGTACCTTCTCTGTCTATTGTAACCCCTAGGTATTTGAATGCATCTACTTGTTCTATGAGTTGTTGGTTAATTTCTATGTTAACATTTCGGTTAGTTTTCGCTATTAGCATCACCTTGGTTTTCTTAACATTAATCTTCATGTTTCTGATTGCCAGCTCATTATTCCAGCTATCTATATTTTTCTGGAGGTCCCTTTCATTGGAAGCGCATAACATGAGATCATCTGCGAATGCACACTCAGCTATACCAACCGGTCGTGGTTTACTATATCCGATATGTACTTTGTGTATAGTTGCTTTTGTTTCCTTAATTATGTCGTTAATAATCAATATGAATAGTGTGGGGCTCATAACACCTCCTTGTCTTAGACCCTCGTTTATTGCAAACATCTCTGATTCCAAGTTATCCTTACGTACATAACTCTTGTTATTTTGATACAGACTTTTGATAGCACCTGTTAGTTGATGGTCAATATTTCTATTTTGCAGACTTTTCCAGACTGCTTCCTGGGACACTCTGTCAAATGCTTTCTCAATATCTAGAAAAGCCATATTTATTTCTGTGTTCTTTATTCTAGCTTTCTCAATTATTTGTTTTAACGTAAATATATGGTCTTGCGTACTGTGTCCCTTGCTAAACCCACTTTGTACTTCATCCAGATATGGTTCAACGACGTGTCTTAATTTCTTTTCTAGGATGCTTTCATATATTTTGGAGACGATACTAAGTAGATTAATTCCTCTATAATTTTCACAAGAATTTGGGTCTCCTTTCTTAAAGATTGGTAGTATTATGCCAATTCTCCAATCTTCGGGGACTGTACATCGGTTCCAAGCCATGTTCATAACTTTGGTTAAAAATTCAACTCTTTTCGGTCCCATTGTCTTTAACATTTCTGCAGTGATTTTGTCATGACCCGCCGATTTACCTCTCTTTGTGTTGTTAATTGCTTCTTTAACTTCTTCTATTTGAATATAATTTTCTTGCCCATGTTCTCCTTCTACTTCTATCATTACAGTTTCCTCTTTCGGCTGCCTTGGTGTTAGGAGTTCGCTGAAGTATTGTCTCCATCTTTCCATAATCTCATTTGGTCTGGTAATCAGTGTACCGTCTTTACGTTTCACTTGTTTCATCGTTGTTTCTTTACCTTTTCTTAGCGTCTTTAGTGCCTTGTAAAACAATTTTTGGTTACCCTGGCTATCTGCCTCCATCTTCATTCCAAACTCATCCCAGGCTTCCTTCTTCTTCTTCAGCACCATTTCTTTCACCACCTTTCTTTGTCGTTTATTTTCTTCCTAACTACTTTCTGTTCTCCAAGTTTAAAATAAACAATATAAAAGATGTAAACGGAGTAGAAACAAACATTAAAGATAATCCACCATTTCTACTCAGAATTTAATAAAACAAAAAAGGAACTACCAGAAGAAATTAAAAACCAAATTAAGGTTAAATTAAAAAATGTCAACTCAGAGCTACAGCCAGAAATAAGCAAAACAGAAATAAAGAAGGCATTGAAAGAAATAAAAAACAGCAAATCGCCTAGAAAAGATGGAATAACTGCATAGATGCTGAAATATGGTGAAAAAGTGGTAATTAATACTCTACATTCCCTTTTTAATAGGATATTAAAAGAAAAAAGATTTTCAAACAACTGGAAGGAATCCGTATCCATTATCCGACACAAAAAAGGGGATAAAGCAGATATAAAAACTACCGTCCTATAATACTCCTTAATGTAATGTATAAACTCCTAAAAAAAATTTTAACCAATAGATTTACGACAAAATTCGGCGGATACCAGTTGAAAGAACAAGCAGGTCTTAGAAAGGGATTCAACACAAGTGACCATTTACTAAGTATGAAAATAGTTATAGAACGAGCAAATGAATACCACATTCCTCTATATATAGCGTTCATAAATTTCGAAAAAGCTTTCGACAGAGTCAAACATTAGGCAGTGAAAAGTTCTTTGATTAACAGCAGAATTGACCACAGATATACGGAACTAATAGCCAATATATATAAGGAAGCCAAAACAACAATTAAAGTATATGAAGGAACACAATCAATACAAATAAATAGAGGCGTGAGACAGGCTGACACAATATCACCGAAACTTTTTAATCAGTCTCTGATTATATTAAAAGGCCAAATGTATGGCCTAGGAGACAAATTCATTAAACTTCCCGTGCTCGAATCGGTATCATTAAAGTGTTATGATAATTTCGGCCTATCCCAGCCATCGTCAGACACTTGGGCTGATACAAATTCAAACTCGGAAAGTAAAACGAATGTCTCCCAGAACTTCACTACAGCGTAGTTAGCTTACAAAGGCGCCACCTGCTTTGGTGACCGTGAACGAAACGGTATGATAATATCGTTTTCTGTATTCTTTGTGCTATGCGAAATGTGAAAGATTAAATCTTTTAGCGAAAGCCGCTATCGCTTTATTATATTAAAAGGCCAAATATATGGCCTAGGAGACAAATTCGTTAAACTTCCCGTGCTAGAATCGGTATCATTAAAGTGTTATGATCATTTCGGCCTATCCCAGCCATCGTCAGACACTTGGGCTGAATTGTTCGCAACAAATACTTACAATGTCTTGATAGTATTATGAGGTTTTTTTTCCTGGTTTTTCCCTCATAATTTACTATGGAATCACTAACAGGAAAATTTTACTGTCATCATGTCATGTGTTTGTCTTGTTAAAGACGAATTACATGCTATGATTTTTTTCTGACGGATATTCTCAAGTTAAAGTTGATTTCATGTAATCGAATGAACTATCTTATAAGTAAAATCGTCCCAGGAGCGCAACTCAACAATATTGGCAATATCATTTTAAAGTCGTCTACTTTAAAATGCATAATGTATGTCTGAATTGTCGATATAAATGACTCAGATAAAATTAAATTATTAGAAGAATTTTTCACTATGTAACAAAAAACAAAATTTGTTTAATTTACTGTTTGTATTTTGAGAACGATTTCCGAAGTGGAAATTGAAACGTCAATAAACGTATTTTTATCTTTAATTGTGGCTTATTCCCAGTTAAATAGTAATTGAATTAGTTCCGATACAAATCTCTTGGAGCGCTGAATTTCATATCTTAATAAAGTATTGGCGTGAAGCATCTAGAGGTAGTTGATTTGTGATTCTTGGTTTCTAGTTTCTCTTTCTTTACCTGTTCATGCGATTCGCCGTCGACGACTAGAGTGGTGG